>JAZAVI010000171.1:0-306836 GCA_036326025.1 Chrosomus eos | reverse complement strand
GGATGAGTTTATGCATTTTTATATGAGAAGTCTCTTGACTCTGTGGGTTTTAAGAGGTCTCAACAATGAGGTCATTCAAAAGTCTTCAAGCAGAGGGAAGTCTGTTTTACATCTCGGTGTCATGTTCAGCAGTGGTAATGCTGAGGGAGGTCAAAGGTGTCAGTTTCCTTGGTCCCTGCGGGCCATAAAATCTTCTCTGAGGGGGGGTTTTGAGACAGTTTGGAGCCAGTTTTGTGACGTTGGAATGTGTTCAGATCTGGATTGCTGAATCACATTTGAATGAATCCCATGAAAGATTAGAAAGATTAATTTGTGTTTGGTTCATCCGTAAATTCTCTACAAAGTTATATTGAGTCATTACGTCACATCTGTACACATAAAGAAGAGTCTCGGCTAGTGTAAGTTATATTGGGTCATTATTTCACATCTGCACACATAAAGAAGAGTCTCGGCTAGTGTAAGTTATATTGAGTCATTACGTCACATCTGTACACATAAAGAAGAGTCTCGGCTAGTATAATTTTATATTGAGTCATTACGTCACATCTTACACATAAAGAAAGTCCTCGCTAGTGGTAAAGTTATATTGAGGTCATTACAGTCCACATCTTTTTACACTAAGAGATTTCAGCTAGTTGTTATATTGAGTCATTACGTTCACATCGCCATAAAAGTCCTCAGGTGATTTTTAAGTTTATATTGGATGTCAATACGTCACTCTGTCACATAAGAAGATCTCGCTAGTGAAAGTTATATGAGTAATTACGTCACATCTGGCACCAGTAAAAGATCTCGCTAGTGAAGTTATATTGAGTCATTAGTCACATCTGCACACATAAAGAAGAGTCTCGGCTAGTGTAAGTTATATTGGGTCATTGCGTCACATCTGCACACATAAAGAAGAGTCTCGGCTAGTATAAGTTATATTGAGTCATTACGTCACATCTGTCCACATAAAGAAGAGTCTTCGGCTAGTGTAAGTTATATTGAGTCATTACGTCACATCTGTACACATAAAGAAGAGTCTCGGCTAGTGTAAGTTATATTGAGTCATTACGTCAATCATCACTGTCACATCATACACTAAAGAAGAGTCTCGGCTAGTTAAGTTATATTGAGTCATTACGTCACATCTATACACATAAAGAAGGTCTCGGCTAGTTAAGTTATATTGAGTCATTACGTCACATCTGTACACATAAAGAAGAGTCTCGGCTAGTGTAAGTTATATTGGGTCATTATGTCACATCTGCACACATAAAGAAGAGTCTCGGCTAGTGTAAGTTATATTGAGTCATTACGTCACATCTGACACATAAAGAAGAGTCTCGGCTAGTATAAGTTATATTGAGGTCATTACGTCACATCTGTACACATAAAGAAGAGTCTCGGCTAGTTAAGTTATATTGGTCATTACGTCACATCTGTACACATAAAGAAGAGTCTCGGCTATGTGTTATATTGAGTCATTACGTCACATCTGTACACATAAAGAAGAGTCTAGGCTAGTGTAGTTTATATTGAGTCATTACGTCACATAATGTACACATAAAGAAGAAGTCTCGGCTAGTGTAAGTTATATTGAGTCATTACGTCACATCTAGTCCACATAAAGAAGAGTCTCGGCTAGTGTAAGTTATATTGAGGTCATTACGTCACATCTGCTACACATAAAGAAGAGTCTCGGCTAGTGTAAGTTATATTGAGTCATTATGTCACATCTGCACACATAAAGAAGAGTCTCGGCTAGTGTAAGTTATATTGGAGTCATTACGTCACATCTGCACACATAAAGAAGAGTCTGGCTAGTATAAGTTATATTGAGTCATTACGTCACATCTGTACACATAAAGAAGAGTCTCGGCTAGTGTAAGTTATATTGGGTCATTACGTCACATCTGCACACATAAAGAAGAGTCTCGGCTAGTGTAGTTATATTGAGTCATTACGTCACATCTGTACACATAAAGAAGAGTCTCAGGCTAGTGTAGTTATATTGAGTCATTACGTCACATCTGTACACATAAAGAAGAGTCTCGGCTAGTGTAAGTTATATTGGTCATTACGTCACATCATGTCACACATAAAGAAGAGTCTCGGCTAGTGTAAGTTATATTGAGTCATTACGTCACATCTGTACACATAAAGAAGAGTCTCGGCTAGTGTAAGTTATATTGGTCATTACGTCACATCTGCACACATAAAGAAGAGTCTCGGCTAGTGTAAGTTATATTGGGTCATTCGTCACATCTGTACACATAAAGAAGAGTCTCGGCTAGTGTAAGTTATATTGGTCATTACGTCACATCTGTCCACATAAAGAAGAGTCTCGGCTAGTGTAAGTTATATTGGGTCATTACGTCACATCTGCACACATAAAGAAGAGTCTCGGCTAGTGTAAGTTATATTGGGGTCATTACGTCACATCTGTACACATAAAGAAGAGTCTCGGCTAGTGTAAGTTATATTGGGTCATTACGTCACATCTGTACACATAAAGAAGAGTCTCGGCTAGTGTAAGTTATATTGGTCATTACGTCACATACTGCACACATAAAGAAGAGTCTCGGCTAGTGTAAGTTATATTGGTCATTACGTCACATCTGCACACATAAAGAAGAGTCTCGGCTAGTGTAAGTTATATTGGGTCATTACGTCACATCTGTACACATAAAGAAGAGTCTCGGCTAGTGTAAGTTATATTGGGTCATTACGTCACATATGTACACATAAAGAAGAGTCTCGGCTAGTGTAAGTTATATTGAGTCATTACGTCACATCTGCACACATAAAGAAGAGTCTCGGCTAGTGTAAGTTATATTGGGTCATTACGTCACATCTGTACACATAAAGAAGAGTCTCGGCTAGTGTAAGTTATATTGAGTCATTACGTCACATCTGCACACATAAAGAAGAGTCTCGGCTAGTGTAAGTTATATTGGGTCATTAAGTCACATCTGTACACATAAAGAAGAGTCTCGGCTAGTGTAAGTTATATTGAGTCATTACGTCACATCTGAACACATAAAGAAGAGTCTCGGCTAGTGTAAGTTATATTGGGTCATTACGTCATATCTGCACACATAAAGAAGAGTCTTGGCTAGTGTAAGTTATATTGAGTCATTACGTCACATCTGAACACATAAAGAAGAGTCTCGGCTAGTGTAAGTTATATTGGGTCATTACGTCACATCTGCACACATAAAGAAGAGTCTCGGCTAGTGTAAGTTATAATGAGTCATTACGTCACATCTGTACACATAAAGAAGAGTCTCGGCTAGTGTAAGTTATATTGGGTCATTACGTCACATATGTACACATAAAGAAGAGTCTCGGCTATTGTAAGTTATATTGAGTCATTACGTCACATCTGCACACATAAAGAAGAGTCTCGGCTAGTGTAAGTTATATTGGGTCATTACGTCACATCTGTACACATAAAGAAGAGTCTCGGCTAGTGTAAGTTATATTGGGTCATTAAACTCTGAGAAGTGCCAGTTCAACATGAGCAAGCTGATATTCATGGGAATTCTTTTGTCTGAGAAAGGAATCGGTCCGACAGAGGAGAGAGTGCGAGCTGTAAGGGAGGCAAGAGAACCAAAGACGTCTTCAGAGGTTAGGAGTTTCCTAGGTCTGGTGGGCTACAGCAGCAGATTCATCCCACAGTTTGCAACCTTGTCAGAGCCACTAAGACGCTTGACCAAAAAAGGGACATGCTTTGAGTTTGGGCCAGAACAAAGACAATCGTTCAAAGCGCTAAAGAAGAACTGGCCAGAGCAAGCACGCTAGCCTATTTTGATAAATGTGCACCAACCAAAGTGATCGCGGATGCGAGCTGGGAGCTGTCTTAGTTCAGATCCAAAAAGGGGAGACTGTGCCAATATGCTATGTGAGTCGCTGCTTAACGGACTGTGAACGTAGATATTCACAGACAGAAAAGGAGGCACTGGCTCTCGTGTGGGCATGTGAGAGACTACATGCTTACATTTATGGCCGAGAGTTTGAGCTGGTCACGGATCACAAACCGCTAGAGGCCATATACATCCCCCGCTCTAAACCCTGTGCACGTATAGAACGATGGGTACTCCGACTACAGCCATACAACTTTAGGGTCACGTACTTACCGGGCAGCCAGAACATTGCAGATCCGCTGTCAAGACTGCTGGGGAAACAGCAAAAACTGAGAGACACATCCACAATTCAGAGGAATATGTCAGATTCATTGCAGTGAGTGCAACTCCTAATGCTTTAACCACCAGAGAAGTCGAGAGGGCCTCTGAGAGCGACATGGAGTTGAAAGAGGTGCGTTTTGCAGTTAACAGTGGACATTTTGAGAACTGTAAAGCATATGCTCCAATAGCCAACGAGTTGTGCTGTATTGGCCATTTGGTCCTCCGTGGAACACGGATAGTGATACCCAAAGTGTTACAACTCAGGGCATTAGCACTAGCGCACGAAGGACATTTAGGAATTGTGGGCACTAAACAGCATCTCCGGTCTAAAGTGTGGTGGCCGGGTATGGATAAAGCCGCAGAAAAGTACTGCAAATCGTGTCACGGGTGCCAGGTGGTATCCAGGCCAGATGCACCTGAGCCAATAAGACCAACGCCACTACCAGATGGACCCTGGCAGGATGTGGCCATAGATCTGTTAGGACCACTCCCAACTGGTCACTCCATACTTGTCGTGGTGGATTATTATAGTCGCTACTACGAATATGATGTGTTGATGTCAACAATATCAGAAAAAATTATAGACAGCTTGGAGTCTATATTTAGTAGACACGGATTACCTGTGACATGTAGGTCAGATCAAGGACCTCAGTTCAGATCTGAGCAGTTTGGTGCGTTTTGTGAGAGCAATGGCATTGAACATGTGAAAACTACTCCCAAATGGGCTCAGGCTAATGGGGAGGTGGAACGCCAAAACTCCTCTTTAATGAAAAGAATTCGAATTGCACAGGCTGAGGGACATGATTGGAAAAAAGAGCTGAGGAAATATGTCACTGTGTATAGTAGTATAGAACATACCACAAAAGGAAAAAGCCCAGCCGAATTGCTTTTTAACAGAAAGATTCGAGGAAAGTTGCCCAACCTTTCAGAGGCATGCAAAGATCAGCAAGTATGCGATAGGGATGCAGAACAAAAAGCAAAAGCAAAGAAGTATGCAGATGATCGTCGAAGGGCACAGTACTCAAAAGTAAATGTCGGTGACACAGTGCTTGTGCAACAAGAAAAGGTGGATAAATTCACGACTCCATTCAACCCAATCCCACACCAGGTCGTGAGCAAAACTGGAAATCAGGTGACTGTGGAATCGCCCACTGGGGCGAGATACACGCGAAACACAACTCATGTTAAAAGATTCAACACCAACAAAACAGCCGAGGTGGGAACTGAACGTGAACAGACAGATCAGAACACAAACAGCTATTGTCCTGATTCTAATTCTCATGATCATAATCCCAAGGCTGATTTCCCAGATACACCAAAACTGGATAGACCCCAAAGGACCAGACGATTTCCTGAGAGGTTGTCTGATTATGTCATAGACTGAAAGGAGTAAATGCCATAGATGTTAGAGTGTTTGTTCGAATCCCAGGCAACTGGGGAAAATGGCAAGTGAAGTATATAAATTTGTTGAGAATTATTTTGAAGGAAAAAGGGGTTCAAGATATGTTCAGTGAGTTAATATAGAATTAGTCTTAAACATGTTCAGTTAAGTGATGTGGTTTTATATCCAAGAAAAGGGGGGATGTAATGTATCAGTATTACTGGCGTTGTTTCCGCCCGGTTGTCACTAGAAGGCGCTGTGGCCTGAAAAGAAAGCGGTGTAAAACTTTCAGTAAAGAAGTGAGAGAAAAGAAAGTTGGAGAATCAAAAGAGTGTGTCCGTGTGTTTATTTGATTAAGACAGAGATGCAACATGTGTGTTTCACTCGCTCCTCAGAGAGCAGACGGATGTGGGCCACTCAGTGGCGGTTCTACATTGAATTACACCCAGGGCGAGACCCCCTTCGATAATGTCTCATAACTCTCATATTATCAACTATCCAAACTGTTTTAGACCAAAATAGCTTTTGTAGGCCTATGTCTTTATTTTTTTATAGAAAATTGTACTTTGCATATTATAGGCTACTGTAAAAACACATATTATAGTTGATTTTAGTTGATCATAACTAGAGATGAAAAAGGAAAATTTTATTTCATGAATATAGTGATCAAAATGATCACGGTTAAACACAGAATCATGTTCAAAAAGTAGGCCTACTAATACACAATGAAATCAAATCACCAAGTTAATAACATTAAAGATGATGGCCAGATTTTAAAGGAGTCTTTTATGTTATCTACTAACATACACGTTCAAATAAATATTGACAAAAAAGGCTTTATAAAAAGATTAACCCGGTTCCCGGTTCGCCCGTGCCTAAAACCGCTACTGGGGCCACTTTAGGCGATGATGCGGCACTGCAGGCCTTCTTATGGCCCGGACAAAATGTATGTGAGCCTGAAGTGGCCCACGTGTAAAATGGCAAATATGGCCAAATATTTTAAATCACATGTGGGCCTTTTTAGGCAAAGATGCGGCACTCATGGCAATGTGTAATCTGAATGTGGGCCTAAAGTGGCCCATATGATAAATAATGAAAATGGCCCAAATATCACAAACCAAATGTGGGCCACCTATGGCAAACATGTGGCACAATCGACAATGACTAATCTGTGTGTAAACCAAATATTATTATCTTAAAACAAAACTGGGCCAGTTTTGGCAAAGATGAGGGACTATAATCACTGTGAATCTGAATGTGAACCCATGGGCGTCAGTGTGGTGTGAAATGTGCTGGCGACAGAGACACATTCATTTATTTTCTCTTTCGCGCAGGTCATGTTTTGAAAGATGATGTCCTGTAGCTTACTAATGTAAATAAATAAAAATGTATACAAAAATGTGATGTCCGACTCGTTTTATGAGGAAGAAAGCCTTAAGTTTTTAAAAAGCATTAGACATATATGACCCACTATTCTGCTTCAAGTAGCCTACCATGTTGACAATATGACATGACGTGGTTTAATGTACCAAAACAATGATTACCAAATTTCTCTCTCATGCTCCTCATAAACACTGAAAACGGTCAAAAAAATTTAACCCAAAGTCCAGTTATTATGGAGGTTATCTGACATTAAGCGTTTCTGCTGCACATTTTCAGCAGGGCAGCGGAGCGGCTGTCGACTCCCCGCGGTTCTCATGGGCTTTATATATAAGTCCTAACGTGAAAAAGCTTTACGTGGTTTACCTAAACAACGATCACCAAACGATTACAGTTGTTGCATTGTTATGAACAGAGAAGCGTGTAGCAGCGCAGCCGCAAAACGGCTAAATTGAGCTTGAGGTTTTAGAAAAAACAGTGGTGGGTACAAAATGACTCATGAGGAAATCTGGTGCGGACGCCTATGTGTGAACCTAAAGTGGCCCACACACGACAGAGCAAATATGGCCCGATTACATTGCTGTGGCGAGCAGGACGAGGTCGAGGGCCGTGAGAGGACGGTGGCGTGATTGATAATGAGGAACAGGAGGAACTTGTGTTATGTTCTGTTTCTGTCGTCCGCGAGCGGCTGCTGGCTTATACTTTCGTTTTTGTAGATGTTTTATTTTGTTATTAAAAGTGTTGATTGTTTGCCGGTTCCCGCCTCCTCAACAACGAACTTCGTTACAATTGCAAAATAATTTGGACAACATTTGGCAAATGAATGTCACAGTCAGCACTGGATAACCAGGGTGTAAGCCTTATGGCACAGTAAGCAACATGTGTTGTGTGTGTGTGTGTGTTGTGTGTGTGTGTGTGTGTGTGTGTGTGTGTGTGTGTGTGTGTGTGTGTGTGTGTGTTGTGTGTGTGTGTGTGTGTGTGTGTGTGACTGTAGGATGGAAAATGAAGCCTCATGAAGCACTGAGGCTTTCCCCTGAATGTTTCGGGAAAAGATTCGAAGCATCAAGAGTGTCGAGACTTCCGGTAATGGCGGAGCCGCGCTCAGTCGCACCACAGAGCGACTTGCTTAATTAAGGTCTTCTGGCCTCACAACTTTGCTTTTCACGACGGTGGAACTACTTTATTGTTGTCGGTAACGTTTTTACACCATATTATGTCCGAACAAAAACAGAATAGGAAACAGAAATGTAAAGGCAGAGCTCAAGCGCTGAAGCTAACGGACCACAACTACGTTGCTAGCCAAAAAGAAAACAACGTTGGGAAAATGGATGACGACTTCTCAACGGACTCGGAGGTTGTTACTCCGGTTGGTCGCCCCTCTTCCAGCCCTGCCTTAAAAGTAAAAAGGAAAGAAAGGAGCGACTTGTCTCTAGAGGATCTTCAGGCTAACATTCTGGCTGGAGTTAACCAGAGAGCTGATAACCTGGAACTGATGGTAAGAGACAACAAGTCAGGCAGCGAAGAGCCGAAAACCTCCCTTCATTTAGCCTTCGTCGAAATTGAAGATTTGAAAAAAGAAAACAAAAAGTTATCTGAGCTTTGCAACAGTCATGGAAAAAAACTATAAAAAACATGTAAATCTTATCGCTGAGACTGAAAGAGACAGGCGAGATGCGCTCTAAGGCTGTATGGCTACCAAGGAAGGGAGGAACATGTAAAAAGAAAGGTGATAAGACATTCGTCAGCAAATAGGCCCTAACCAAAATATGGAGTCAAGCCATCGATGTCGTGCACCGAATTGGAAGGAGGGACGCCAGCACACACATCCTCGCTCCGTGATTATCCTCTTGCCTCCGCACAGCGAGGGATGACGTCTGGAAAAATGCAGGAAACCACACTTTCCTGAGGGAGAAGAGGCTCCGCTTCGGCGAGGATCTCACTCAGGCTGACAAGAAGACCCGAGAAAGGCTGTGGCCCCGCATCGAAGAAGCGAGGAAACAAGGAAAGCCAGCTTTTTTTAGAGGAACCCGAGCCTTCATAGAGGATGTGGAGATCCTTTAAGATGTTTCCCACGGAGCCACACTAGGACTTTGTTGTAAACTCTGACCTTGTGCTTCTGTTTCTGTTGCTGCTTTAAAGGGTCAGAAGATCTGTTCAGGTAACGGTGCTGATACCTGTGTTGGCTATATCTGCTCATAGGGCTGAATTACATCCTCATCAGGGTTTTATCATATATTAATAATAATTAATAATTGTATATTATTAACCCAGTCAGTCATTCATGAATAACACAAGCACTTTGTAATGACTTTAAAATGTTCCAAATTCACTTTAAAGAGGCAGAAGCTGTTATTGCTTAGGTTGTTTTTCTCTCGTAAAGATAATTGTTCTTTAGCGGTTAATGAAACTACTTTCTATAAATGCCAGAGGACTACGAAACATTGTTAAAAGAAAAGCCATCTTTATTTTTTGTAAATAAATCATGTACTCATGTAAAGAGGACGAAGAGTTATGGAAGAGTCAATAGAGGACATTTGGTTGACTCACGGATCAACCACTCAGCAGGAGTTGCTATTCTCACTCATACATTTTGTAAAGATTCTGGGGATCTAATCCCTAGGGAATTTGCATATCATAATTAATAATTGGTAATTAATAATTATTCATACATGTTTGGATTAGATCAGTCTTACATGTTAATAAATCTCCCTCTAAGGGAGAATCTGTCATTTTACCTGTATGCATGCATGTGAAATCCTTTCATTTTAACGACAAGTTGATTGCAGTTAATTACACAGACCACGTCTTACAAAGCAGGCAAAATTAATTTAGCTCAATTGTCAGAATAATATTGTGGGGTTTCCCCAATATCATCTTACTTTATAGGATTGCAGGAAACGCAATTCTCTGGCCAGAAGAATTGGGCTTCCTGCCCCATAACGAGTACTCTTTAAAATATTAATTATTTAAATAATTAATTAATTTGTAAAGCTTGTAGCATAAAGATCTTTTTGGCACTTAAGGGACTTGAGAATGAGCAAAGAGAATGAATCCATCAGTCAATATAGTGTATTTAATAAGGCATGACTACTTATATATTTACTACGTTCACACGGGATATATATGTATTTACAAACACATAGAAGTACACAAAACAATAAGACATCAATGAACGAGAAATGCGTAAAGTTTGGGCAATGGATAACTTACACGCGAAAGCGTGTAAGAGAGGGAGAGAGAGAGAGAGAGAGGGTGAGAGTTTAGAGAGTTGCATGGTTGCAGTGAGATTAGGAAGAGAGATGATCTTTCTAAATAAGTTAGCAAATTCACATAGACAAACGGAACTTTGAGAGACAACAAGACTTCAACAAATCTTAAAACGTGATCAAACACGGATACTTGCAGAGGTTTGGTACTCTTTGCATGGCATATGAAGAAGCGTGTGTGTGTGTCTCGCAGCCCGGCGCGTCACGTGCGCGCGCCTCTGCTTCAGAGAGAGCGCGCGTTCGTTAGAATCTCCCTTAGCTGGCTTTGCTGAAGAGATATGTCACGCGGTGTTCTTTTCACTTCGTGGAAGTAAACAGCGTCGAATATGAAAACAAAACTAACTTTAAAGAAAAGAAATAAAGATCCCAAAGGGGAAATCACGCGGAGTTACGTCATGGCTGGTGAAGAAACGCTTGTGCGTCTCTGGGTCCGGCGCGTCTCGTGGTAACGGCGCTTGCTTCTCCTGTGCAGGGATTTCGACGATTGGAATTAAACACGGGGGCTTATCTAGACTGAAAAAAAAAACACAAAACTAACTAGAAACAAAATAAAAGAACGGCGATGAGCTCGCCGGAGGCGCGACGTTACATGATGACGACTAGGATCAGGAAGACAGAGCGTGTTTAAACTGGTGTTCAGTCCTTTTGAAGCCCTGACTTTTCCGCCTTCTTTTGGAAGAGGGTCCAATAAGGAGCTTTCTCTTTGGAGGGAGGTTTTATGGCCCATTGTGTTCTAACCAGGCATTTGACTCCCTAATTTCATTGGGTGTTTAAAAGCAGAATCTTCATAATTATTATAGTCATATGTGTAACAAAGTTTTAGCAAGATGTAATTTCAATGGCTAACTGGGGAGCGAAGATCGGAGCTCAGAGACTCCAAACTTGTCACAAATGGATTTGGTTAAACATTAGTTGGCAAGGTTTGAAACATTATCCCAGTTTTCGAGAAACAGACCAAACACATAAAAGACAAATCATAACATGAGATTAGATACATTGTTCGTACACTTCTCAAGGAGAAATAGAATATATATATACATAAATGTAGAATTCATTCCTCCTTCTTTAGGACTCAGAGAGAGAGAGAGAGAGAGAGAGAGAGAGACCCCCACCTTCTCTTACATTCCTCTGGGAGGTGTAAACGCTGTTATCTAAGAATGCCAGGCTCTGACAGTAAGTTTTGGTTCTTACTGTCCCAAAAAGCTGGTGCACATAGAATCATACATTTTACTGTAATTTCTTGTCTCTGATTAATTCAGCTGGACCCTGAGGATTAGAACAAGACCAAGAACGATGTATAACGCTTCTGGAAATAGCCAGTTATGTGTAAAGTGCCCAATGATAAAAATCATAGTTATTCCAATGTAACAATGACAACAAACAAACAGACACACACAGTGCCGCTGCTAGCCATTTTGGTGCCCTAAGCATAATTCCTTGATGATGCCCCCCCCCCCCCCCCCCCCCCGGAAAAATAAACGTTTGTTTTTGCCATTTTTTCTTTTTATTGACAAATATATAACTAAATGCCAATAATACAAAGGCAGCATCACAGTATAATACTTAAGAACATTAAAAAGAGAAAGTAAAATCTTCACAGCTTTGCTGACTTTGCAAAATATTATGTAGAATAGCCAACACACACTACACATTTGGAAGTGCAAACTTTTCTTCAGTATAGAACTGTATCAAAATAAACCAGATATGTTTTTTCCAAAATTCAATGTCACTTTGAATAAATAATATTAAATGATCATCAATAAGTACAAACAAGAACAGTCAATCTTCTTAAATAAAACAGATTTAGAGGATGAAAAGTCTAAACTTTACTTAGTAAACATAGCCTACTATGTAGAACAGCTAAAACACATTCAAATAAAGTGCAAAATCTTCTTAGACCAAATGTTATCAAAATAAACCAAAGACATACATTTTGAGAGAGTCATAATGCTATTCTGTATCAAGCATTTCCACCAGTTTTAGGAGGCTCTATAGGTGCACACGTCTGCATTTCCTCGCTGCAAAATCACTAATTAGGTCATCATATGACAACTTCTGAGCCACTTCACCATTGATGCTGATGACCGCAAGACCACTTAAACGTTCCTGCCCCATTGTTGAACGCAAGTATGTTTTAATGAGCTTTTGTTTTGAAAAGCTTCGCTCAGCCGAGGCAACTGTAACAGGGAGAGTTAATGCAATTCTAAGAGCAACCCATAGATTTGGATACACCTCTTGAAGGCAATTCTCATGGAGAAATGTGAGCAACTCAAAGGCAGTTGTCTGTGGTGACAATTGAGGAAGGTTGATTATTTCCTGAACCATCTCAAGTCCATCAATATCAGAATTTCCTTTATCAGTCAGTGTCTTCTGCACTTCCATGCATTTTTTTGTAAGTCCTCCTTGGACATTCCGTTGCTGAACTCAAGCAGCACTCCAAATTTGTCTCTGACCTGGGTCATGGTCTCAAAACGCTCCTGCAGTGACATCAAAGCTGAGTCCACGACACTATTGAAAAATGTTACCTCAAGCCTTTTGAGGGCATCACTGAAGGGCTCGTCAGCAGTCTCATATGCAAACTGCCTTTTTGTGTTCCTGAGCCTTTTCTCCTTGAGCTCTGGCTCTATGTTCAAGGCCTCGCAAAGGTCCTTGGCAGTTGACACTGCTTCAGCAAACCCAGAGTGCCTGTATCTGGAGAGGGAGGTTATGGCATTGTCAATGAGCCTGACAGCAATGTCAAGCTGCATTGAACTAGTCTGCAGGAGCTTGTTAACTTGGTTAGTGGTCGTAAGAATTTCACACCAGACAACAGAACAGATCAGAAATCTAAAAGAGGCCACCTCTTCTGCCAGGGCTTGAGCCTCTATTTTTGCGACTGAGTCGTTGACAGTTTCCCTAGCCTCGATGAGCGCATTTCTGATTTCTTTAATTTGGCTTCTGGCAGCTGTGACACTCTTAAGCCTGCTCTCCCACCTCACATCACTCCATGATTTCACAGTCAAGTTGACGTGTTTTTTCAAGATGCTCCATCGCTGTGTAGCTCCTGAGAAGAAACAAAATAGTTTCTGCAAATAGCCAAAAAAGCCAGTGGCATCCCTGGACGACTTGGCAGCATCAGCTATGACAAGATTAATCGAATGAGCTGCGCAAGGAACAAACAATGCCCTCGAATTAAATTGTAGCAGTCGGGCCTGAACTCCTTGCTTTTTCCCCTTCATGTTTGCTCCATTGTCATAGGCCTGTCCACGGCAATTATCAAAAGGAATGTTGAGTTCCTTCAACTTGTCTAGAAGGACAGTAGACAGGTTCAGGCCAGTTGTTTCAACCACCTCCATATACCCAAGGAAATACTCCTTGATATTTGGCTTTGGCACCAAATCAACAATGCGCACGATGAGGGACATTTGTTCCTTGTGGCTTATATCAGGTGTACAGTCAAGAATAATGGAGAAATATTTCGCTTCCTGAATCTGTGTCTGGATTGTTTGTAATGTTTTGGTGGAGATGATCTGGATCAGTTCATTTTGTGTCTGCTGTCCAAGATAATGCGTTCGGGAACTTTCATCGGTTATCTTGGCAAGGTGGTTCTCCATCACGGGATCAAAATTGCCTAAAAGCTCCACTTCCTTTAAGAAGTTGCCATTGTCTGGCTCATAAATACACTGTGAAGAGCCTCTAAATGACAAATTCCTTGAGGCAAGAGATAGGGTTATTGTAAGTAAGCGTTTAAGAACATCTCGCCACCTTCTTTTTTCTGCCTCCAGCAATGTCAGTTCCTGGTGGTCTATTGTCATATTTGTCTGTAAACGCATGTCCAGTTCTCTCCATTTAAACATGCACTGGGCATGGTCTGGGCTACATTCATGACTCCTCAAACTACTGTTTATGTTGGACCAGTCACTGTGGCCCTCTGCAGTCAGCTTTATAGTTTTCAAACTGAAAAGCTTACACGCAAAACAGAACACAGCATTGTTCTGTTGTGAGTAAACAAGCCAACTTCTCATGATTTTCTCTCCATTTGAGAGCGTTTTGAATTGTAGGCTACTATGAAATGCCCTGCCATCTAGTCCCCTTGGAAAATTAAAGTCTGATGGGACTTTAAATGGGCCTCTCCGTACTATTTCAACACGATTCGCGTCTAAAACCTGTGACGGCCAAAGAGCAGGATCAGTTGGAGGGGGCACACAGGTCTCTACATTGTCACCTGCTGATGGACTCTCAATGACAGGACTTGTGCTTACAGAGGTGGTGGTTCTCTGCTGTGTATCTGTCCCTAAACTGCTGGTTGAGGGTGGTTGATCAGGGCTTGGTACTGTTGTGGAGTCTACAGACCTGCTGGCCGGCTGGGGTTGATGTGTGCCTGAACCGCTTGTAGATGGTGGCTCGATGTCTGTATCTTCCTCTTGGCCATGTGCTCCTTGTACGTATCTCAGCATTGCCCCTGCAATAATTTAGAAATATGAAGAAAAAGTATCAGTATAGAAAGAGACAAAATATTCAAACAAAGAATCTTATAGCGGAAAAATTATACATATTTAAAACTGAAAGCATGCAGCCAAGGAGCTCTCACACTTTATTTCTTATTTATCAACTATTTGATAAATCTAATCTAATATAAAAGCATAATAGAATGAGTTGCAATATTGCACACAATTCAACAATAATGTTTGCTTTATATCATTCATAATGACATTTTATATTCATATCTTACCTACAGGAATAAAAACAAAATGGTACAGAGGAATTGAATTGTTAGCTTACCTTGTGCACTGCACTGACTGCTGCTAACTGTTAGCAGCAATAATAATAATAATAATAATAATATTTTTTAATAATAAGCCAGGATAGTTTCAGTCCTTGATTCTGATTGTTTGAGCTGCGTTCAAAGCCATTGTAAATTACTCAACAAACACACACACACCTGTGAGCGCATTACATTAGTATTACTGTGCAACTGCTGTTTGTGATTCTTTGTTTCTGCATGTGTTGCTCAGCAACCATTTTGAAACTACATTCCTTGGCGGAGGAATACATGTATAACATTATTTTTATTTTTTTGCTGGTGTTTATTTTATGAATAAAATAAATATTCAAATATATTTATGGTGTAATCGTCAAATAAAAGCAATAACCCCATTTGCAGTGTAGCTAAAACACGGCTTCGCAGAGATTATTGCTTAACCACCGTCACGTCAAAATAAACCAAACTACTGCTCAATATCTAAAGTAAAGAAAGTAACGTTAACACAGATAGCTGGCGTCAGATAACAGTAAAATCTCAATTTAGCTTGCACCTAAGTTATAACAACATATTTGAATTTGCTAATACGTCAGCTAGTTCGAGCAACGTTAGGTATTAAATTAGCAGCACATTTCCCGTATAATGATTAAACATGGACTTACCTGCAAGTGATGTACGGGCATCATCTCGCAGTTTCTTCTTCTTTCTCTTCTCTGATCCTGATTCCTGCTGTCTTTTCGGGGCCATTTCCCAAAAAGTTGACAGCCTACTGTCAAACTTCACCAGGCGCCGCGCAATCCAACGGACCACTGAGCTTGAGAAGTTGAGTGTGTTTGGGGGGAGGGGTGGCGGCGGCGGCGCGGCGGTATCATAGTTCTAGACGTGTTTTTTTTTTGTTTTTGTTTTTTACATCCCTAAAAAGTGCCTCAAATATTTCTATACTAATAAATAATATCGTCGGCATTGTAATTATTATTATGACTATAATATGATTATTAATTTTTCATTAGGCAATTTTTTTTTTTTTTTTTTTTTGGTGCCCCCTCAGCAGATGGTGCCCTACGCACAGCGCGTGATGCGCGTGGTGGGAGCGGCGGCACTGGACACACATAAAACACATTGAATATATTTGTTTAAATGTCTTTAAACAAAGAGAAGGTTCATTTCTCTTTAGAATCCCCTTTCCGTTGGCATTCCGATCAGTCTTGTAAGTTAACACCACGCTATGTCCGTAGTGGATCTTACTTGTGGGGGATGTGTGTGTGTCTGTGTGTGTGGGTGTGGAATGTACATTCCAGGCCTCCAGTCTCTCTGAAGCCTTTTTGGGATTTTAGTTATTCAGGATATAATTAATTATTCAGATTCACCTTAAATACGCTACATTTCCCCCTTTTCGTCCGATGATGTCCCTGTGTGTGGGACATAATCTGACGACAAATCATCACCATGGGCGGATGGCAGGTGAATCATGATGATTGGGTAGGAGGTGCTGTTAGGCTGAGGCTGAGGGCTCAGCTTGATAAAGTTCGACGCAGCCTCCAGCGTGGTACCCTCTTCCTGAGGGTCCCGTGGGCTTGGCTGTAGATGTTCGCATCTCGTTGAGCCTCCTGTGCAGGATGACTGTCGAGTGTCAGGGTGTAGTTGATAGCTGTACCCTGCGTAGGATTGGCCACAGTCCAGGATTGGACAGCTGGTGAAGCAGTTAAGGCGGGCCGTTGAGACAAAGCTCGGAGGGCTGTGTTGATAGAAGCAATGTCAATTAGCTGGGATCCCCCTTTTGCAAACCACAATTCCCTTTCTGGAGTTAGGGTGAGAGTGTGGTTCTTGAAGAAGGATGGGGCTTTTTGGTACTTGGATGCGCTGCTCTGGCTGAGCAAGGTGACACAGATCACTTACAATCTCTGCTTGGGTCTCCGTGACTTGAGTGCGAGGCTTGGCTTTAGCAGGGCAGCTTGTGCCACTGATCTGCAGCCCGCAGGTTCCGTCAGGGTTGTCTCTGAGGAAAGATTTGTTAGGGCAGGTATAGTAAATGTCTTTGGTCAATGTGCACATGTGTGGATTCGGAGCTGGGGACAGCTTGGTGTCGCTGTCATGCAAGGCAATCACGTACGGCATGCGGATCTTGATGTGAGTGCTGCCTCTCAAAATCTGACATGGACAATGTTCTTGAGCCGGTGGATTCGGCTTGACTATGATGGGTAAGTTCAGGGGAACGTCCCATTTTCTCTGCTTGTGGTGATGCAGAGTGGGATGGCACTACCCATGAGAGTAGGCAAGGTGTATTTTTAAAGAGTCAGTTGGCGTGGTGATGGCGGACGCCAGCACGGTTTGCATGAGGCCTAAGGGTATCCGGTGCGGTGGGATTCTACCCATGGCGAGGCTGTCGATGGAGGAGTTCACCCCCCCCTAGCAGGTTTGTCATCAGGGCTGTTACCAGCTGAGTTCGAGCAAAGTCATTCTGGAAGGCAGTAAGCAGCTGTTTCATGGAGTTCACTGTCGGGGTCGGCAGAACGCTGTGAGTGTTGAAAGTTACCACAGTTCCCTTTAGTGTCTTGTCGATGGTCTGCAGGGATGCACTCTGTTGTGAGTGGCTCTGTTAACTGTGGAATCTCCGTCTGAATTTCGGCTGCATGCCGTCCCACGTTGGCGAGGTTTACTGCATTCATGCTGGACATACAGGTGTTCAACAGAGTTCTGACGGCAGTGCGGCGGCGGTTGTGGCCACCTGGCTCCGCCAGCGTGACAGTCATTTTCGCAAGTTGATTGAGCATGTGTTCGACATCGGCCTCAGTGTGCGTGAGGGCCTCCTCTGTCCGTTGGCACCTACCCAGCTGTATTGTGTCGTTACGCCGGGGTAGTGCGTTCTGTAGGCGTTGCGAGGATCAGGTGGCACAGACCTGAGTGCGGGTCCGGCAGAAAAGGGAGTCCTGGTTGTTCCCTTAGGACGATGCTTGGTGCCGGACCTGGTGAGATGTCCGATTGCGGCTGTCCTCTGGTTGGCTGGAGGCACAGCAGCATCCTGGTAAAAGTGAAAGGGAGAGAGAAGAGTGAAAGGGAGGAAAAATTTCAGCAAGTGTCGTCCTTGGTTGGCTAGGATAGTCTTTTCGCTTTGATGACGCCGGTATGCCACTTGCTTCTGTGTCTTGCAAGTGTCTCTGGTGCTGCGGTGTGCAGCACACGGTGCATCATGGGCATAGGGCATACATTGGCATTACCCCCCTTTTGCACTGTGGCACCACAAGCCGTGGCGCGGTGATGGCAACAGGTGCAGAACGCTAAATGTTTGTCTAGTGCACGTGGCATGTGCTTGTTGACTTAGGTTGTCTGGGGCACCGGCTGTCGGTGGGTGCAGACGGCGTTCGTGGGTGGTAGGAGGGGTATGAGAGGTGGTTTCTCATAGTGTCCGTTGTTTTGTCGTCAGTCTTTGGTAAGCTGGAAGGTTAAGGTCAGGTGAAGCAGGGGCTCTGTGACATTTTTGTCTTGTGGTGAGAGCCTAATGCATGACCCTAAAAGTTCAGAACCATGGTTTAATTGGTTCGCTAGGTATGTAGCATAAAGCTAGGTGTTTCACATGTAGCTAGCTAGTGAAGTGTGTCTTGTATCTTATCTTAGCTGTGGATGTTAGGAGGCTAAGAGGTATGTGGTTCCGAGATTATTCCATGGAAAGGGCATAGCCGAGATGAAATAAATGCCTTAAGATGGTTCTTATGTCTAAATTATTTCTCTGGACTTAACTAGTGGTTCACTACGGCTTGACGAAGTGAATGATGGGGGAAAAAGGACAGCTTTCCTATTCAAATTATGCTTATTATCAATCCTCTGGACTATAGTTGTGCCCTAGTAAATTGTTGAAGTTACTTGTGTTGCAGGGTCACAAAAATGAGTACACTTGTTGAAAATAAAACAAAATCACAAATAAAGGTGTCTCTGTTTCCTTTCTGGGCCCTATGGGAAATGGAACCACATTTGAACAAGAGAGGAAATAAAATAAATTTTAAATCATATAGGTGACCGAAAGGTAAAGGGAATAGCTGAGTGCTATTAATATCAAGGTCAAAGAATAAAATAAAATAAAAATTAAAGAGCCAAAAGCAAAAAAATTAAAATTAAAAGCAGAAACAAAGTGATCAAAACAACGGGAATGATCTGAAGGCGAGAATAATCAGTGGCATTAGTGACTAAACTTTGGATTTGCCTGGGCCAACACTTTATAGTGGGTTATAACGGTTGCTTGTTCGAGGCCACATCGTGTGTGTCCCATAAAGGATTAGTCACCTGCCGATGAAGATTCCTATTGCTATATGAATTCTTCTCTAGCTACACAGTTTACATGTAGTTAACTTAAGTTTAATTAACAGGGTATCTTCAAAGTTAGCAAGACGGTTAGCAAGGGCTATGCCTCAACTAGTGAAGGTGAACTTTAGCTAAGAAGAATTGCAAACACGGAATGTGAATAATTAGGAACCCTAACTGGTGTTAAGGAAAGTATTTTAGAATACTGTGCACTGTGTAAACACAAGCGGTGATTAAGGGTTCAAGTTAATTATGCTAACTGCTAATTGTAGAAGTTATTATTTAGCTTAGCCTAAGCTGGATGGATGTTAGGTTAGGTTAGCGTAGCGTAAGCTGGAAGGCTGCTAGGTTAGCTTAGCGTAGCGTAAGCTAGCTGGATGCCATGTTAGTTTAGCTTAGCGTGAGCTGGAAGGATGCTAGGTTAGCTTAGCATAGCGTAAGCTAGCTGGATGCCATGTTAGTTTAGCTTAGCGTGAGCTGGAAGGATGCTAGGTTAGCTTAGCGTAGCGTAAGCTAGCTGGATGCTATGTTAGTTTAGCTTAGCGTGAGCTGGAAGGATGCTAGGTTAGCGTAGCCACCTAGGCTGGTTTGTTTACAAAGTGACATCACAAGTTAGCACTTCCTGTGACAAGTCGTTGTCATGGAAACTAGAGCATGTCAGACAATTCAAACAGTCCCTAAAGGCTGTCTGTACATTTTACATGAATTATGCATGTTTAAACGGGTTAACAGGGTGCACCTTTATTTTAAGTCTTTCTAGGACTCGGTGTTTCATGAAGTAAAATGCAGATGTGTTTTGGCATTAGCTAATTTTACTCATGGAACTCTTCTCTTTATTTTAAGCAACTTATTCTATTTGTTTACAGAGTAAGGAAATAGATTTGCTGGGAGTCAAAGCTTGTCTAAGCATATATAGTTTCGTCCCTCTTGTGCACTACTGCTGACTTTTCAGCGATTAAGGCGAGACACGGCAGGCAAAAACATCGTTTTTTTTTTCACTGGTCAATTTTGAGATTTTGGGCTATTTGTCTTCAATAACATGTCTTCTTTCAGACTTGAGGTGAAAAAAATTCCAAAATACACATTTAGGTGTTTATTTTACTACACTTTGTCCATTTGCGTCTGTAAATTTCTCCTAAATTCAACAAAAAGTTGTCGTTATATATCAACATGCTGCTCTGCGATCGCTATCTGCACCCTGTCATCACACACACCGTTGGAAAGCTCTCTTTCTCCTGTTCAACGCTGTCTGATCCAAATATGGTCATTTCCTTTTTATCAGCAACCAATCGTGAAAGTAAAATGGGCATTTAACTCTAAAACCGAAATCTCATTGGCTGGTGTCAATTTCTGACAACGTGATTGGTTCAGATGCATCACGTGACGCGCTCTGACATTTAGATGTGTGTTTTTGACTCTTTTTCTGTTCATTTGAAGGCCATAAATGCTGTGTTATAAGTTGTAATGTGATTTAGTTGGTTTGTATTGTTGGTGCTGATGATTTGATAAGATATTGTGTCTGTAAATAGTTGTTTCCACTAAAAAAAGTATTCATTTTTACATTACAAATCTTTAAATGCTGTTTTCTCAAAATGAGTATTTTGTCATTCTCCAGTAGAAACTTCTCAGCCTGTGTAGCACCTATGTACACCAAACTTTCCAGTTATACACTTAGCAGTATTCTGAAGATATTTTCAGAGGGATTTGTTTATAAATCATTTCTGGCCTGATTTATGTGACTTTTTAATAAAAAAAAATATGGCGAGAATTGATTTTTTAAGGCTATGGACAGTATATTTTGATTTCCTAGGTAATGAAAGCATATATCCTGAAATCCCTCTGAAATTCTTTTTTCATCTTGTGTGTGAACAAAATGAAAAAATAATTTTGCACCTGGCTTTATCATATGGTCAGATCTATCTACCGAAAATATATGCAAAATTGTGCATATTTAACGAGATAATGCCTAATTTGCATAATTAAACATACAAATTTCAAAAACTTGTAATATATTTTTTTAATATACTTGCATAAGTAATCAACTGAGAAAGTTTCATGATGATATCTATTATTTAAAAAAAATACCCTATTCACCTGTAGTGTCTCGCCTTAAAACAGTTTTGATCACTAGGTAGCTCTCTGTTTGTAGATGCAGCTAAAGTTTAGGTGAATTACATCAATCAAACAATAATTTGTAAGGCCTTTACATTTGTAGAAAGGGGAGCGTTGCCCAGATCTACCTAGATATAACTTTGTCCTGAGCTTTCTTTGTTAGACACAGGTTTAGTCATACTGCAATTTGGAGTTCTTTTAAGCAAAGCAGAATAAACATCGGTACAGTTTACAGGCTGCTGAGATGAGGTTTCTTCATCAAACAGACTTACGCTTTACTGCTTAACATGCTAACTTTAGTTGGAAATCTAAGGCTATTTTACTTAAAGTAGAGATGTCAATTCCAGCAATCGTTTATCTGCATTTAGACAAGCCAGCGATCAAAAATGCGTACTGCACATTGTGTTTTAGTTGGATCGTAACGATTAAATGCACGCCCATAGGTTAACTGTAGTTTAAAGCTCAGGTGGTTTCACTCAACTCTGACGTCGCAGTGACGTATGCCCTATTTGGAGCTAGCGTTTCCTGTAACCCTTCATTGTCATAGAAACTAATGTTTAGCAGTGTCATTTCAACCAGCATGTTGCAAATGCTTGGTTCGAAAGAGTCGTGCATAGTCTGTTGGCAGGTGAGGCTTACACGTCCATTCAAGATTTTCTTTAAGTCAGTAAAATTCTAATTTTACGAATGCAGAGTCTTGCAACTCTTTGAGCAGACATTTTCATCTACTTTTCAAGATTTTCTTTAAGTCAGTAAAATTCTAATTTTACGAATGCAGAGTCTTGCAACTCTTTGAGCAGACATTTTCATCTACTTTTAAAAGTTCTATGTTCTATGCTGATCAGGGACCCTTTTAGCAGAGTCTTGCACTGTGTTCGTGCAGTGTCTTCTGGTTTTGCAGTTCAAAGTCAGTGGGGTTTTAGGAATTCTTTCTGAGGAGCCTTTCTGTGTTAGAGGCCTTCTGCATTAGGTCATGCATCGTTGAGTAAGCATTGCGTGGTCTTTGGCGAGCTGGAAGGTGCAGGTTAGCGAACTGGAACCTTGACTTGGTGCTGAGGCTGTGTACCCCTGGATGGCTGCTGGAGTTCTTGGGAACTCTGACCTTGGAGTCTGGCTCTGGTGACCAGTGTGACTGGAGGGCCCAGACGGTCAGGTGTTTGAAGTCTAATAAAGCTTAGAGCATTCTAGCAGGTCTTTGCCAATCAGAAAGGGGTGCGTGCTCATTTGTGAGATGTACACTGGGTGGGTAGGCCTCAAAAGGACCAATTGTCAGGTAAGTGGGAGCTCTCTGTTCTAGCCGGAGGTCGTTCTGGTTGTACGACTGCACGTTCAGCTCACACATGTGGGGTATAAGAGTTCGATCTTCGCTCTTAGCTTTAACACTGAGTCTTTCAAAGAGTTGAGCTGACATTAAAGTGAGGTCTGAGCCGGGTTTCAACCAGGGTTTCAAGGCTCACCTCATTGTCTGGAGTGATGGGTAGGTAAAGTTTCCGGGCCCACCCCCTTTTGATCAGTTCTTTTGGGGTTTCGGACCCAGCTGTGGGAAACTGTGCGGTCTCACTCAGGCTGTGCAGCTGTCAGCTGTGGTGGCTGTGTGCTGCTGTCACTTTGTAATGTGACAGTTTGCTCTGTGTCTGTGGCTGACGAGCAGTGTTCTGTGTGCCTGTAGGTCTTATGCTCAGGTATAGGATGTAAAGCTCGTACCTCTTGAATTTTTGGAAAGTCTTTTGTGAAGAAGCTTTTCAGCGACTTCAGGGTCTCGGCTGTCTCAGACGTGGCGGCACTGTGTTTGTCTGATGCGTGCTCAGACTTGGGCTTACCAGTGGCCTGGAACGGACTCGACTCTCTGTGAACAGGGCTATGGTGTTATGGGGCGCCCATAGCGGCTTTTATGCGGCTTTGAGATCGTGTCTCTGTTGAGTAAGTTCATGGATTTCAGCTCGGCCCGTGTGTAAGTGGTTTCAAAAGCCTTGGCTTTAGTGTCTCTTTCTTTGGGTTCAGTCTCTGCTGAACGAGCTTGTGGCTGGTAGCACGGGCCTCTTGCAAGTTTTTTGTTCCTTTTTCAGGCCGTGGCTTTCGAGTCTCTTTAAGTTCGGCCTCTGCTCTTTGCAAAAGGGGCTTCACTTTTGTCGGAGTTTCTCGTTGAGTTCCTCTCTGGTTCTTTTCTCTGACTGTTCTCTGCGGTCTGTGTGTTGAAGATCAGACAGGGCAGGTTGAAGTATTTTCACTTCCTTCTGTAGCTCGGGGTCGTTGTCATCCTCGGCTTGCATCCTTAGCGTTGCAACTTCGTGCTCCAGGGCTATGCGGCTCCTTTCATGGAGACGTGCTGGTGCGATGAGCTGGCAAGCGAGGTTTTGGACGTGTCTGGCCGGTCTTTGTCGTGGGAGCTTTGGCTTGGTTTGTGCGCCATCAGCTTGTCCACGTCGCTCTTGGCTTTGGAGCTCTGAGTCACTGGCGACCTTGGGCAGGAATGGAGGTGTCATGAATCTCAGCCATGTGTCCAGGTTGTCCCAGCGGTTGTGGGACTGTAAGACCGGACATCCTGGTTTCAACTGTGGGCGAGAGGAACACAACACACACAGAGAGACCAAGCAAGTTTGTTCTACGTTTAAACGAGCTATAAACGAGCTATGCCGCGTATGAAAATTTTGGTTAACTGATGCAGACAGTTAAATTATTAGGTGGGACAATTTGGTTAGGTCAGCATGCGCCTGAATGAAATTTTAACAGGGCTGTAGCTTAGGGGTCACCTGTTGATGCTAGCGGCTTGTTGTCTAATTATTATTCAGCGTTCCTTGTTGTCTCAGATAGGTTCTGTCTTCTAGGTGAACTGAAAAGAACAGAGCACGACAGAAAAGAGCAGTGGCAAGATAGCAGAGTTTGAAGTAACATGCAACCATCCAAGATGGGAAGGTCTGTAATGAAATGGCGTTAAGAGTACCCAGGAAGTGTTACAGGGGAAGAGGAGGCCTAAGCCTGCGGTTTGTGGCTCGGAGAGGAGGAGGGAGCCAAACACTTCAATAACCGGGGGAATCTCTAGATTCTGTAGCAAATATTAAGTGGATGGGTTTAATACCTTTGTCTAGTTTGCCTGGGGTGGAATGAGGTCATTTGGGTTGGAGTCAGCATCGTGGTTGGTCTTTCTGTCGTCCCCAAACGCTTGACAGCAGTGTCCCGGGCCTTTCGTGTATCTGTACCGATGTGCTCCCTCTCACGCAACCTGACTTTGAATCACAACTGGCAGTGCCAAATTGGTGATGTCGTGTTGCGGGCTGCACTAACGAAGAGATACAGGAAAGTCCGAGACTCGCGCTCAGTCAGTGCTGGTGACGCAGGTCAGATGAACCAGCGTGCTGGACTCCAAGCAGAGATGACTGTCAAATCACCACAGCTCTTTAGTGGTTTCTACCTATAAATACAGAACAGTGTGAAGCTTAACAGTGAATGAAAGCTTTCTTGTTTAAACTGAATTGAGTAATTATGTATGTAGAAAATAGAAGCAAAGGTTTTCCTAAATAATGGTAAAAAGGAAATTATGAAAATGATGTTAATTATCAAAATAACTTAACCCTTTTTTTTATTAAATTCCTTTTATTATTATTACTTTTACTATTAATAAAAATTAATAATTAAAAGTAATAAAGTAGGATGGACCCAGGGAGAAGACAGGCAGTAGTGGCGCGTTTGGGCCACAAAGGGGTTTGGGTCACTTCCTCCTAGTGGTCAACCTGGCTGACCGAGAACTTGATTTGAATTGCATTCAAACTGGTTTAAATACACTTCAAATCGAGCGTATGCATAGATGTTAAGTAACTTCTAGAATTGTTGTCATAACATATCAAATCAAAATTATTAAAAATAATTTGAGACCGGAAATATAGAAGTAAAGCCATAAAACTCTTCCCCACAGGGGAGGAGACTTAATTCACATTAATCTTGAAATTTGTTTGTTTCAAATCAAATTTGAATAAGTGTAGGAAATTTAAGGTTGGCATTATGTATGATGAGGATAATATCCAACATAAAATCAACTGAGAGACGCGACTTCAAAGCAGAAAGAGTAGAAATAAAAGATGAGCTGACTTAGCAGGGGAGGGCCACAAGGGGGCCGCACTACTAAGTGTTCATCAGGGACTGTTAATACTTACTTTTGAATTATTATTTTTTTTAACCTGTTAACCTTCGCCAGAGCGAGGGCGCTCTGAGCGTTTTTTTTTTTTAAATCGTTCAAAGTTACTATCAGATTCAATGTTAATACCTTGACAAACTATACATCATTAAAAAGACATAAGACTGAAGGTTTAGTATTTGACCACTATTGTATTCTGAGAATCGTATAGTGACAGTTATGTCTTAATTTGTGTCTGGAGTTATGTAATCAAAAAATGAGTCGATACCTTTGATATGAATTATGAGCGTCAGCCGCTTCCATTCAGAAAAAAACTCCAGTGAGATCGTCACGACAGAGCTTGACAAAACAACGTCCATCAGGGCTTTTAGCTCAAAAGTGTACAGATTTGGAGAAATATTGATAGATTCTCATAGGTTTACATCAGATTTATATAGACAGGAATCATATTTATTGAATATCTACCCAAATGCGTCGATTTAATCATTATGAGCGCTGGAGACTCTGATGTACTGTGTTTTCAATAC
The DNA here is from genome assembly GCA_036326025.1 of Chrosomus eos. Lineage (NCBI taxonomy): Eukaryota > Metazoa > Chordata > Actinopteri > Cypriniformes > Leuciscidae > Chrosomus > Chrosomus eos. Next base: position 280,835 of record JAZAVI010000171.1, on the reverse strand, counting down.
ATACAGGCAGCCTGAGGGCGCCCTGTGCACATATGCAGTCCAAATTTGGAACACGAAGAAGAATCATATCATGTGACATTTCAGGAAGTCCATCACGACGTAAACACTAACAGAGATCGCTGTAACATGCAGATAAAGATGTTTTGAAGACAATAAACATGATTGCAATGATATTTGGTTTACCTGTGTTCTTCGAGCCATGTCAGGTATTTTCATAATAATAGATTATATTTATAATGTAATGCCAATCGATATAGACTTTATCATCGTGAAGAATACTATAAAATACTATATTTTCTGTCCGATTTTTTTTATCTGAAGCCAAATCAGAGCACAGAAGGTTATTTAAAACACTCGACTTGTGCTATAAAGTAAGTTTTAGAGCACAAACATGGTTTTAATCTCATTAATTGTCGTGTATTGATGGTGTGCTAAGCTAACATGCTAGCTAGCCCTTGGTGCACCTGCTACCTAGCTGTTATATTTATGAATATTTCTAAATAGGACTGCTTGCTGAAATGTTTCTTTTTTCAAGAAGGTCATTTTATATATTTTCAAACGTAAGGTGAGAACTTTCCCTAAAAGAGATTAGGGGTTGAAACAGTGTGAATAGCCAGTCGTTAGTAATTATAATGCAGACAAAAGAAAGCATATTTAGAGCAATAACCAGAGGCTGGAGAGGTGTGAATGTGTGCAGGGGAGACTGACACTGAATGGAGATAGTTTAGACCACAACACAATAGAGAAAATAGACTGAATAGATGCTTAGAAAATGACAATAAACATCAGTTTGCTTTTTAGAGTCTAATCAAAATAAAGTCGTTTGACATGATCTTGAAAAACATTTAACTAAATAAAGAGTTTTAGACATATCATCTTCAGATTTTAAATATAACATGGTCAGACATGTGGCTTTAGCTGCAGTGCATTTCTAGATTGCTACAGGGCCAACTTCAATTTTATTTTCATGAAAATATTTCATAAAAATAAATTTCTAATAACTTGACAAAACTTTGAAGCTATTTATAACATTTATTTTTCATTATGACAATAATTAATTCTACATTTGCAATAAACTGCCAGGTGTCAGCTTTCAAATGAGATCATACTTGTACTTTTAGAACAAATGGTTCATGAACTGTATCTGTTTCAGTTTGGGTATACCATTTCTGGGGATTTTTCAAAATTGGGGGTGAAGCTTAACAGGTTAAATTCAAATGTGGTTTGAACTAAATTCAAAATAAGTGTACACAGTCAGGAGTGAAAAATCATCTTAGTAACACTGGAACTTGCACATGCATTGAAAGTTGGAAACACAATTTCAGGAATTCACTGGAAAAATCTGAAATTGTGATGAGAGAAAATGTTTAGGAAAGGATGACCTTGTTACTAGTGTCCACACGATGGCGACATTTCACTCATGCAGGATGAAGTCAGGGGGCGGTGCGAGAACTGTCAAGCACTTAGGCCTAAGGGTTGCCCTCTAGTGTTTGTCAGCGGAACAACAACCGGCCTAACACACATAGGGTTCACAGGAATTAGGCATCTGTTTTTCGCTTCCCACAAATAATTAGCACTATGATTCATACGTGTTCGCTTATAAATTTCAAATCTCGGCGGGTTTTTCTTTTTTCGACACGTGTGCACGGAAGGATTTCTTCGCTTCCCCACATTAATATAGATAACAGGAATTATACGTCTGTCATTCGAATCCAAATAACATTTATCAAATAGCATTTTTTGTTTGATTAAAATGTTTTAAGGTTTTGGATTTTTCCTGTGCTATATTCTAACAAACACGTCTGGCAGGGCTTCTGCGCTGCGCATAAATAAAACAGGAATTATTCGTCTGTTTTTTCGACTCCCATAACATATTATCAAATAGCACTTATGATTAGATATGCTTTAGGTTTTACAATTGAGTAGCTAAGTCAACGTTTAACCAGGAGATATATCGTTAATCTAACGACTATAATTATCAGGCCTTTTAGGTTGAATACAAGAGCATCGCTGTATCCAGGTCCTCTCTCGCTCTGTTCAAAAGATTCTCGTTTTGAAACAGGCTGATCAAAAGAAAAATATATTAACATGTAAACGTCTTTACAGAGGTAATATCTCTTTTGTTACGAACTACAGTTTACATTCAATACTTTAACCGTGAATATCAGTATTACGAACTGCAATTCATTTTAGCAATTACAACGACTAAAACGTTTAGGCGAATTTAGCAGTTTGTAATGTGCTCCGCTGAAATGGACTGGCTTTGTGCCTTCTCAGTCAGCTGGTGAGTTCGCATTGCGTTCACTCACCCGAGGTGCGCGTACAATATTAAATCACATTATAGACAGACTGAAAACTGATCTCTTTTGCTCAAAAACAAGTTTAAAGTGTGCCTAGCATATTTCTCCACCATTTTATGTAAAGATTCTGGGGATCTAATCCCTGGGGAATTTGCATATCATAATTAATAATTGGTAATTAATAATTATTCATACATGTTTGGATTAGATCAGTCTTACATGTTAATAAATCTCCCTCTAAGGGAGAATCTGTCATTTTACCTGTATGCATACATGTGAAATCCTTTCATTTTAACGACAAGTTGATTGCAGTTAATTACACAGACCACGTCTTACAAAGCAGGCAAAATTAATTTAGCTCAATTGTCAGAATAATATTGTGGGGTTTCCCCAATATCATCTTACTTTATTGGATTGCAGGAAACGCAATTCTCTGGCCAGAAGAATTGGGCTTCCTGCCCCATAACAAGTACTCTTTAAAATATTAATAATTTAAATAATTAATTAATTCGTAAAGCTTGTAGCATAAAGATCTTTTTGGCACTTAAGGGACTTGAGAATGAGCAAAGAGAATGAATCCATCAGTCAATATAGTGTATTTAATAAGGCATGACTACTTATATATTTACTACGTTCACACGGGATATATATGTATTTACAAACACATAGAAGTACACAAAACAATAAGACATCAATGAACGAGAAATGCGTAAAGTTTGGGCAATGGATAACTTACACGCGAAAGCGTGTAAGAGAGGGAGAGAGAGAGAGAGGGTGAGAGTTTAGAGAGTTGCATGGTTGCAGTGAGATTAGGAAGAGAGATGATCTTTCTAAATAAGTTAGCAAATTCACATAGACAAACGGAACGGAAGACTTCAACAAATCTTAAAACGTGATCAAACACGGATACTTGCAGAGGTTTGGTACTCTTTGCATGGCTTGTGAAGAAGCAGTGTGTGTGTCTCTCAGCCGGCGCGTCACGTGCGCGCGCCTCTGCTTCAGAGAGAGCGCGCGTTCGTTAGAATCTCCCTTAGCTGGCTTTGCTGAAGAGATATGTCACGCGGTGTTCTTTTCACTTCGTGGAAGTAAACAGCGTCGAATATGAAAACAAAACTAACTTTAAAGAAAAGAAATAAAGATCCCAAAGGGGAAATCACGCGGAGTTACGTCATGGCTGGTGAAGAAACGCTTGTGCGTCTCTGGGTCCGGCGCGTCTCGTGGTAACGGCGCTTGCTTCTCCTGTGCAGGGATTTCGACGATTGGAATTAAACACGGGGGCTTATCTAGACTGAAAAAAAAACACAAAACTAACTAAAAACAAAATAAAAGAACGGCGATGAGCTCGCCGGAGGCGCGACGTTACATGATGACGACTAGGATCAGGAAGACAGAGCGTGTTTAAACTGGTGTTCAGTCCTTTTGAAGCCCTGACTTTTCCGCCTTCTTTTGGAAGAGGGTCCAATCAGGAGCTTTCTCTTTGGAGGGAGGTTTTATGGCCCATTGTGTTCTAACCAGGCATTTGACTCCCTAATTTCATTGGGTGTTTAAAAGCGTACTACTAAAAGCGATACCGATGGTCACTGGATGGTTACTATTACCTGTTTGTAAGATGCATTTTTTATTTTAGGCAACATCTATGGGTACTGCTCACTCTCACAAAATTCACAATTATTGGAAGAGCTGGACTCTGTATTAAATGAGTTGATGTCTAAATATCCTGTAGCTAAAGTGATTTTGGGTGGTGATTATTATATGGTTAGTTTAATATATAAGGTTAGTATTAGATGTGTTGGATTATTCTAATCTAATTCAATCAGAGGGTCTCATACTTTTTCTTGACTTTTACAAAGCTTTTGATTCCTTAGAACGTCTCAGGTTACTATTGTAACCATAGTTCCCTGAGAAACAGGGAACGAGACGATGCGTCGAACGACACGGTGGGAACGCCTCTTGCGTGATTGCGTCTGAAGCATCTATGCCAACTAGTCCAATGGAATGAGAGAATGAGCGTCACGGGCGGGTGACGTCATGAACCAGGAAAGGATAAGAGCACTTCCGCTGCTCGCCGGCATTTAGCTTCGACAGTTGCCGAAGCAAGCCGATCGCAGGGACGCAGGAAGTATGGCAGGGGGACGCATCGTCTCGTTCCCTGTTTCTCAGGGAACTATGGTTACAATAGTAACCTGAGACGTTCCCTTTATCGAAAAAGGGAACTTCGAGATGCGTCGAACGACACGGTGGGAACGAGAATACCCAACCCGCCATAATTACAAGTACCTGAGTGTCAGTCTGTTGATCTAAGCACTCAGCACCTGAGAACCTGGGGCAGCATCCAGGTCCAAACTGTAAAATCTCACGAATGTGAGCGGAGAAGACCAGCCCGCCGCATCACAAACATCTTGAAGAGATACCCCCTGCAATATGGCTTTAGAAGCCGCCATACTCCTGGTCGAGTGAGCTCGGACCACCAAAGGACAAGGCTGGCCCGAGTACTCGTATGCCAGTGAAATAGCCTCGACTATCCACTTACTGACTGTCTGTTTGGAAGCAGGAAGACCTTTCTTAGGTGATCCAAAGCAAATCAGTAATTGGTCGGACTTCCTGATTGAGGATGTCCGACGTACATACGTGTCCAATGCTCGCACTGGACACAAGAGGTGCAGTCTTTCCTGGTCCGCAGTTGCAAAAGGAGGACAGAAAGCCTGCAGCACAATAGGCCTCGGAGTCAAGGTTGGAACCTTAGGGACGTATCCCTGTTTGGATATAGGAACGCCTTGACCATCCCCGGTGCAAATTCAAGGCAGGTGGGGGAGACCGAAAGAGCCTGAAGGTCACCAACTCTCTTTAGGGACGAAATAGCTAGCAGAAAGAAGTCTTGAAAGTAAGGAACTTTTCTGAGACCGAATCTAAGGGCTCGAATGGAGCCCTAGACAGGCCTACTAGAACTACAGTCAAATCCCAAGCTGGCACCTTAGTGCGAATTGCAGGCCTCAGCCTCAAAGTGCCACGAAGGAAACGTGTAATCAGGGGGTCTCGACCCAAAGATATACCTCCCACCATGGTATGGTAAGCCGCAATGGCTGCCACGTAAACTTTTAGTGTGGAAGGACATAGACCTGACACAAAGCGCTCCTGCAGGAACTCGATTACTGTGTTGACAGAACAATTAACCGGATCCCACTGATGTCGGTGACACCATAAGGAGAAAACTCTCCATTTAAGCGCATACAGTTTCCTCGTAGCTGGAGCTCTGGAGCTTAGGATGGTCTCAACAGCCTCAGCTGAAAGACCACTATCTATAAGTTGGGCCCCCTCAGAGGCCAAACCCAAAGATTCCACATGTCTGGTCGAGGGTGAAATATTGTGCCCCCGGCCTGAGACAGAAGGTCCCTCCTCAAAGGGATCTCCAATGGAGGCCCGTCTAGCAGAAGGATCAGGTCCGCAAACCAGATCCGACTTGGCCAGCGTGGTGCTACTAGCAGTAGGCTTATTCCATACCGACGGACCCTCTCCAGAACTCCTGGGAGCAGAGCAACAGGGGGAAAGGCGTACAGACGTAGCCTCGGCCACGTCTGCACCATGGCGTCCAGCCCCAGGGGGGCTGGGTGCGTCAGAGAATACCAGAGAGGACAGTGCGTCGTGTTCTGAGACGCGAACAGATCCACCTCTGCCTGACCATATGCCTCCCAGATTTTCTCCACCGCCTCGGGGTGGAGTCTCCAATCCCCTGGCCTCAGCTCCTGCCTCGACAGGATGTCTGCTCCTATATTCTGGTCCCCAGGAATATACACTGCCCTCAGAGAGAGTACCTTCCCCAGAGACCACAGGAGGATCTGGTGCGCCAGTTTGCAAAGCGGACGCGAGCGCAGACCCCCCTGGCGGTTCAGATAAGAGACCACTGGTGTGTTGTCTGTTCGAACGAGCACATGATGGCCTCTTAGGTCCGGAAGGAAATGTCTCAACGCATTGAAGACGGCCATCATCTCCAGGCAATTTATGTGCCAAGAAAGATGATGGCTTTTCCACAGACCCTGAACCGAGCGGCCTTCCATTACCGCTCCCCAGCCGGTGAGAGAAGCATCTGTCGAGATCACTACTCGATGGCAAAGAGCTCCCAACACCGGACCCTGGGTTAAGAACCAGAATTTACATATAACTAAGGCACGAAAGCATCGCCGCGTGCCTTGATATGCAAAGTGGGTTTCCCCTCGGGGAGAACCTTCTGGTCCTGAGCCAGCACTGTAAAGGTCTCATGTACAGCATGCCAAAAGGAATTCCGTTGGACGCTGCTGCCAGTAGACCCAACAGTCTCTCGAACTGTTTTACAGTGCGTGACTGGCCTAGCCTCAGCTCTTCTGTGGCTGTTAGGATAATAAATCCCATACCACACCAAGGAAAGTGGTTCTCTGTACTGGAGAAAGTACACTCTTCTTGGCATTGAGCCTCAACCCCAACATCTCTATATGAGCGAGAACGACACCTCAGTGCCGAACCGCCAACTGCTCTGATTCCGCTAGAATCAGCCAGTCGATATAATTCAGAATGCGTATGCCCTGAAGCCTGAGAGGGGCTAAAGCTGCATCCATGCATTTCGTGAACGTGCGGGGTGACAAAGCTAGGCCGAAAGGAAGAACCCGATATTGGTATTCTTTGCCCCTGAAAGAAAACCTCAGGAACTTCCTGTGCTGAGGGAGGATGGAGATATGGAAGTATGCATCCTTTAGATCTATCGTGACGAACCAGTCCTCGGATCTGATTTGGGTCACGATCTGTTTGAGGGTCAGCTAACTTGAACTTTAGTTCTGAACTGACCGAATAAACAGGCGAAGATCTAAAAGGGACGCAACCCTCCATCCTTTTTTGGAACAATGAAATAATGGCTGTAAAAACCCGACTCTCTGACGGGTGAGTACACCTGTTCTATAGCTTCTTTGCTAACAGGGCCTTTACTTCTTGTCCCATTACCAGAGCCTGCTCGGGATGCACCACTGTGGGCAGCACCCCGCTGTAATGAGGAGGACGAGAGCCAAACTGGATTCTGTATCCCTTCTCTACAAACTGCAGGACCCAATGAGAAATATTCGGCAGAAGCATCCACGCTGCCAGAAAATTTACTAAGGGAACCAGCCCCTCGAGGCTGGTCTCTGGTGTTACTGAGGGAGCCAAATCTGGAGCCTGAAACATAATGGCAGGAACTACCTGACCTGACTACTCAAAAGCCCCCCTCAGAGGGCGCGAAACCAATGCTGTACCGCAGCATAGCATCAGCGACTCGCTGGAGACCGCTGCGCCCTGAAGCACCGGAGGTGGCAGGGTTGGCAGGAGGGTCTCGTGAGGACCCCGAAATGGAACGGGCACCGTGAAATGAGGTGTACACCACTCTACTTCGGTCGGGGCTGTCCTCACAGGCCTGATGCCTAAGCATCAGGACCCTTTTTTTTTTTTTTTTTTTTGAACCGAAGCTTTCTTTGCCTGAAGAACGGTCCTCAGATCCGGCTTAGGCTTAGGCGACTTCGGTTGAGAGGGTTGCGTCTGTCTCCAGTATCTACATGGAGGAACACGAGACGCAGCACTCTCTTTCTGTGCACATAATATGATGAACTCGACGGCTGGGGCTGCTCACGCCCAGCAGCCCCAGGGGGGCTGGACACAGCGAGGGAGAAACCTTATTATATATATATTTTTTTATATATATATATCTTTTATCACCTAACAACGACCGCATGGAATGCGTCGCCGAAGAGACCCGAAGGCTCAAATTTCGCTATATCCAGAACCCCAGCAGATCGGCCTGATAAGCCTGGAGCATTATAATATAAATTTCTATAAACATTCTCCAGCTGACCTGCTGCCGTATAAGCTTTACCCATAAAACCAAAGTAGTTCTGCTTAAACCTACGCGCTGCCTCGGCAAACGCGAGATCCCAGCCACAGAATCTTATTTTTGCAAAATACACTCGAAATCTAAGCGGTGCCTCGGCAAACGCGAGATCCGAGCTAGATTCTGATTACAACATTAAACCTACACGCTGCCTCGGCAAACGCGAGATTCTTTAGTATAGGCTTATGAGCAAAGCAGAGACTTAAATGATGATACTGGACCAGGTGAAAAAATAGCATTTTCCTATTTTTATTTCTGTTCAGCCTGGGGCATCATATCATAACCGTAATCTTTCAACCCTCTAATCTTGAATAAACATTTAACACGAGGGCTGAAAGAGGTGATAAATACGGTTTATTCCATAATTTAAATATTCAGTGTGTAAATCAGGGAAAAAATGGAAGCCTCGTGGTGGAGATAATGTGATAGAAATAAGAAAACGCTCGTCAAGTTTCTTAGGACGAGCGTTCCTTTTTCTCAGCTGGCCATTAAATATTTAATTTACTAACAGCACGGGACAAAACCTCCACCAGTTCATCATATACTGGAAAAATAGATGGCGAATCTAATTCAACAGTGTGTGTGCTTGCTTTCACTTTCAATATTCTCATTTACACAAACCTCCTCGGAGGAAGAAATGAAGGAAAAAAGGGCTCTCTCTCCCCGAGCGGAAGAAACCGCAGAGCGTGCTTCCAACACCGGGGAGATAGAGCTGGATCTTCCGGGCAAGGAAGAAGAAAAGGCCCTCGGACCGTTCTCCCACCCCTCCAAAAGATCCTTTTGCGATCCCCAGGAATGCATTCTCCGCGCCACCTCGGCAAACGCGGGTCCCGCATCCCGTGAGAATCGCGAGCCTGCCACTATCATACAGAGTGACAGGCGAGAGCAGAGCATGCTAATCTGGTAGTTTCACTTTCACAATGTTAGCACTCAGCATGCTCTTACTCTCAAACAAAATGCCACAAAGCTGTGTGTGTCCCCACCCGTTTAAATAAACGCGGGCAGGGAGGAACACACTGTTTGTACATTTGTTTCGCCATAACGTTTCCGACAATATTGTAACAGACAACAATAAATAGACAGAGACAGTTTGACACAGATCGCTTGCTGAGGCAACAGAAGCTAAATGCCGGCGAGCAGCGGAAGTGCTCTTATCCTTTCCTGGTTCATGACGTCACCCGCCCGTGACGCTCATTCTCTCATTCCATTGGACTAGTTGGCATAGATGCTTCAGACGCAATCACGCAAGAGGCGTTCCCACCGTGTCGTTCGACGCATCTCGAAGTTCCCTTTTTCGATAAAGGGAACACAACTTTATTTTCCGTACTATAGAGTTATTTGGATTTGGCAAATCATTTCTCGATACTGTAACCATGTTTTATAGAGATATTAATAGCTCAGTGATCGTTAACTTTGATACATCTAAAAGGTTTGACATCCATCGTGGAGTCAGACAGGGTTGTCCAATCTCCCCGTTTTTATTTCTTTTAGCCACAGAGTTACTTTGTCTAAGGATTAACCAAAATGAAATGTTGTTAGGAATTTCTATATTTGATATGGAGTTTAAAATTGCACAGCTAGCCGACGATACCACACTATTCTTGGAGGATAAAAAACAGTTATCTAATGCTTTGGAAATGGTGGAACAATTTTCATATGCCTCGGGTCTAAAACTCAATATTTCTAAATGTGAAATTATCTCAATTCATGATATAGATGAGACATCTTTGGAAGGTATCCCAGTTAAAAACAGTGTAAAATATCTAGGTATTCATATCACTAAAATTGCAATTACCAGACACCATTTAAACTTTTCTGATAAATGATCAAAACTAAAAGCATCTTTAATATCTGGCTTCAGAGAGATCTTTCATTATACGGTAGAGGTCTTTTCTCTACGGTGGAAGGGCTCTCTCGCTTTGTATACCCTGCTCTCTCTCTGTTTATCAATGATAAAGCTATAAAGGGAATTAACTAAATATTTGTGGATTTCATCTGGAAAAATAAACCTCACAAATGAAAAAGAGAAGTACTCTCTAATTCCAGAGGTGAAGGTGGCCTTGACTTTTAGGACTTGCTGATACTATAAACACATTTAAAGTAAACTGGCTGAAAAGATGCCTTGTGAACCCATGTCGTTATGGTTCTTCATTCCTAATAATATTTTCATCAAACTTTGTGGCCTATCTTTCCTATTAAAGTGTAACTTTTTGCCTGGCAAGTTACCCATTTCCTTATCTAACTTTCATCAGCAATGCCTTCTCTCGTGGAAACTGTGTTTTGTCCATAGCTTTTCCCCCACAAAGATCTCCTTTGGAACAATGTGGATATAACCGTTAGAAATAAGTCTCTCTTTTTTCATAGATGGTTTAACATTAACTTTAATTGCATTCTATCTGTCTTTGATGATTTTGGTCATATTCTAACTTATAAGCAATTTTTGAATCTCCATAACTTTCCTGTTCCACCAAAGGAATATAATACCTTGATAAAAGCTCTACCAACAGGCTTAATCCAATGAATTAAAAGTCACCTTAGCTTCAATAAAGGTAACAGTGTTTATCCGGCTTTACGCTTGGGCGGTATTGATTTATTAGATCGAAAATGCAACAACAGACATATTTTTTAATTGAAAAGAAAGATTACTCCAATGGGTCAATTCTATTGGGGATCCCTTGTAACAAACGTAAACTGGAAAAAGGCCTGGCTTTTGCCTAGTGAATTTTGTGTATCCAACAAAGTTAAGGAAATTCATTATAAAATCCTTCATAAGATCTATCCTGTTAACTCTTCTATCTCTAAATATTCTGATATTGATGAAACTTGCTCTTTCTGTGGTTTTGTTGAGGAAACAGCCGCCCATTTATTTTGTGACTGTAATGTAACCAATAGATTTTGGACTAAATTAAGTTCTTTTGTTTTTAGCCCTACAAATGTGACCCACACCTTCACTCTCAAAGAGGTTATTTTTTATTCTGAAAATCCAAAGTTGCTTTCCCTTGAGATGTTGTTAACTTCTTTATCTTGTATGCAAAATTCTTCATCCACAAGCAAAAATGGCTTAAATCTCCTTTGAGCTTTCCTCTTTTTCTTGCTGATTTTGACTCTTTTATTTCGTCCCTTAGACTTATAAATAACAAAAAAGTGCAACATGTTTTATGCATTATGATGATTTATTCAAAGTCATGACTTGACCTTATTATGCTTTTCTTTCTTTTTTTTGTGTATGTATTACATAATTTGATGTATGCAAACCCAGGATATTTATTTTCTGTTAGGTACCATTGTTTGTTTGTTTGTACACCTTGCTTAACTCCCCTGAGCTGTTAGTTATGTATAAGTTCTGCAATAAAAAAACAAATCAATAAATAAAAATAATCCCTGACAACATCCAAAAGACAGCTGAAAACTCATCTCATCCGTGAGCACTTAAAAAAAAATTATATCTCTTTCCTTTAAAGGGATACTCCACTGGTTTTTCATATTAAACTATGTTATTCCCTTAACTAAGACGAGTTGATACATACCTCTCTCGTCTCAGTGCGTGAACTATATCTCTCTGTATTGCCGCAAAACTATGTTAGCACTTAGCTAGCACAGTGCATTAAATATGGGCCAAAAAGTGAGGCGACCAAACACTTCTTCGTTTTCCATATTTAAACACAGTTACTCGAGTAGTGTAACTCGACCTAGGCTGGTGACACAAAATAAAACGTTGCGCTTTTCTAAGGGTTTAAAATTGATGTAAATAACACAGGGCAATATAGTCATCAATTTTAAACGCTTAGAAACACCTCAAAGTGTGCAAAAGCCAGGAGAGACGGCTGTCAAAAAGTAGCAGACAAATTAAGTTTGTAGTTAGATGTTTTTTATCACTTATTACAGTATATATTTTTATATTTTAATAATTTCTAAATAATTAATAACTTTGTTCATTGTAATGTCAGAGTCACCACCCACTACAAGAACATAGGAACAAGTAAAAGTGAAGTACTAGCAGAGATGGGCAGTATTTTTAGATACATGTATTTAAAATATGTATTTGAAATACAAAATACTATTTTGCATTTTGAAGCCTTTGGGAAAATCAAATGTAATTTGTATTTAAATACATTTAAGATGAGTATTTTTGTATTTTCAAAATACATAAAATACTTTTTGCCAGTCAACCTCTTTATCAGGGAACTGGTTTCATGCATCAACTAGTTCAGACACGCCTGAGGAGTAAGCAAATTTATCCATGCAGCTTTTAGTGGGAAATTTAAGAATTGTTGGAACGCTGTAAAAGAAGCACTGATGCATGACACCACTAAAAATCTTCAGCTTTTAGTTGTATTGTTCATTGGGGGGAAAAAAACTCTGGGTAAATAGTGTCAAATGAATTCTAATTTAATATTTTAGATAAAATGTATAACTTTAATGAACTTAGAAATAAAAAACAAATAACAAATAAACTTTATATTAAAAAAAACAAAGTTTTTTTTTTTAAACTTGCATTTACCGATTGATGTGTTTGCTTTTAAGGATTGTCTATTGTGTGTACAGCGCTTTGAGAAGCTGCTTTTAAAGGCGCTTTATAAAATAAAGGTTATTATTATTATTATTATTATATTATATAAAATAAATATAAAATGACTATACTTAAAAATAGGGGTGTAACAATATCGTGTCACAACATATCGCAACAAAATGCAACAATATCGTGGATAATTCACCCAAAGTAAAAACTACTGTGTGAGAAAAAATTCATGTTTCAGAGTTTTAGTGTCAGTATATTAAACTACTATATAATGTTGAATATAATAATAATGCATTGGGGGGAATATTTGTGGGTCCTGATAATGCCAAATGTCTGATGTTAACAGTAAAGTATGTGGCCTACATTATTTTAAATATATCTAGTCAGTGAAAGAGTGCAATCATATTCATCTAAAATAATTCTGTATTTTCAGATTCAGAATCATGAATATTGTTATTCTGGTGTCTCTATTGTCCTGTGCTTTGGGTTTCCAGCACCAAGTACAAGCCTATTCATTTACACACACAATGTAATATCAAATTTAGCATTTTAATCAACAGTACATTTTTTGTTAACCTTTTACCATATGTCTTGGAGTGTCTCAATAATATCGTATCAGTATCGTGATATGTATCGAATCGTGACATGAGGGTATCGTTACACTCCTAAGCCTTGAAAAAAAAAAAGCCTCAACAAAGTTTGAAATTCAGTTTTTTGCTGTTGTATCAATATTAATAATAACTGATATTGAGAATTGTGAAACCATGATATATATATTGTTACTGTGAAGTCAAATTAAGATTTTGGGTCATATGTTTTGCTAGATAGCGGAAATGTTCCCACAGTTTTACATACAGTATGCATTTTTTAATAGTGTTCACCACAAATGGTAAATGGACTGCATTTATATAGCGCTTTCACAGACCCAATGGCCACCAAAGCGCTTTACATATTTGCCTCTCATTCACCCATTCACTCACTCATTCATACACCGACGGCGGTGTCAGCCGTACAAAGCGCCGTCCAGCTCGTCGGGAGCAGCTGGGGTTAGGTGTCTTGCTCATTGACACCTCGACACTTGGTCAGGTGGAACCGGGTATCGAACCACCAACCTTTCGGTTTATAGACAATCCACATGAACAAGTGTATCGACTACATTGTAACCTGGTCAGAAATAAGAATTATTTCTACTATTTTGCTATTTAGTTTATTTGTAATGGCCAGCAATAGGTCTATGTAGTTTCTTCATTCACTGTTACCTATACATGCACTGGATGGCCAATTTCACATGTATTTTGTGTATTTTCAAAATACAAAATACTGTATTTGTATTTAAATACATTTTTCCACACAGTATTTTGTATTTGTATTTAAATACATTTTTCCACACAGTATTTTGTATTTGTATTTAAATACATTTCCATGTATTTATGCCCATCTCTGAGTACTAGAATATTCTACATAATAGTAATTTGTACTACTTATACTAGTCTCTTTTAAAAAGGCACGGTTAATAAATTTTCGGCTGTTTATAAAAGCAACCAAGAAAAAGGCTGAGAAATAAAAAGGAAAGAAAAACAAACAGGTGGTGGTCCTGCACCCCCACATTATACCCCGGCAGAAGAGCTGGCCCTTGGGTTAAATGTGAACCTTGTAGAGGGCATCCCTGGGTTCAGCTCTTCCTCAGACACACAGCCAGGAGCAGCAACACCTTCACTGCTGGTAAATGAACTTTAAATGATCCTAGTACACTGTAAAATAATTTGTTGCTGCATTAAATTAAGTAAGCCTATAATCCAAATGGCTGTCCAGTCATATCAGCTGTTAAACCTAGTTATGAATTGCTTTGACTTGAGAAAGTCAACATGTGTGACTGTGAAACTACATAGTTAATGTAAAAAAAAATATGTAGCCATGAGTTATTGATCAGATTTCCCCCCAGTGTACTTCATTGTAATGCAATTGTGTTTTCCTCTTTTGTGCAGTTTTAAACAATACACCAACACTTTTATATGTTCCCAAGCAAGTGTTGTCTGAAGCATGTGCAGTAAGACTTTTTCTAACGTTACATCAAAAGGCAAGAAAGTACAACACTTTGTAATGCCCCAATGCACAGGACAGTGAAGAAACCCTCTCAGGTATCTTTAAGTGCATAAATAACTTTACTTAATTTACACTTGAGTAGCCCCTACCTATTATTTCTGAATGCAATATGAGTTGCAGGAGTCCACATCTACAGAAGAGTCTGCACAAAGCAGTGATGCAGAGGTGGGCAGTGTTGTACTTTTGTTTGATGCATAAGCCATGTGTTTGACAGGTTTACCCCTACCCCTAGAAAACAGAGTATTTTGAGAATACTTGACAACTTAAAGAAAAAAAAACTGGCACTAGAGATAGAGTTGCTACATAGGAACTTCAGAGTAAGTGCTAATATATTATTTCACACAGAGTACAATATTATTTGCAGGCAAAAGATGACTTGATCACTGGCTTTTCTTTACAAAGAACAATTAAAATAAAACTCAAAGAGCTAAGCATTTGTCTTGTCTTTTATTAAACATTAATGAAATGTTTTATATTTTTTCTGATGGTGCAATGTTGTGTAATATGGCCCATGCCATGTCACAGGCCACTGTCAGGTGCAACCTCAGCTTTTCAGATACTTTAGTTGGCTAAATTTTACTTCATTGTGTGCCCTTGTCCTGGCTAGAGCTGCATTGTAACTGGTCTGGGGTTTGGGTCAGGGAATGGGGTCATAAAACACCTGTCTCCAAGCAGGATCCTGCTGTAATCACCTGTTTAATGGAAAATTTCAGTTCTGTTAGTATAAGCATAAGTGCATGTAATACAGTGAGCTTGATATTTATCTTTTTCCATGTTCAAATAATGTGCATAAATCTCTGAAAATTCTTGAGTCATGAACAGATCCTGGCCAAATTTGTGATATGGAACATAGTCACACACCATCTAAGCGATTTTAGTCAGTCAACTGCCTTTTTAAAATTTGATATAATATTACTGAAGGGTTGGGGTCAGAATCCCTTGTCTCTTCAATTTAAAAGTATATCCTTTTAATGATTACATTATTCCTATAACAAGCACTAATCAAGTTATAATCAATGTATAATCAAGTTATATATTCATTACTATATTCAATAAGTGATTCACATATAGTTTTAGACACATTTTTTGTTGTCAGCATTTCTGCCAGTATCTTTCTAAAGTGTATTGTGGTGTCTGTGACTAATCTTTTGTGCCCTGAGAGAGGACTTTAAAACAAGCTCTTTGTATTGGGAAAAGCTAATAAATTAATAAAAGATGGTAGACCTGAAGAGCCCCTCATCAAATGACCATGTCTGCTTTCTGCTGACCCAGTAAAGGCTACAGGGGTCAGCCTCTACGTGACTTTCGTGATCTGGCTCACAGAAGTGTACTTCTTTAATATGTATTTCTCTGAAGAACTAAAGTAAACATTATCACTCCTTTTTAAGGTTTTATCAGTATGTTTTGGGTAGACTGTCCTGACAATAATGAGCTCAGGCTCTATACAACCTTGGTAGATCTGCTATTCCCTTGTGCTTTTGTATATGAGTTGAATGCTGTGTGCAGGTCTTGTGATATGTGGCAGCGGATCTTATGATGCTTTTCGATGACCTCCTAGGTCATCACCAGACTTCCATGGACTCGGATGACAATTATCTTGATTGATGTCAACGTACCCTTCTCTTTAGCCATAAGTGTGGAATTATTTAGACTTTATGTTCTCTTAGCCAATCAGAAGTGAATGATTATGGAATGTATGCCCTTTGGAAATGGTATAACTGGTGTATGATTTTGTGTAAGGTACAAGTTAGCTTGCGACCTCCTCGTGAGACTTTGACGCTGGCTCTACCAATTTAACTGCAAACTATTCTTCAGTAAAAAATTTCTTATTTGATTGAACTCCACGACTCCTGGTCTTCTTTCATCATATCTGGTCCTGGGTCTAAACTGTAAACCCCCCTTACAGTTTGGTGGAGGATGCGGGCAATCATTCTGTGGTGACACCCCTGGCAAACCAACAAACAAGGTAGGAAGATTTATTATATTATAGTGTTATAGGACTGTCTGGGTGCAAGAGATTGTAAAGGGAAACGGAAGAGCTTCACTCCGATGAGGAGAGTGAAGATTATTTATACTAAAGGTAAAAGTATAAAAGGAAGTCGCTGATAGCATTGTTTAAGGTTTAAAGTTAACAAAGCAGACAGCGCAAGCGAAGCGTGCTTTGTGGGGGCCCCATTGGGCATTGTTGGTATAGCAACACCCCAGTAGAGTACGTCCCTGGATTGAAGGTCCAGGGCGCCGCGAACCTACTCTATCTCTTCCATCTCAGATAGGGGTACCCCGAATTTAGTGGATTAGGCAGTTAGGGACTGAGAAATTAGTTATAAAGTAAAAATAAAAATAGTACTAGGAACAGGGTTGTTTGCCAGGGATGCATCAGGAACGATCCCATTAAGAAAATTATGACCCAAATTGGCATGGATCAGAATATGTGATTGGAAGTCGTGAGTGAAGAATACTTTGTGGTTTCTTTGTGTAGAAGTCCAGGCTTGTCATTTAAAAAACGTGTTTCTTACTGCTAAAAACATTCTGGGTGGTGAGTTTCAACTGTGACCAACAAAATGACAGATAAAAGAGATATCTCAATTTGTTCTGATCAAAGTGATGAGGCTGAGGAGGGTATATGCTGTAAACAGCTCTGCTCTGATGCGCTCAAATCAAAGAAATACGCAGAATTGATTAAGAAAATGGTCAGCCAGGGTTTTGATTCTGATTGGAAAGTCACACAGCAGATTGACTGGCTGCAAACAAAGAAAGAGGCTGACAGAGTTAAATTTTTGTCCGTGTTTGCCTATTCATGGATTTGTAAGATGGGTGGAATTCCCTTAACCCCTGAAAAGGCAATCCCGAACATGATTAATGGGTGGAATAGTTTAATTGCCCAACGTGATAGGATGGCGAAAATCATTGGGAAGGAAGTAGGGAGTGATCTAGGTAGTTTGAGCAAAGGGCTTGAGGCGTTGTGTGAAAAAGCAGAAAAGGCTTTAAAAAAGGGAAAAGTTCTTTCTCCCTCCGCCCCCGCCTTCTCTTCTCACTCTGTTCAAGCGGCTGCTGCTTCAGGCTCTGCTGGACAGATTGATAACCAGAATAGCGGACCATACGCTGAGGCACGCGAGCTGTTGAATGTGGCTGTTGTAACTCCCCCTCCATATAGTCCAGAGTTTCCTGCCGTGCAAGCAAAACAAACTGATTTTAACTCGGGGGTCAAAGATCTTAACATGACTCCCAAGGAAGCAGTTAAACGCAATGTTACTGCATCCGCCGCCCCTATTCGACACACGAATTGGGCTGGGTTGAATATTGAAATGGGTGGAGGGTGTGAGGATGGTCAATGGATCAGACTCACAGCCACTGAGAAAAACAGTTTGCTCGCAGGGCTGGAACCTTTTAAGTTGTATAATCCAAACAAAAGTCTATGGGACAAGCTAGAGGCTGTTGCTAGGCAAAAAAATCTAGGAATGGCGGATATACAGTCGTTGGTTGAAGGGTTAGTACCTTCCTCCAAGCTAAGGGTTGTCCAGGCTGTGAACTTTCACCCTCGGGTCCCTGCAAATTGGGGTGAGTTTTGTTTGTCTTACTCTGACTATAAAACTGCTGTAAAAGAACTGCTGGGTCGGGGTACTTTTCCGTGGAATAGTGTGACTCAGATCAAACAGAGAACCGGTGAAAGCCCGTTAGAATACGTGGACCGGTTTCGTATTGCTTATGAGACTTACTGTGCTGCTAATAACAATGATGAAGCGTTTGATTCGGCTATAGTGATAGAATCAGCCACAGGCTGTCTGAATAAGCAATACAAAGAGATGCTGTAGAACAGTGCTGTTGATATCCAAACGTGGGCAGATTTGCTTCGTTGGTGTGCTGTAAGCTGGAGTCGTTTGCAAACATGTGATGCTGATAATGTGAGCACTGGAAAAGCGGCTGCTGTCTCAGTTGAAGGAGAAACCCCTCCTCCCCGCAATGATGTGACATGCTATAACTGTGATGAGTTAGGTCATACTTCCCGAAATTGTTCCAAGTCAGTTGCTAAATGTAGAAACTGTGGTAGGGAGGGTCACATTGCTAAACATTGCCGTAGACCCAAGAATAAAGGAAACTGGAAAAAGGGAGGTAACAAAAATTATGCTTCTAATGATAGCTCCAAAAATGAAGCTTCCCCATCAATCACTCTGTCTCAAGCTGATCTTGCAAAGCTGAAACAGCTGATAGGTGGGGACTAGGGGTCAGCGGCCTCCGGTACTAGTAATTATGCTGACACTCGTCCATTCATAAACGCGTTGTTAGGAGGCCGGCAATGCATTGCTTTAATTGACACGGGTGCTACAGTATCGATTACGGATCTCGATCTCGAGGTCACTTCTGAAACTTTGTATATAGAAGGCCTAAATGGCAAAAAGGTGTATCATAAATCTGTCTCTGTTCCTTTAACCCTTTCTGATTCTGAAAAAGTGTACTGGACTGAGTTTTGGGTGGGGGAAAATTCTGTAGGGACAATAATTGGTGTTGACATTCTAAAAGAACTTGAAGCTGATGTTTTGCTTTCAAAAGATAAGCTTGTGCTTGGCTGCAATGAAACAATTCGCTTATCTCACTCTGGCCCCCACCATGAGCAGAGATGTGCAGTGGCTGATCCTGTTGGTTTAACTGAAACTCGTCCTGAGTGGAAGTTCATAATTTCCAAATTCCCAGAGGTTTGGGCAAAAGATAAATATGATTGTGGTCTTGCACAGATCCAGCCACTGAGTCCTATGCATGGTCCTATGCATGTAGCCAAAAGACAGTATCCTTTGAAAAATGAAGCTAGAGATGGAGCTGACACTGTTGTTGATGAGTTAAGTAAACGGGGAATAATTATTCCATGTTCTTCTCCCACTAATTCTCCAATGTGGCCTGTCAGGAAACAGGATGGGAGTTGGCGTCTGACTATTGATTACACTTCATTGAATGCTGTTTCTGAGAAAATGCACCCTCTGGTGGCCAACCCCGCAACTATCCTTCATGAAATAGGAGCTGAACATTGTCATTTTACTGCTCTTGATATTTCTAATGTTTTTGGACTTGTCCCCTAGCCAAGGAGGACCAAGGAAAATTTGCTTTTACCAGCAGGGGTCGCCAATGGACCTGGAGTCGACTTCCCCAAGGCTTCTGCAACAGCCCCACCTTGTTTCATCAGGTACTAGCCTCCTTCATCGATCCGGTAAGAAAACAAATTGAAAATGACGGATCTGTTGTCCTGCAATATGTGGATGACATTTTAATTGCTAGTCCAACTAAGTTCAAACATTTGACTGCTGTCCAAACTGTTTTGAATGCCCTCCAAAATGGGGGATTCAAAGTGAACTTGAAGAAAGCACAGCTAGCTTTACCTGAAGTGACTTACCTTGGACAGATTGTTGGGGTGCATGGCAGACGCATCTCCCCTGAACGAGTTAAAGCTATCATTGATCTTCCAAAGCCACACACTGTCACTGGTCTAAGGCAAGTAATGGGTCTTTTAAATTTCTGCCGCCAGTATGTCTCTGAATACACTGAACTTTCTAAACCACTCACAGAGGCACTGAAAGGAGGAAAACCTGGAGCGGATCTGATCGAGTGGACTGAAGAGATGGAGGATGCTTTTTTGAGTATCAAAAAACTCTTGCTTCCTCCCCAGCGCTGCGACATGCTGATGCATCCAGGCCTTTCCATCTGTGGACCTGGGTGGGAAACAGATCTTACTCCGCTGCCCTGGGTCAAAAGGTTCCAGGAAGAAGTTCGTATGGAATGGTAGGCTACTATTCTGCTCCTATTCCTGTTTCTATGGCAGGACAGCATCCATGTCTGGCGAGTGGGGCAGTGAAGACTACAGAGAACATTGTGACACATCAAAAGGTGATTCTGCACACCAGACACCAGATTTTGAAACTGCTAACAAATACCCGTTTAGGCTCTATTTCTAACCAAAGAAGAGCTAAATGGGAAGCCACTCTTTTGAGTAAAAATGTGGAGATACAAATTGACATTGAGAATGCTATAAACCCTGCTTCCTTGCTTCCAGACGAAGGAACTGTCCATAACTGTGCACGGCTGATTGAAAATGACAGCCAAAGCCCTCTCCAGTCTGAACCCCTTTCTGATGCCATGAATTTGTTTGTGGATGGTTCCAGCTTTCATGAGCAGGGGGAACGCTTCACAGGCTGGGCTGTTGTAAATGAACATGGTGAAACTGTGGACTGTGGTTCTCTTTCAGGGGGAGGGGCTCAAGTGGCAGAGCTGGTTGCTTTAACCCGCGCATTGCAGCACAGCAAGGGGAAACGTGTCAATATCTACACTGACAGTCGTTATGCTTTCGGCACGGTTCATGACTTCGGCCCTGTGTGGAAGCGCAGGGGATTTCTGACCACGGCTGGTCTCCCCATCTCTCATCAACCGCAGGTAAAAGAATTGATGACTGCCTGTGATCTTCCTGCAGCAGAAGCAGTTATCAAAGTCATTGGACATGCAACGGACAATTCACCCGAGGCCAAAGGGAATCAAGCTGCGGACACTGCTGCCAGAAAGGCTGCAAAACTGACTGAGACATGTGAGAGTGTAATGGCTCTTGCTCCACAGGAGAGTGAACCCTCTAGAGACATTTTTGAACTTTATACAGAGGATGACCCTGAAGAAATAGAGCAATGGACAAAATTAGGTGCAAAGAAAAATACAGAAGGGTTGTGGAAATTCAATGACCGTCTTGTTTGTCCTGTTTCTGCTCGAACTGAACTAATGTCTTTGTATCATGGTTTGGCACATGCTGGTCCTGAGAAGTTACATGCAATGATTTCTAAAACCTGGTGGTGGCCAAGGCTGAGGGCTTCTTGCAATGACTTTTGTAAAAGATGCTTAGTATGCCTTAACCCTTAGGGGTCGGCGGTATCGCCGGCGATACCAGCTCACTTTTTTCCTTATCAGTGCAAAAGAGACTCAAATTACTCAAATTAAGATTTTTTATCTTACATTTAAGTGTTGTACATCATTAGATCCTGTTTAGTTTATATTTTTTTTGTAGGTACTCACAATAAAAACAAAGTGTTGTGCTTTTCGTCAAATAAAGAAAAATAAACATGATGCGCGTTTTACCTTCTCTCTGTCTGTGAAGTCCATTCAGAAACGTGTCCGAAAAAATAACTGTAACTCTCTCAATACTTGTCACAGAGATACGAGAGATGTCTCTTTATTAAGCTGAAATTCTCTTCTTTTAAATGATGTAATTATTCTACAAGAATAAATATTTCCAGTTTATGTAATCCGTTTGAAACCAAGGAGAGATGCAGTTTTTTCGTTCTTCCCTAATTATCTGTAATCAGCTGAGGCCGCCACGCCCCCAGCGCTTTTCACATGGTAAATAGGTGATTATGCATCGCACAGGCGGCACGTCCCGCGATCAATGCCAAACAACACAAAGATTATTCAGATTCACTGATAGTTCATCGCGTTTTGAGGATGAGCACGCTACTCTGACAAAGAGGCCCTTCAGATAATTTTGGACACTGGACAGCGAAGAACTTTTTCCCAGAGAAAGATTGCAACGGACGACCAACCCCGGCGAGTATATACGTTCGGAGTAAGTTGTTTGTTATGTAATTCCTTTTCTGATCATATATAGAGCTCAAATGAATTTTCAGACTGTATTTTGCCTAGTTTTGGTTAGCTTTTGACACAGGAAAGAGTGCCTCACAATATCCCTATTCGTGTACGCTCGTGTAAACTTTTTAAATGTGATATTCTCTAAACATATTTGTAGGCTATATTAGCCTACATATATTTCACTCAGTTTTGATAAGTTTATGATACTGATTATCATGCTAAATAGCCTACTGCCTTATGCTTATGCATTTTGTTTTCGAACTGCTTATTAGGTTATGATTTAGAGAAATATGTCAGCCTCCGCTAAAATATGATACTGTCTAAAAATACAATATATATTTTTACATATAAATGTTCAGTTTTATTTAGCCGATGACTACTTATCATGCTAAAATAGCCTACTGCCTTAGCCTATGTGTAATGCATTTTTTTGCGAATAACTGCTCGGTTATATATTTCAGACTCCGGTAAAATACGTGATAGGCTAAATACAATATAGCCTATATATAAATGTTCAGTTTTGGTTAGCCTATGACACTTTATCATGCGTAAATAGGCCTACTTGTTTGTGAATACATGTGTAAATGTTTGGAAATGTAAGTTATGCTGGGTACACACCTAAAGATAATCGGGCTGATTTTGGGCCGATTTCCCCCCTTCCGACAATCCTAGCTATGTCCCGATTATCTTGGTGGTTTTAAAGATTATCTTATCAGATTTTCCTGTGGTGTGAGGTGTGTTAAGAGTGTCCGAACCTGCTCGGAAGAACATCGGAGGCGCCCCCATCGCAAATCGCAAATATCCAACATGTTGAATATTTACGATCAGAAATCCTGATGTGTGGGGGGAACCCCGAGGACAAACGCACGCACGCTCTGAATAATATCACGTGAAACGAAACAATATCCAATAGAAAGCGAGATGATGGAAGAACGGAAGCATAACAAACACACGTTGTGTGTGTGTGTGTGTGTGAGAGAGAGAGAGAGAGAGAGAGAGAGAGAGAGAGAGAGAGAGAGAGAGAGAGAGAGAGAGAGAGAGAGAGAGAGAGAGAGAGAGAGAGAGAGAGAGAGAGAGAGAGAATTAACCATGGTTTCATTATAGGCATATTGAACATTTGTATAAACAAATAAATACTATAGTTAGAATTTTTCTCAGCAAAAATTATGGTTAATTTGTGGTTATCATGGCTTATCTACAATATCCATTTTTTAATTGTATAGTTTTTTTTTGTATAGTGGTTGAGAGACAGGGCCAGCGTGTGTCCATTACCACAAACTTTATCTGAGAAGTTCACTAAATTCCCGCCGTCTCCAAAACTTTACCTAAACCCTTTTCTTTTTTTCCCCTGTACATTTTCTGTGAAAATCATGCCAAACATTATCATCGCAATTTCTTCCTGCATATTGTCCACCATACATATGCTGAAGTCTCGCGAGATTTTACGAGATTTCCTGTGTTCACAGTCAAGACTCGGGTTGAAAATCTGTTAGTGTGAGGTGTGCTGTCTTTGTCACATCATGGCACACCACACACTATAGGAGCAAACGGTTCAATCTAGGATTTTTTGTCCTTATGTTTGTGGTCTATCACATTTTGAAAATCTGATAAGATGTAAAAAATCTTGTGGTGTGTACCCAGCATTAGTGTGTCGTTCGTTCGCGAACAATCCGTTCATTGAGTGAATCATAAATGTGTGCATTCTATATGGGCCATCAACAGATACTCTGTTGTATACATAATGTATGCTAACAGTTATTTTGTTTTGTTTTTTAGTAAAGTGCGGCTGCATCACGTTTTCCTTCTCCGGCACCTCGCAGAGGAGTACGCAGGTGTCGTTCAGTTCTCAGTGCGATCGAGAATCATACTGAGTAAGTGAGATGTAATATTTTATAGATGAAATGTAGACTATTATGTTTGTATTTTTTTGTATTTTGTATTTTATTTATTTATTTGAACATGTAAATTAAAATAAATTAAAATCAATCAAATAAACTAATAATAGAAAAACAAAACAAATGAACAACAAAGTAAAAAACTCCATACTTTCAAAACTTAAAGACTTCTATTTACATGCACAAAAGGAGGTAGGAAGAAGTAAAACTTATATACTCCTACCCCTATACCATTACTACCATATTTAACAAAATAACTACAAAATAGTAAATCTGCGGAGATAATAAATCTATAGTCAATGAGAAAATATATTCAAAAAGTTCTAATCACATACTAATAGTACACAATCGTGACAATATATATACATACTACCAATAATTCAATATAGGCCTAGCACAGTTTATTATTAGCACTGAGTTTCTCTATACCTCTTGTAGAGAATTTACGGATGAACCAAACACAAATTAATCTTTCTAATCTCTCATGGGATTCATTCAAATGTGATTCAGCAATCCAGATCTGAACACATTCCAACGTAACAAAACTGGCTCCAAATAGCCATAAAAGAACCCCTCAGAAAGGATTTTATGGCCCCGCAGGGACCAAGGAAGCTGACCATCTTTGACCTGTTTAACAGACTCGTCTTTCTTAAGGAGCAAGGTCCCATGAGAAGATGAACAGAGCAGACTTCAGCAGGGACCTTGCCGTGACCTCAGATTGGAATGTCTTTCTTAAACCCCAGAAACTTTACACACCAACACACTTTACATATCAAACCACATTAATTCTGCACATTCTGCAGAGAACAACTCACACAGAACAATGCTCAGTGGACTCATAATCAAACATCATAATTCTTGTTTTTCCTACAATTCATGTTTGTATTATGCTTAGATTCCATATAAATCATGTAATGATGATTATAACTGTGTGTATGAATGAACGAGTATCGTGCTTCCAATCAAAATAATCGTATGCCCTTAATTCTTAAGATGGCTTGAGTGAAATCTGTGTAAAATGCTTTGTATGATTATAATAATCTATAATGTTAAACTGTGGTCTCTTGTTCTCTGCTAGTGTTGGAGAGCAAGCAGATCATAGATAACGCCTGATTTACGATAAGAAGAAACGAGGTCCACCTCCTAAGATGATGCCATTGTCCAATTGGCCAGAATTCTCCAAAAGAGGTTGGACTAACTTTAAGTTAAAGACCCGAACAAGGCAGTTCAGTTCAGTTCAGAGAGCAGTTCAGTTTTCGGTTCGGTTCAGTTCGGTTTTGGTTCGGTTCGGTGTTGAATTAAGTTTGTGCCTCTCTCTACAAACAGCAAGAGAGTGTTCATGTTCGTACGCTTCTACATCGACCAGACCCAACTTTAGACCAGCAGACAAATCACCCATCAAGATCGGGGTTAAAACAGCTCATTCAAGCCACCTTACTCGTCTTACTTTCCTTTCTTCCTTTATTTTCTTTTTCGTAAAAGTCTCGGTTCTAAGTTAAGTTTTGCTGCAAAGTTGCGTTTAACGTTTCGGCTGCAAAACCCGCTTCCAACTTCAAAGACTTTCATTCATCCGCGCCAACACACCACGTGACTGGCCGTCCAACTTCCATACAGACAAAGACAACCAGCCACGCGGACCCAGCCGGGAAACCCCTCTGACGAAGCACCTCAAATAGGGAATTCCCTGGCCTAAGCAACGCAAAGGACAAGCAAGTAACCTCCAGACTCTAGCTGAACTGGTGTTTTTTAATTTAAATTGAATAACCTGTCTAAGAAACGAAGGTTTAAATTAATGCTTGGTGGTTCGTTCAGGTTTATGTCTTACAAAGTGCATCTCACTCTGAAAACTCACTTTTTCTCTCTCTTTCTCTCTCTTCCTCTGCGCCTCGTATGAATGTGTGTGTGTGATTGTGTTTAGACCTTAGTTTTATGTGTTTAGAATAATCAATAAAGTCTTGTTTATATTTGAAAAGATATTTGTCTTGTGTTGTGCTTACACATTTAATGTCTTGTACTGCCGATCTAAAGTTACCTTGCTAATACATAGTGTTTCACTATAGATTGGATATTTATATCTGTTGCCAAGGTTTAAATTACGGCCCGTTCAAATGAACTCTAAACGAGTCATTTGCTCGGTTCCATAGTGATTCGGTCAATGATTCATTGCAAATCGATGAATCATTCCCTTTGAGCTAAATTGGCCTTCCGGCCCCCTTAAATACATTTTATGTATATTATTATTATGTAGGTTCGCTACACTCTGGAATATAGTTTCTTTGAACATCTTTTTAAAATGGAATAAATTTGGACATTCCTTTAATTCATTATTTAGTTTGTTCCATAATTTAACACCACTAACAGATAAACAGAAACTTTTTCTAGTAGTTCGAAAAGTGGGAGTTTTAAATTCGACTTTCCCCTTAAATTGTATCCTCCCTCTCTTTCAAAAAACCTTTTCAGTATATTGCCAGGCAATAAATTGTTTCTAGCCTTGAACATAATGACCGCTGTTTGAAATTCAACTAAATCAAATAATTTTAATACTTTTGACTGTAAAAATAATGAGTTGGTGTGATCCAAATATCCAGTGTTATGAATTATTCTCATTGCACTTTTTTGAAGTATAAATAACGGTTGCAATGAATGTTGATATGTGTTGCCCCAAACCTCTACACCAGGGGCGTAGGAACCGGGGGGGACGGGGGGGACGTGTCCCCCCCAATATTGGAGACAGTCGCATTTGTCCCACCCAAAAATGACACCGCGGAAGACAAATATATTTGCCAACTCTCACGCATTGGCCGTGAGACACACGTATTTGATTGGTTTCCCTATCAAATGTCGAGAGCGCATTATTGTTATGGCAGCGCGAAAGTACATTAAATATAATGCGCGAGCGTGATTCTCTCTGCTCGCGCGAGGAATATGATGTGCCGAGCGCGAATCTCCCGCGCGCGCTCTAAGATACACTTCTCTTGTAGGAATTCTCTCTCTGGGCTCGCTCAGAGAATCCTGCACTTAAAACGTGTTCAGTGCAATCGCGAATCTCTCCTCTCTTCCCAGCTAACAATTTTAGGTTATAAGAACGTTCAATTCTCCCTTTATATAAACGTTGTAACGTTCTTGCTTGGTTATAAGAACGTTATTCAAACGTTCAATTCTCCCATTAGGCTATATAAACGTTCTCTTAATGTTTTTCTAAGATATAATGAAAAACGTTTCATTCACTTATTAAAACCTTTCTTAATGTTTATATATATATATATATATATATATATATATATATATATATATATATATATATATATGCTATAACAAGGTATCCTATATAATAGGCATATGAAGAACCTAAAACAAGAACTTTCAGATTTTAAAATAAAGACAAAAAATATATAGAAAGATCATTTTAAAAAAGACCCATGAATCATGTCTATAATATGTGTAATGTAGTCCACTGAAGTCGAGTTGAATTGAACCCAAGTAGTTTATTCCAATAAACCGATTTGGGTTGAAGTGACAATATGATGCAGAAAATATGATGCAGAAAAAATTAGATGCAGATATCTAAATCAGAGAATTCATAGGTTCGTCGATTGGCGGGTGGATTATTTATTTTCAACAGTGGATTTGGATGACTCAAAGTGCACCAGATTAATGAATTTAGCTTTAAAATGTGCAAAATTTTCTTCCGGGGGTGCATGCCCCCGGACCCCCCTAGAGGTACTGGGCTACATCCATAAAAATAGTGTTGGAATAACAGCCTATGGTCTGTGAAAAATAATATTCGAATTATCTTATAAATAAGTACATGATCAGGGGGGCATGTCTTCCTCCTCGTTTTGAGCCAAGAAAAAACCCTCCGTATTGTCATTAAGGACTGAGCCTCCCTAAATTAAAATCCTAAAATCAGCCCTGGTCCCCCCCAATATTAAACTCATTCCTACGCCCCTGCTCTACACAGTAATTTAAGTACGGTAACACCAGTGAACAATACAAAATGTGGAGTGATCTGTAATCCAGGATGTACTTAACTTTAGCCAGTACTGAAATACTTCTTGACAATTTTGTTTGAATGTGTTTTATGTGAGATTTCCAGCAAATCTTATCGTCTATAATCACTCCAAGAAATTTCATTTCATATACTCTTTCTATGTTAACACCATCGATCTGTAACTGAACTTGATTACTAAATTTACAATTGCCAAATGTCATGAATTTAGTTTTACTCAAATTTAATGATAATTTATTTGTATCAAACCACTGTTTAATTTTTCTGAATTCTGCAGTGATTAAGTCCAGGAGTTGCTGTAAATTCGGACCAGAACTAAGGATGTTTGTATCATCAGCGAATAATACAAATTTGAGTACTTCAGATACTTTACATATATCGTTAATATAGAGAATGAATAATTTAGGTCCCAACACTGACCCCTGGGGGACCCCACACGCAATGTCCAAACAACCAGATGTGTATTCACCCAGCTTCACAAATTGTTTCCTGTCTTTTAAATAACTGCTTAACCAATTCAGCACTATCCCCCTGATCCCGAGTCGTTCCAATTTACTGATTAGTATTTCATGATCAATTGTATCAAACGCTTTTTTCAAATCAATGAATACCCCAACTCCAAAAAATTTTTGGTCAATGGTATTTGTAATTTCTTCTGTGAGTTCAGTTAAAGCTAGAGATGTTGACCTATTTTTTCTGAATCCATACTGGCTGTCAGTAAGCAGTTTGTGTTTATCTATAAAATTATCCAATCTATCATTGAAAAGTTTTTCTAAAATTTTCGAAAATTGTGGCAGTAAAGAGACAGGCCTGTAATTGTGAAGTGGTGTTTATCTCCAGTTTTGTACAGAGGTAAGACTTTTGCTATTTTCATTTTTGTAGGAAATTGACCAGTCTGGAATGACAAATTAAAAATGTGAGTTAACGGTTTTGCGATCCCCTCAATTACATGTTTTACTATCTTCATATCTATTTCGTTACCATCAGTGGATACTTTAGTTTTGCATTTTTTAACAATGTCTATGATTTCTTTTTCTTCTACTGCTTTTAAAAACATTGAACATTGATTTCTTTCAATAAGATCATTACAACTGATATGGCTTATCTGTGGCTGAAGAATTTTTCCAGCTAAATCTGGTCCAACATTAGCAAAATATTTATTAAAGTTATTGACCACCTCCTCCATATTATTGATCTTTTTTTCATTATCAATGAAATACTGGGGATAATTAGACTGCTTCGTGCCTCTTCTTATAATACTGTTCAGTATATTCCATATACCCTTCATATTATTTTTATTATTATCTAATAGTTTTACTATAGTATTCTTTCTTACAAATTCTCATAATCATAATTAACTTATTTTTATATTTCTTATATTTATTTTCAGCTTCTATAGTTCGGTGTTTAATAAATTCTCTATACAGTGTATTTTTCTTTTTACAGGCATTTTGTAATCCTTTTGAAATCCACGGTCTATCAATATATTTCTGTTTTCTACCATTTTTTTTATCGGACAATTCTTATCATATAATAATTGAAATATTCTTAGGAATTCACCATATACTTTATCCATCTCTTTTTCCTTATATATTAGTTCCCAGTCTTGTGAAAGCAGATCATCTTTGTGTCATGATCCTGGTTCTGCATATCCTTTACCGCCCTCTTGTGGTCACTTTCAGTTTCGCATTCACCTCTCTTACACGCTCCTTATCACTTACTCTCAGCTGTTCCTTATTACCCGTAACCTTTCTCTCGTTACTTCGCACCTGTTCCCTTTTCTCTCTAATTACGTTTGCTACTTCTGCTCTCCCTTCCTCCTGTCTCTTTGTCAGGTTGTTCTTTGACTACTGATGAAAGAAGCATTTAGTGACTTACCTTCCTCAACTCGCTTGTCCTGTCCTGTCCTGTCGGGGATGAGAGAAACGTCTTGCTGCAAGTATTTATCTGCTGATGCTCTAACCAGTTCTCTGTGTACAGTGCCGTGCTTGTCTATGCTGCCGCTGTTCCCCGCTGCTGTCTGTCGTTGTCTCTGCTGTGTGACCTAAAGCCTAGCCCCAGCTGAGCCCTTGCTTCTCCAACGGCTTATTCCTCGGATCGTTTCCAAGAGGACTAATCAGTTATTGTTTCTACGGCCATATGTGTTGCCCATTTTTGTTGTGACTTTTACCAAGAGGATTTCTGTTCAAGACTGCTGGTGGCTATTGCAAACATTCATTAAAGTTTCATTTGACTGTCATTTGCTATTGGGTCTTATCTATACTCACAACAGAACAACCTGACCCAAAAATGGACCCAGCGAATGAGACTCCTTTCCACATTGCTGTCGAACGCCAGGGAGCCTTGCTGGGCAGGCACGAAGAGGAGTTGTCTGCTACGAGACGCGGAATGGAGAATTTGGCTGCGCAAGTGTCTGATCTGGCCGCTCAGCTTCATCATCTTCGACAGGAGACATCACCCCTATCTCCGTCGATCTCGTCTTCTGAGCCAAGAATTAATAACCCTCCTTGTTACTCGGGTGAGCCAACTCAGTGTCGATCTTTTATTACTCAATGTGAGGTGATATTCTCTCTTCAACCCTCGACTTACGCCAGGGACCGGGCCAAGGTTGCCTTCGTGATTTCCCTTCTCTCCGGACGGGCTCGTCAATGGGGAGCGGCCAGCTGGGAGGCGGAGGCAGAGTTCCTGGATCGCTTCAGTCTGTTCAAGGAGGAGATGATTCGTGTTTTCGATCGTTCGGCTCATGGAGTCGAGGCTTCCCGCTTGCTCTCATCACTCCGTCAAGGGAGACGTTCTGCCGCCGACTTCTCAATTGAGTTCCGCACACTCGCCACGACTTGCGGCTGGAACGAGCCCGCTCTGTTGGCCCGTTTCCTAGAGGGTCTCAACGCAGAATTGAAGGATGAGATCCTCGCCAGAGAGGTTCCTAGTCGCCTAGATCCCCTCATCGACCTGGCTATCCGCATTGAGAAGCGTTTTGATTTGCGGCGACGAGCGAGGAGCACTGAGGCTGGTTCTTTCGCGGCTCTCTCTTCATCATCTCCCTCTCCCACTGCCTTGGAGGCGACAACTGAGCCTATGCAGCTGGGGGGCTTACGTATTTCCCCCAAGGAACGAGAACGACGAATCATGAATCGACTGTGTCTTTACTGTGGCTCCGGGAAGCATTTCGTTTCAACGTGTCAAGTAAAAGCCAACGCTCGCCAGTGAGAGGAGGGTTGCTGGCGAGCGCAACTTCTCAGATCCCTTCTCGTCGTGTCAACACGGTTATTCCTGTCCACCTGCACTGGCAGGGTTTCACAGTTTCTACTAACGCTATGATAGACTCTGGGGCCGAGGGGAATTTCATCGACGAGACCTGGGCTCGTGAGCAAGGTATTCCCCTCAAAGTTCGTAAGGAGGCCACTCCCCTTTTTGCCTTAGATGGTAGTTCCCTTCCTAAGATCACCTTTGAGACTGATCCCCTGACACTCACGGTCTCTGGAAATCATCGCGAGACTGTTTCCTTTTTAGTTTTCTGCTCCCCCTTTTCTCCTATTGTTTTAGGCCATCCCTGGTTGGTTCTACATAGCCCCCATATCGACTGGTCTAAGGGATCCATTTTATCATGGAATCTGTCGTGTCATGTTAAGTGTCTTGTCTCTGCCATTCCTCCTGTTTCTTCTGTCTCTGTTTTTCAGGAAGAGCCTGGTGATTTGTCTGGAGTCCCGGAGATGTATCACGATCTGCGAGCGGTGTTCAGTCGAGCCCGGGCCACTTCTCTTCCTCCCCACCGTCCGTATGACTGTAGTATCGAGCTCCTTCCCGGTTCTATGCCTCCTCGGGGTAGACTGTATTCCTTGTCGATTCCTGAGCGTAAGGCTCTAGAGGATTACCTCTCTGAGGCGCTTCATGCAGGTACCATTGTTCCCTCCTCCTCTCCTGCGGGCGCTGGTTTCTTCTTTGTGAAAAAGAAGGATGGGTCCTTGCGTCCCTGTATAGATTATCGGGGTCTTAATGACATAACGGTAAAGAATAAATATCCTTTGCCCCTTATGTCATCCGCCTTTGAGATCTTGCAGGGAGCTAGATTTTTCACAAAGTTAGACCTACGTAATGCTTATCATTTGATACGGATAAAGGAGGGTGACGAGTGGAAGACCGCGTTCAATACCCCTCTCGGACACTTTGAATATCGCGTTCTACCGTTCGGGCTCGTAAACGCTCCGGCCGTTTTTCAAGCTCTCGTTAACGACGTCCTTCGCGATATGCTTAACATTTTTGTCTTTGTATACATTGACGATATTCTGATTTTTTTCTCCCTCTCTTCAGGTTCATATTCAGCACGTTCGACGCGTTCTTCAGCGTTTGCTTGAGAATCGGCTGTTTGTCAAGGCGGAGAAATGTTCGTTTCACACCCACTCAGTGACCTTCCTCGGGTCCGTTATTTCGGCGGAGGGAATTGGGATGGATTCGACTAAGGTCCAGGCTGTCGCTGACTGGCCAGTTCCAGACTCACGCACGGCCCTTCAGCGATTCCTTGGCTTTGCTAATTTTTATCGTAGGTTCATTCGGAACTTTAGTCAGGTTGCGGCCCCGTTAACCGCTCTTACGTCATCCAAGTCTTGTTTTGTTTGGTCCGACTCTGCCCAATGTGCGTTTGATCGTCTTAAGAGTCTTTTCTCTACTGCTCCCATTTTAATTACTCCCAACGTCTCGAGCCAGTTCATAGTCGAGGTTGATGCCTCAGAGGTGGGTGTTGGGGCCGTCCTCTCCCAACGTTCATCTCAGGATGGAAAGGTTCATCCTTGCGCGTATTTTTCACACCGTCTTACGCCGTCAGAGCGCAATTATGATGTTGGAGACCGCGAGTTACTCGCCATTCGTTTGGCGTTGGGAGAGTGGCGTCACTGGTTGGAGGGAGCATCGGTTCCATTTGTCGTTTGGACCGATCACCGTAACCTCGAATACATTCGTTCTGCCAAGAGATTGAATGCGCGCCAGGCGCGTTGGGCTCTATTCTTTACACGCTTCGAGTTTACTATTTCGTACCGCCCCGGATCTAAGAATGTTAAGCCCGACGCGCTTTCTCGACTTTGAGCCTCCTGTAGTCACCCCAATCCAGGAGGACATCATTCCTTCTGAACGGGTGGTTGGGGCGACTATCTGGGGCATTGAACAACTTGTTAAACGAGCGCTTGCTCATTCCAGCGTACCGCGAGGTTGCCCTAAGCATTTGCTCTTCGTCCCGCTCTCCGCCCGTCCCGCGGTTCTTCGGTGGTCCCATACCTCCAAGTTAGCTGCCCATCCGGGTGTCAGAGGTACCGCTGCCTCGGTCAAGCAACGTTTCTGGTGGCCCGGTCAGGATAAGGATATCCGTCGTTTTGTTGCCGCGTGCGCTATTTGCGCTCAGACTAAGTCCCGTCACTCCCCTCCTGCTGGCTTACTGAGACCATTGCCTATTCCCTCTCGTCCATGGTCTCACATAGCTCTTGATTTTATTACTGGTCTCCCTTCGTCTAAGGGTTTTACCGTTATTCTTACAGTCGTTGATCGTTTCTCCAAGGCCGCGCACTTCATTCCCCTGACTAAACTTCCCTCCGCCAAGGAAACGGCCCAAATAATGGTCGATCATGTATTTAAGCTCCATGGCCTTCCTTCTGACATTGTTTCTGATAGAGGCCCCCAATTCGCCTCTCAATTTTGGAAGGAATTTTGCCGCCTTATCGGGGCTTCTGCTAGTCTTTCGTCCGGGTTTCATCCCCAGACTAATGGTCAGGCCGAACGCGCGAACCAAATTGTCGGCCGCATTTTGCGCACTCTCGCTTTTAAGAATCCCGCGTCCTGGTCCGAGCAGCTACCCTGGGCAGAGTATGCCCATAATTCTCTTCCGTCCTCAGCTACTGGTCTCTCGCCTTTTCAGTGTTGCCTGGGCTATCAACCTCCTCTATTTTCCTCCCTGGAGTCTGATTCGCTCGTTCCGTCGGTCCAGGCTTTCATTAAGCGATGCAAACGAACCTGGAAGAGAGTGAGTTCAGCCCTTTGTCGATCTAGAACTAGGATGTGCGCAACTGCCAATAGACGTCGCATCAAGAGCCCTCGCTATTTATGCGGTCAAAAAGTATGGCTATCCACCCAGAATCTTCCTCTTCAGTCCGTCTCGCGGAAGCTCGCTCCCCGTTTTGTCGGTCCCTTCCGGATTTCTAAAATTATTAGTCCTGTCTCAGTCAAGCTTAAGCTTCCTTCTTATCTTCGTCGCGTCCACCCAGTATTCCATGTGTCTTGCATAAAGCCTGTTACACGCGCGCCGTCCCGTCCCGCCCACCCCCCCATCTCTGTCGAGGGCTCTCCCGTGTATACTGTCCGTAAGCTCCTGGATGTTCGTCGTCGCGGTCGCGGTTATCAGTATTTGGTAGACTGGGAGGGGTACGGTCCTGAGGAGAGAAGTTGGATACCATCTCGGGACGTCCTGGACCGCTCGTTGATTGATGATTTCCTCCGCTCTCGCCAGTCTTCTCCCTTGGGAGCGCCAGGTGGCGCTCGTTGAGGGAGGGGTACTGTCATGATCCTGGTTCTGCCTATCCTTTACCGCCCTCTTGTGGTCACTTTCAGTTTCGCATTCACCTCTCTTACACGCTCCTTATCACTTACTCTCAGCTGTTCCTTATTACCCGTAACCTTTCTCTCGTTACTTCGCACCTGTTCCCTTTTCTCTCTAATTACGTTTGCTACTTCTGCTCTCCCTTCCTCCTGTCTCTTTGTCAGGTTGTTCTTTGACTACTGATGAAAGAAGCATTTAGTGACTTACCTTCCTCAACTCGCTTGTCCTGTCCTGTCCTGTCGGGGATGAGAGAAACGTCTTGCTGCAAGTATTTATCTGCTGATGCTCTAACCAGTTCTCTGTGTACAGTGCCGTGCTTGTCTATGCTGCCGCTGTTCCCCGCTGCTGTCTGTCGTTGTCTCTGCTGTGTGACCTAAAGCCTAGCCCCAGCTGAGCCCTTGCTTCTCCAACG
The DNA here is from genome assembly GCA_036326025.1 of Chrosomus eos. NCBI lineage: Eukaryota > Metazoa > Chordata > Actinopteri > Cypriniformes > Leuciscidae > Chrosomus > Chrosomus eos. The sequence goes on along the minus strand of JAZAVI010000171.1, from coordinate 245,528 downwards.
GCTTATTCCTCGGATCGTTTCCAAGAGGACTAATCAGTTATTGTTTCTACGGCCATATGTGTTGCCCATTTTTGTTGTGACTTTTACCAAGAGGATTTCTGTTCAAGACTGCTGGTGGCTATTGCAAACATTCATTAAAGTTTCATTTGACTGTCATTTGCTATTGGGTCTTATCTATACTCACAACACTTTGAATGCAACCATAGACTCTTCTGTTCTGACCCTTCTAAAATATAGGTTTATTGTCTTTTTTAGATGTGTAATTGCTATTGTAAACTGTAAAAACTGGTAAGTGGTCACTGATGTCATTTATTAATAGTCCACTCACTGTATTATCTATGTCATTTGTAAAAATATTATCAATCAAAGTTGCACAATGGGTAGTAATCCTACTGGGTCTGGTAATCTTGGGGAAAAAGCCCAGACTATACACTGTATTGATAAAATCATCTGTCTTATTGTGCTTGTTTGGATTTAGCAAATCAATGTTGAAATCCCCACAAATGAACATGACTTTCTGATTTGTTTTTATAAATGTTTCCTCCATCCAGTCCTTAAAAAAATCAATATTAGAACCAGGTGATCTATAAATGCAACTTACAATAACATTTTTCTTTTTTTTCCCTACATACTTCTATTGTAACACATTCAAGTAAATCATCCACCACTGTAGACATTTTTTCCACCACCTTGTGATTAAGTTTCTTGTCAACATACAAAGCCACACCACCCCCTTCTTATTTCCTCTGTTAATACAAGACATTACATAACCTTCAATTTCAAAGTCTGAGCCCTTTTCACTGTTTATCCACGTTTCCGAGATAGCAATTATATTGAAAGACTGTTTGAACTGGTTAAGATAATATTTAATGTTGTGAAAGTTAGCATATAGGCTTCTGCTGTTAAAGTGAATTATTGATAGTTGATTTTCAGTATTAACTGTACTATTAAACTGATCATTAGTGTAATAAAAACAGTTGTTGTTGGTGCTGTGGAAAAGGTTGTTTACCGGATCGATATCATTTTCCACGTCCTGTGAGTGATGTTCAGTGTATTGAAAGATGTTCAGCTCTTGTTTGTCATAATCAACAATCCTCTGTAGTAGTTGATTAACTCCGGTGCGTGTGTGAGTTGTGAAAGATGCCATAATACAGTCAGCGAATCACCATACCTGGTTGGAGATACAATATTTCTCGTCTATTTTGGTGTACTGGACCGGGGATGGATGACCAGTTTGTCGTATCTTAGGTAGGCAATATCCCCCCTTTCTCTCGCAGCTCTGAGTTCCGGCATCAGTTCCTTCCTTTTTCTTCTGACAGTATCCGTAAAATCCTCGTTAATAAAGATTTTGGATCCTTTCAGTGACTTTGTGCGTTGAAGAATGGCATCTCTGTCCTTGTGCCTCAGAAATTTCACCAAAATTGGCCTTGATCTTTCTCCTCCCGGTTTCCCTGTACGGTGTGCCCTCTCCACTTCAACCTCACGCTGCAGCTGTAACTTCTCCACTAGTACTTTCTTCACCTTTTCCTCCGTCTCGGCCCAAGTCTCTCCCGGTGCTTCCTGAATTCCCTCGAAAACGAGGTTGTTACGCCTGGATTGTCCCTCTAAATACTCCATTTTGTCAGTGACTGCAAGTAAACTGTCACAGACTTTAAAGATGTCTGACTGCATGGCGTTGCAGCGTTCAGTTTGCTTAGCCCCATCATTTTTGATGTCATCCACATCTTTTTGTGTAAATTGTAAACTTGTTTTTATGTCCTGTAGATCCTTGGTTATTGCATCCAGTCTGTTGTTTGTGGAATCCATAATGATTTTTACAAAGTCTTTGAAGTTGTTATGTTGTTGTTCAAGCAGCGCTACAAACATTTCCTTTTGTTGCTGCATCAGTTCGTTTACATGAGTAAGCGACACATATTCTTCGTCCAATTTCGCTTCAGCTTTTGCCTTTGGTGGCATTTTGCCGTTTTAAAACAACCACTTTAAAGCTCGTTGTTTTGTTCAGGAGGAACTGTGACAAATCAAAGGCGAGCAAAGTGAGACCGAGTTGATTCAGTTCCATGTTTAAATCGTCATAATGTAAAAGTTCATATTCTTGTGTAAAATTACAAATGTCTTTTTGTAATCCATGGTAATTAGTGATTGATAATGGTAATAATAATACAGTTTCTTTGATTGTGTTATCAGCATGCATTCTATATCGGCCATCAACAGATGTTGTTGTTGTTGTTGATACTTCATTGATTCTTTGCAGGAAATTATATAGTCACGGCAGCTTTAACACTCAATAACAAAACATAATACAAAAAAAAAAACAATAATACCTATATAGGCTAGAATATTCAGTAACAGATGCATATTCAGTACAAAATAATAACTGTACAATAACAGTATTTACAGTTATTTACAGTTATTGTTACTATTACAATTATTGTACTGTAACAGTACAATAACTCAGTTGTATACGTAATGTATGCTAACAGTTATTTTGTTTTGTTTTTTAGGAAATTTGCTGCATCACGTTCTCCTTCTCCAGCACCTCGCAGAGGGACACGCAGGTGTCGTTCAGTTCTCAGTGCGATCAACTGCATTTACTGTGAGATACCTGCCTTTACTTTTGTTTATTTATCGCTCACAATTGCTTTGTTTATAGCTGATTGATCATTTATTTATTTTACTCCCATTTGATTTGCTTAGAGCAAGGCATGACTAAAAATGTGCTTTTGACTTTCATTTATATTTAGCTTATATATATATATGATGCATGGATATCCATGGCAATTTGTGATTGATAATGATAATAATACAGTTTCTTTGATTGTGTGTGCTCTGCTGCATCAGCCTTCAGAAATCATTCTGATATTATTCTTTTTTTTTAAATCAATGTTGGAAACAGTTGTTAAACAGTTTTTTAAACCTGTGGTAGTTTTTTGTTTTTTTTTTTAGTATTCTTTGAATAAAAATATTTTTTTTATAAAAAAAAAACAAGTTAGGTATTTTTATGTTTGTTTTTTTGAAAGGATGTGTTAAGTGATAGTAATGACTTTAAGTCTTTACATTCTTAGGAAAGAATGTAAATTCTATTTGAATAAATGCTGTTCTTTTTTACTTTTTATTCACCAGTGAATCATTCTTTGTTCAGGCTGCCTCACAGCACCTTGATGGGCCATTAGCCATTGGGGGAGTGTCTTTAGTCTTCCCAGATGTAAATCACATTAATATTCATGGGCATTAACACTCCCACGCATACAGCACTGCTGACCCAAAAACTGATGTAAGAAATTCAAATCGTTATATTGTTGTTTCTGAAAGAGTGGTCAGAATGATTTTCACTTCATTTTGAAGTAAAAATTCTAGCCTACAAGAATAGTAACTCAAAAGTATTGTGGACAACTATTCAGTATGTGTTAAATGGCCTTATTGCGGTGACATTTTTTTTCCCAAAACGTACTAACCACACATATTATTTTTTCTATAAAATGCAAACATGTACATCAATTTTGCTCACATATTATTGTAGCAGAGTTTGTGCTGAATACAGCAAATTTATATGTTGGCAAATGGTATGTTTTAAGTAGCTGAAATAAGCACAAATGTCAGGGCATGCCAAAACACCTCAAGAGCCCCAAAACAGCTCAGACCCCTGAGGGTTAAAGTGAATTCTTCCTCAAAGCTAAAAATTCCTTTAGGACACGCCCCTCGACCTCAAGGGCCGTGGACCCACCTTCAAATTGATTTCATAGGTCCCCTGCCCCCTAGTGGAGGCTTTTCATACATTCTGATGATTGTTGATTTGTTTTCCAGATGGGTGGAGGCGTTTCCTCTGAAAAACTGCACAGCAGACGCGACTGCAAAAATTCTGTTAAATGAAGTTTTCCCCAGATGGGGTTTACCAGTACACATTGATTCTGATCAAGGCACACATTTCACGGGGAAGGTAATGAAAAATGTGATGAAATTGATGGGAGTGAAACAACATTTCCACATCCCGTTTCGTCCTCAGTCTAGTGGTTCTGTTGAACGTTCTAATAGGACGATTAAAACTTCATTGAGAAAGAGACTGCTGGAGTGGAGGAAGGGATGGCACTCTGCCATCCCAACCATTCTGTTAAGTATGAGAGCCTGCCCAAACAAAACTACTCAGATCAGTCCATTTGAGATAATGACAGGTCGCTACATGTGCCTGCCCTGGGATGCTCCTCTGCAACATGAGGGACCCTCAGGGCCTTTGAAAGATGCCCTGCAAAATTATCTTAAGGCTTTGGATAACTGTTTAAGAGACACACGGGTTAGTGTCAGTATCCGACAAGCAGATAAAGATAACACTGAGCAAAAAGACATGCCTGCGTTGCCTGAAATAGGTGACAGTGTAATGTTGCAAAGGGAGATAGTCTCTCCCCTCGGTCCGAAATTTGATGGACCCTACCAAGTTCTATTGAATACTAATATATCTGTGTTACTTGACAGGGGTGTGTTAGGTACAGTGTGGAGACATTGGTCACAGGTGAAACCACTCGAGAAGTGTTACAACCAGAATACCACCTCATAACAAGATAATATCTCGTACATCTTCTTTAAACGTCTGTCGTAGGTGATTATCTAAATTCTGGCATTACTGTTTTGTCATTTACAGATGGCTGAGACAGACGACGTATTGAAGCTGCTAATTCTTCAAGAAGAAGTGCGTAATGAGAAGCGACAGAAAGTGAGACGGGCTTTTGTCAGATTGGTACTCCCGCTCTCTTTTGTAACTTTAATTCTGATCGCATTGTCATTCCTAATGTGGATACAGATTTCCATCTGGACCGGTCGATTCCATGCGTTCGCGACTAATTGGGATTGTGAAGAAATTGACAACCGTCCATCCTGGGTACAATACCCATGCCTAAATTCAACTGAGGGTCTAAATTTAATTCCGACTATGTACCAGAAAGTAAATCATAGATGCTATCGGTTGGACGGAAATGAGTCAGTGACCTATTGGCTTGGTCACTCCCCAAATTATCCCGGTAATACCCTCATTATGCAAAAAGGTCGTTGGGTGAGAGACGGAGGAGTTTATATCTATGAACCAAATTTTAGTTCCATGAGTTGGATTCCTGATAGCATAGCACATGAGAACCACACTGCCTGCTCCAAACGGATGAATATGGCCAATAGTTATTTGTTGAAGCCCACAAAGAATGAGAGTAGAGCAGAGCGAAAGAAGCGTCAAACTGTAGCATTAGGGGACTCCCACATGATTTTGGGTGGTAAACCAGTGAAACTTCCCCTATATCCTAGTGCACCTGACCCTCGACACATAATGTCATATTATCTGCCTAAAGCTAAAACTGAATTAGGTTCCAACCAGGTTGTCAAAGATGTGGTCCAAAGCTACATACATAGCAATATCGTTGTGAGAGAAGAACCAGGCTCAGATTTGTATCACCAGGTCCTGAAGGATAAGGATTCGATGAGATGGAAAGTGTTAGTTCCCACAAAGGTTCATATGGTCCGATGGGACGTAGACAGGTCTTATGGTGCTATTTGTGACAGATTCGGATGAATCGATAAGACTGATAAAACGAATTTGACCTTAACGGCAGTAAAAATGGTTTGCCTTTTGTCAATGCTTTGTCTCTCTCTTGGCCCAGGTATACTAGGTTTGATGATACGTGGAAGGAGACAGCACAGGTGGAACGTTGTTTAGGTGAAAACATTCAACAATGGTTTGTTAAAACCTTTCCTCCAGGTGATGTTAAGAAATGTAAAGCTCTGTCTGAGAAACTCACAGGTGTAAAGGTGATGGAAGTGCCCATGGAAGTATGTAATTCCTCTTTTGTTAAGACAGGGTACACCTGGACTAGTTGGTATGACGTGTTGCATCAGTATGAGCTTGCTAGGAGTATTGCTAATAAAGCGTCTTTTGAAATGGAACAATTGCATGATTATTTAGAAGGAAAATGTTACAGTCCTACCTCCATGGCTTATAATGTAACTGCATGGATGCATCTTCACGTGCTTAAGTTGACTATTGAATTAATGTATACTAGAATGAAGACTCTTCTGGTACCGGTAAAGTATGAGGAGTTAGTGTGGGATAACTTTCGACCCTTCCAGGTGAGGATGTGGCCTCAGTTAAAGGATGTTGCCATAGGAGATGAGTGGTTTGATAGGGAAAAACAATTTCGGCAGTTTTTGGGTCCAATTGTCATGATTCTGCCTTCATGTCATTGATTATTCTTAGTCTTTTTTTTATTTTTATTTAACCTTTATTTAACTAGGAATAGTCCCATTGAGTTACAGTAACTCTTCTCCCAGGGAGTCCTGGCCTAGATAGGCGGCCAAAAAAGTTACAAAGAAAAAACATTAAAAAAGACAGGACAAAAAAAAGAAAAAAAAAAAATTACATTACACAACAAATCTCTATACATAGACTTACATATACTGTACATATACAAACAAGACATTTTGTTTAACTTAAGTAAATGCAAACATTATTAACAATTTAAAGGGTACCTAGTTAAAACAATTACACTGTTCAGTCAAAGTTGACTTTAAAAGGTTTTTAAAAATATGAATAGATGGAAGTGATTCTAAATTTAAGGTGCTTTGGAGTTCATTCCAGACATTTGGTGCATATGATGAAAAAGCTTTTTTACCTAATTCTGTTTTTGTTGATGGAATAATTAATAATAGTTTTTTTGATGACCTTGTTCTATAAATACTGTTTTGGTAAGTAAGTAAATTTGAAATGTAAATGGGTAATTTACCCATTAGTGCTTTGCCAATAAAAATCAATAGATGAAATTTTCTTCTGATAGAGAGGGAGGGCCATTGTACAGTTTCATACAGAGTGCAATGGTGAGTCCTAGCTGTTGCATCTGTAATGAAACGTAAGGCAGAGTGATATAATACATCTAGTTTTTTTAATAAAAATGAGGTAGAGTGCATATAAATTAAATCACCGTAATCCAAAACTGTTAAGAATGAACTCTGCACCAACCTTTTCCTTGCAGAATAAGGAAAGCACCTCTTTAATCTAAAATAAAAACCTAACTTAGGTCTGAGTTTTTTTAAAAGGCTCTCAATATGGACCCCAAAAGACAATTTATCATCAATCCAGATACCTAGGTATTTGTAAGAAGTTACTCTCTCTATTGGAGTACCACTTTGTGTTAAAATAGTGAAATCCATACGAGAATGTGAACGTGTAAAAACCATTAATTTAGTTTTTTTAGCATTTAATACCAACTTTAATCCTACCAAAGATTTTTGTACCTGACTAAAAGCAGACTGTAAATGATAAATTGCTTCCTTCAATGATGTAGCGGAGGTGTACAAAATAGTGTCATCTGCGTAAAAATGAGCCTTTGTTTGATTCAGACCTACACCTAAATTATTTATATAAATAGAAAATAAAATAGGACCCAAAACGGATCCTTGGGGGACACCCATTTTTACTTCTAGCAATGATGAGGTACAGTTATCTAGTGTCACACACTGTGTTCTACCACTCAGGTAATCAGTAAACCAGTTTAGCACAGTGCTACTAAAACCTATGTTTTGCAATCTTTGCATAAGGATATTATGATCAACGGTGTCAAAAGCTTTAGATAAGTCAATGAATAGAGCAGCACAAGACTTTTTGGCATCTAAAGCATTGACAATATCATTTGTAACAGAGGTTACAGCCGTAATTGTACTGTGTCCTTTCCGGAAACCAGACTGAGTGGAACTTAAAATACAGTTATCAGCTAAAAATTGTTTTAGTTGCTCATTTATTAGAGACTCAAATAGTTTAGACAAGACAGACAATCTGGAAATTGGCCGATAGTTATCTAAGGCCGATGGGTCTCCACTTTTTAATAGTGGTAGGACAAATGCAGATTTCCACGATTTGGGGATAGATCCACTGCATAAACTAAGATTAAAAATGGAAGAGATGGGTTTAGCAATCAAATTTGCAGCAGTTTTGAGAAAAAATGGCTCAATCTGGTCTGGCCCAGCAGACTTTTTACAGTCCAGGCCTAACAGAGCCTTTTGCACTTCAGAGACAGATATTGAAGTAAAGTTAAAATAATTCAAATTTACATTAGACAAGTTTGTGATAGAAGTTACACTATCTGTGGGGTTGGTTGGGAATATTGACTGAGTATCTATTCCTGCATTAATAAAATGCCCATTGAATGTGTCTACAATATTTTGTTTACCCCTTACTTCACCCTGACTTGCTATCATAACTTCTGGAATAGTTGGAGGGGGTACGTCTCCCGAAGAAGATTTAATTACTTTCCAAAAATGTTTGGGGTCATTAAGGTTTTCATTTAATAAATTCAGATAATATTCACTTTTTGTACTTTTTATTAATCTTGTGCATTTGTTTCTTAATACCCTATAATTTACCCAGCATTTATCATTATTATTTACTTTTGCTTTAATCCATGCTTTATTTCGTTCTCTAATAGCTGTTGCAATAGAGTCATTAAACCAAGGATTGTCTCTACCCCTCACTCTGTATCTTCTGATAGGGGCATGTTTTTCAACTATAGCTAAAAAAGTATTTTTAAAATAATTCCAGGCCAGCTCAACATCATCCATATCACAAACTAAGTTTAAATCACTCTGATAGATTTCATGAAGAAAAGCTTGCTCATTAAAACATTTATAATTTCGTTTAAAAATATACCGTGGTTTAGTTTTAGTCAATTTGCAATTTCTAACACACACAACCATACAGTGATCACTGATATCATTACAGAAGACTCCAGTAGCCGAATACTTATGTGGAGCATTAGACAGAATTACGTCAATTAATGTCGATTTGACCATTCTTTTTTGATTTAAACGTGTAGGTGACTGTACTAGTTGCGTCAAATGTAAAGCATCACATATGTCTCTTAACGCTGATGAAGGTGATAGCCAGTCCCAGTTCAGATCTCCTAGGAGAATATACTCATTTGACAGATTATGCAAAAAGTCAGACAGTAGAGCAGTTGCTCCAGCTGCAGCCGAGGGTGGCCGGTAACATCCTACTACAGTCAGAAAAGCGCCATTTGGCACTTGTGGCAGGATCATGACAGAACCATGTTTTGTGTACAAGCGCATGGCCGATTGTTTGGCCATGTGCTTGTGGTGTCTCGTTACGTTACCCCGCCCCCTTGTTATCCTCGTGTTGTGATTATTGTCTAGTCAGTTTCACCTGTCCTCGTCATTAATGTTCCCTATTTAGTCTCCTCATGTCTTCTGTCCTGTGTCGGTACATTGTCTATCTTACCTTGTCTAACATTGCGTGTTCATCCCTGTGAGTAGTTAGTCTGTAATCTGTTCAAAGAGAATTGTGAGTTTGTTTCTTGTCAAGTCTAAGTCCTAGTTTGTCATCTTGTCTTAGTCTAGTTATATTCTCCTCCTGTTTTGTTTTGCCCCCTCGTGGGTTTTGTTTTCTGTTTTTGTCAACAATAAATCCCTGTTTTGAGTTACTTGCTGTCTGCCATTGGGTTCGTCCTTCTACCACATGACACCAATTCAGTTGTATGAAATTAAAAGTGATGATTATAATAGTTCCCCACAGAACTGTGCTAAACACAGGTTGACGCATCCCATGGGTCCCACGTGGCGTCCTGTGGACCAGAGTAAAAGTGTTAATGGAGCGGAGGGTTCCCTTTGTGTTACTGAATTGAAGCAAAGAACTGAATATTTTCCCCAGGTCAAGGCACAGGAAGTTCAGCAGAAGTACATCACAGCTTTCCTTGAGCAAGTAAAGACGACCGATCCATTTTCAGGTTACGAGTATTTGAATTCTGCCTGGTTTAAGTCTAAGGGAACTTCTTTAATATCTGACTCCGAACCACCCTCTGCTATAGCTGTGGCTTTCGTTCTGGCTTTTTCAGTGGGGGCCATATTTACAGATATGACAGAGACTGTAGAGGAGTATGTGGAAGAGGCTTGGGAGGACTTTGTGGCTGCATCGGAGGATATAGTCATGGGGTTTGTTCACTACGTGCTGTATGCTGTTGGAGCCCTTGTTGGTGTGTTGGTCCTCTGTCTTTGTGTGTCGTTGTGTGTTCGTTTCTGTTTCTCCTATCTGTGCAGGACTGCTTGCAGAAACTTGAATCCTGCCGAGGAGGACAAAAGGTTGCTGATGCTGACGATCCATCTGAGGGACAAACTAAATCAAGACAACATCGAAGCCCTGATGTGAGTGGAAGATGGGAGAGCCTCTTAACGGGGACTGAACTTTTTAGTATCCAGCATGTCCGTGACGAGGTGAAGAGACAAGTGTGACCCGTCAGGGAAGCATGCGTTACCACTCCATCTTCCGTAGTGACCTCACTTGATAGACCAGACGTGGCGGTATTGGACCACACATCGGTCTAAACGGGGGACTGAAGGGTTGGGGTCAGAATCCCTTGTCTCTTCCATTTAAAAGTATATCCTTTTAATGATTACATTATTCCTATAACAAGCACTAATCAAGTTATAATCAATGTATAATCAAGTTATATATTCATTACTATATTCAATAAGTGATTCACATATAGTTTTAGTCACATTTTTTGTTGTCAGCATTTCTGCCAGTATCTTTCTAAAGTGTATTGTGGTGTCTGTGACTAATCTTTTGTGCCCTGAGAGAGGACTTTAAAACAAGCTCTTTGTATTGGGAAATGCTAATAAATTAATAAAAGATGGTAGACCTGAAGAGCCCCTCATCAAATGACCATGTCTGCTTTCTGCTGACCCAGTAAAGGCTACAGGGGTCAGCCTCTACGTGACTTTCGCGATCTGGCTCACAGAAGTGTACTTCTTTAATATGTATTTCTCTGAAGAACTAAAGTAAACATTATCACTCCTTTTTAAGGTTTTATCAGTATGTTTTGGGTAGACTGTCCTGACAATGAGCTCAGGCTCTATACAACCTTGGTAGATCTGCTATTCCCTTGTGCTTTTGTGTATGAGTTGAATGCTGTGTGCAGGTCTCGTGATATGTGGCAGCAGATCTTATGATGCTTTTCGATGACCTCCTAGGTCATCACCAGACTTCCATGGACTCGGATGACAATTATCTTGATTGACGTCAACGTACCCTTCTCTTTAGCCATAAGTGTGGAATTGTTTAGACTTTATGTTCTCTTAGCCAATCAGAAGTGAATGATTATGGAATGTATGCCCTTTGGAAATGGTATAACTGGTGTATGATTTTGTGTAAGGTACGAGTTAGCTTGCGACCTCCTCGTGAGACTTTGACGCTGGCTCTACCAATTTTACTGCAAACTATTCTTCAGTAAAACATTTCTTATTTGATTGAACTCCACGACTCCTGGTCTTCTTTCATCATATCTGGTCCTGGGTCTAAACTGTAAACCCCCCTTACATTACTAATCTGGATAAGAATCCCAATAGTAACTTGCCTTGCCTGCACTGTTAAAGCCCGACTCCGACGAGTCGAACATTTATGCGTTTCCAACAAATTAATGATGTAAACGACATCCTCACGGTTCATGAGAAAAATGATATCTCTCAAAAAGTACACTATTGCACTGCGCTAAAAGACTTCCCGTATTAATTCCGCTTATGAAGCTGCGATCTAATCCTGTTTACATGAAATAAGCCTGCTCGCGAGCAGGTTCAAGCTAGCGCACCTGTTGCTATGACAGCAAGTCCAGGATGAGTGTCGAAGAACCAAACAATTCAAGATCATGCCAAATCGCCAACAATCAAATCCAGCTAAGTGAGTTAGCGACGTACGAAGAACGGGCCCCAGGTCTGAATAGCACCTTGTTTTTATTGGGGAAAAGGAATAGTGAAAAATGAGAAAACTGTGGGATTAAAGAAAATGTTGTACATGTAATTTTACATTGTATATTGTTTGCGTTGTCAAGACAGATATTTCATGATGGCTAGGAGGCAGGACGAGAATGGAATCTGATGGGGTTATTGGGAACAGAAGGAGAAGGAAAGGGTAAGGATAAGAATCACCAGGAAGGCATTATTTACATTTCTTAAAGACACTGGTTGGTGAACAGAATATGAGAGTACCTTAATAGAGGTCATGTGCATGATGTCACCGTCGGCCGGAGTGAACGCGGTCACGCCCACTGAGTGGCAAAAAGACTGAGCGGCAGCATTTGTTTTCAGCGTGAATGCTGTGAAAAACACACAAAACACATCTAAAACGGGAAAGAGCTTTGCGATTGATTTGACAACTAGATTTGACCAGAAATCTGAGGTACTGTATATTTTTACAGACTGCAAAAAGCTACAGAACAGACTTATTCTGCATAATTGGATGTTTTTAAATAAACGCTGACAAAAAACTATACAAGTTTTAGGGCTGGACGATACACTCTGAAAAGCGCTGGGTTGTTTCCCTAATCCAAATGTTGGGTTGAGGGAGTTGGATCTAAGGTTGGGTCAGTTTGACCCAACGTTGGTTTCTAAATGTCAACCCAACGCATTGGGTTGTAGAAGTAACGGTTGGAGATGCTTCTGCCTGCCCTTCAAGAGCTGAGGACGACGGACAGGACACGCAACTTTGCACTGCTCCAAGTAAGTTGATTTATATAACATCAAACGGTGAGATATAAACCACATAAAGTTTTTTTTAATTGTCTTAGTTATAGGTAGTTAGCTTGATTACTGATGGGAACGCTATTTTGAGCCTGGGTCGTTTAAACTACATAATAGCCTACCGATCGCAAATTAGAAATCAGGGGCCCGTTCTTCGTACGTTGCTTAAAACATCCGAGATCAAACGAGACATCCAAGATAATATCATCGTGCTCATCATGATCCAGCTAATTGGGTTCTTCGAACACTCCTGCCGGTTATTATTAGTATAGCTGGATTGGGTTATCTGAGATAAATGCGCGTTCATGCGCTGGGTTAAAAGGGGATATGTATCGATAGTAGAAACATTGATCAGCAACGCTGCTATTGGCTGCAGTTTTTCTCCACAGAAGAGCAAGAGTTATTGCTAGAACGATATGCTGAATTTGAAAACTTAATTAAAACACCAGGGAACACCTCAAAGTGTGCAAAAGCCAGGAGAGACGGCTGGCAAAAAGTAGCAGACAAATTAAGTTTGTAGTTAGATGTTTTTTATCACTTATTACAGTATATATTTTTATATTTTAATAATTTCTAAATAATTAATAACTTTGTTCATTGTAATGTCAGAGTCACCACCCACTACAAGAACATAGGAACATAGTAATTTGTACTACTTATACTAATCTCTTTTAAAAAGGCACGGTTAATAAATTTTTGCCTGTTTATAAAAGCAACCAAGAAAAAGGCTGAGAAATAAAAAGGAAAGAAAAACAAACAGGTGGTGGTCCTGCACCCCCACATTATACCCCGGCAGAAGAGCTGGCCCTTGGGTTAAATGTGAACCTTGTAGAGGGCATCCCTGGGTTCAGCTCTTCCTCAGACACACAGCCAGGAGCAGCAACACCTTCACTGCTGGTAAATTAACTTTAAATGATCCTAGTACACTGTAAAATAATTTGTTGCTGCATTAAATTAAGTAAGCCTATAATCCAAATGGCTGTCCAGTCATATCAGCTGTTAAACCTAGTTATGAATTGCTTTGACTTGAGAAAGTCAACATGTGTGACTGTGAAACTACATAGTTAATGTAAAAAAAATATGTAGCCATGAGTCATTGATCACATTGCCCCCCAGTGTACTTCATTGTAATGCAGTTGTGTTTTCCTCTTTTGTGCAGTTTTAAACAATACACCAACACTTTTATATGTTCCCAAGCAAGTGTTGTCTGAAGCATGTGCAGTAAGACTTTTTCTAACGTTACATCAAAAGGGAAGAAAGTAAGGCAAGGCAAGGCAAGACAAGTTTATTTATATAGCACATTTCATACACAATGGTAATTCAAAGTGCTTTACATAGGAGAAAATAAAAGAATCAAAACAAATAAGAATAGTTAAAACAGTTTAGAATAAAAAATAAAGTACAACACTTTGTAATGCCCATTTTCCCCCCAATGCACAGGACAGTGAAGAAACCCTCTCAGGTATCTTTAAGTGCATAAATAACTTTACTTAATTTACACTTGAGTAGGCCCTACCTATTATTTCTGATTGCAATATGAGTTGCAGGAGTCCACATCTACAGAAGAGTCTGCACAAAGCAGTGATGCAGAGGTGGGCAGTGTTGTACTTTTGTTTGATGCATAAGCCATGTGTTTGACAGGTTTACCCCTACCCCTAGAAAACAGAGTATTTTGAAAATACTTGACAACTTAAAGAAAAAAATAAAAACTGGCACTAGAGATAGAGTTGCTACATAGGAACTTCAGAGTAAGTGCTAATATATTATTTCACACAGAGTACAATATTATTTGCAGGCAAAAGATGACTTGATCACTGGCTTTTCTTTACAAAGAACAATTAAAATAAAACTCAAAGAGCTAAGCATTTGTCTTGTCTTTTATTAAACATTAATGAAATGTTTTATATTTTTTCTGATGGTGCAATGTTGTGTAATATGGCCCATGCCATGTCACAGGCCACTGTCAGGTGCAACCCTCAGGCTTTTCAGATACTTTAGTTGGCTAAAGTTCACTTCATTGTGTGCCCTTGTCCTGGCTAGAGCTGCATTGTAACTGGTCTGGGGTTTGGGTCAGGGAATGGGGTCATAAAACACCTGTCTCCAAGCAGGATCCTGCTGTAATCACCTGTTTAATGGAAAAATTCAGTTCTGTTAGTATAAGCATAAGTGCATGTAATACAGTGAGCTTGATATTTGTATTTTTCCATGTTCAAATAATGTGCATAAATCTCTGAAAATTCTTGAGTCATGCACAGATCCTGGCCAAATTTGTGATATGGAACATAGTCACACACCATCTAAGCGATTTTAGTCAGTCAACTGCCTTTTTAAAATTTGATATAATATTACTAATCTGGATATGAATCGCAATAGTAACTTGCCTTGCCTGCACTGTTATTAAAGCCCGACTCCGACGAGTCGAACATTTATGCGTTTCCAACAAATTAATGTAAACGACATCCTCACGAGTCATGAGAAACACGATATCTCTCAAAAAGTACACTATCGTTCTGCGCTAAAAGACTTCCCGTATCAGCTCCGCTTATGAAGCCGCGATCTAATCCTGTTAACATGAAATAAGCTCGTGAGCAGGTTCAAGCTAGCGCACCTGTTGCTATGACAGCAAGTCTAGGATGAGCGTCGAAGAACCAAATAATTCAAGGTCATGCCAAATCGCCAACAATCAAATCCAGCTAAGTGAGTTAGCGACGTATGAAGAACAGGCCCCAGATCACATTTTGAACCGCTGATGTTGAGGTCGTCAAAAGGCATATTTACGATTGAATTTGCATTGTTTAAGTAAATGGCACTTCGATATGTATGAAATGTTCCCTAACTATTTCAAATTTCCATGCGAGAAAAGTAGTTTTGAAACAAGCTATAGCTAACTATTAGCTGTTAAGCTAATATGGCCATAGGACAGTCCGGGTTTTTTACGGGTCTGTCCGCCGCCTGGCGCAGCTTTGAGACGGACGCACATTTGTCATTTATAGCCTACAGCTAACCTAGGATTGTTATGGTGAGTTTTCTTTTAGTTATATCTTATTTTCGGAAATGTATGTGACGAGTTTACAAGCTAATTAAGTCTCAAACGCTGTCTGTAAAACAGGAAAAAACTTGATTACACGAGTAAATATCTACTTTGACCGAATATATCTGTGTTAAACCCCATGCATTTTATTTTACTGACATAAGCCTGTATTTGGCGATAATCGCCTGTTTTTGCACTCGTGAAGTTCAACATGAAAGCTGCAGCCTCGTTAAGTTGACCAGTGTAGCAGATTTAATTTTTCTTCTTTTGTTTGACAATTTCATGTGAATGCATTTGAGTTAAACAGACTTTCTGCATGGCAGGTGTTTTAAACCAGTTTTTAGTTTATGATACATTTTATTTACTTTTATGATACGAGTGTCAGAAGCACTTTGTGGACCGGGGTATTTCTGTACATTAAGCGCCATCTAATGTCAGGGAATGAATTTGCATGTTCACTGCGCTCGTCGTCAGCGAAAATCGCTTGAGTGTGTGAACACAAAAAACGCGTTGAAAAACGCTGACGAATAACGCGCGCCGATATTCGTCCCGGTGTGTACGAGCCGTTAGACTGCATTTGAAGAAAAATAAACAACAGTTTTCTGTAGCCTTGTGCGAACTTATCCAATAGAATTAGACTTCTATAATGTTCTTTCCAGTGCAAAAAATATTATTTTTAATTTAGTAGTTTTTCTTATCATAGCCTGCCCTACAAATGTCTTCGGAAACTCCTTTTCCTCGATTTACTGAAGCGCATTTGCAGCTGTACAGCCGTGTATCTATTCTGCACAGCTCGCACATTGAGTGTCTGGCTCGCTCATAGGCTGCGCTGCGGCAACTGCATCCAATGGCGCGGGCTGTGTGTCTGTCATGGATTACACTGAAGTGATTCTCAAAAATACGGAACAAAGTGCGTTCCGTATCAGTTCAAAACGGAACAAGACTTATGTGTCAAATACGGGACGATTCCGTATTATACGGAACGATTGGCAACCCTACCCCCTCTCCTCTCTCAGCCTCATCCTACCATAGAGAGGTAAAGGAGGTGTTCAGGTGTTAATCTTTTTGCAAATTGGACCTTACTTCTAGCATGAAATAAGTTAATTTACTCACCTAAACAATTTGGTGTAACTTGCATTCATTCAGGAGATCTACTACTCACAATTGTTTGGGTGAGTAAATCAACATATTTCATGCTAGATGTCATGCATGTCCAGGTTGCAAAACACAGAACTTGTCTTTTAACTAGTTCAAAACTCTAAGCAATCAACTATAAGTAATAAAATATTTATTGAGTGTCCTTTTTCTTTGTCTTTCTGATAGATGGATCATTTTGTGAAGGACAAACTGTCTGAGTGGAACCTTATTAATTTAATCCCTGCGTTTGAAGGTATGTAACAATCCATTTCATTGTTAGAATTAAACACCATGCCAATTTTCTTTCTCTTTCTCTCATGTGTAATACTGCATAGTATTGTAAGTACTGGTTGAATAAATGAATGTTGTGTATTTTGCAGCAAATCAAATTGAAGAGCAAAGCTTCTTCCTCCTGGGTGGAGACGACTTGGTCACCCTGATACCACAGCTTGGGCCCAGGCTGAGGTTTCAGCAGCATTTAAAAAAATTCATTGAGGTACGCTAAGGATAAGACCTAGACAAAATGGGCTTCACGTGTTTCAAATGTAAAAGATGTTTAGGCAACAACTTAAAGGGATACTCTACTGGTTTTTCATATTAAACTATGTTATTCCCTTAACTAAGACGAGTTGATACACACCTCTCTCGTCTCAGTGCGTGCACTAAATCGCTGTCTTGCCGCGAACCTTTGTTAGATCTTATCTCAGCCCTGTTCATTCAATACGGGCCAAGAAGAGAAGCGACCAAACACCTCCACGTTTTCCCTATTTAAATACAGTTACTAGAGTAGTGTAACTCGACCTAGGACGGTGACACAAAAAAAATGGTGACGCTCCCGTTGAAATGAGAGGGAGGAGGAGAGGGAGGGGGGGGGGGGGGGGCGGACTTTTCACGAGAGATGATATTACTGCGCCGAGTCGAAGTGCTCCCAAGCACTTGCTATGGTATTCTGCCATACAATATAGTTATCCATTTTACACGCTTAGAAAAGCGTCTCGGGTTATGACTATAACCCTTGTTCCCTGAGAGGGGAACGAGACAATGCATTGAGGTCGATACTTTGGGGACGCTCCCTTAGCGTGCGCCTCTGAAGTAACAATGAAACTAGTCCAATCCTGATTGGCGTTGCGTCATGACGCAACATGTGACGGCATACCCGGAAGTATAAAAGTAGCGCCGACGCATACACATACCAGCCTCGCGATGAAGCAAGACGCTCTAAGGCCTGGAGGGGCGTGGCAGAACGATGCATTGTCTCGTTCCCCTCTCAGGGAACAAGGGTTATAGTCATAACCCGTGACGTTCCCTTTATCGAGGGAAACTCGACAATGCATCGAGGTCGATACTTTGGGGAACGAATACCCACTAGGCCACGCACCGAAAAACAGGCCTGTCCCGGAGTGAAACTGATTCAGGCACTCAGCTAGGACGAGAGCACATGTGCGCCAGGCGTACTAGGGAGGTGCAGAATATAGAACCTAACAAAAGTGTGTGGGGTAGCCCAACCGGCTGCCTCACAGATCTCCTGGATGGGAACTCCCGAAAGGAGGGAAATAGAGGACACCATGCCTCTAGTAGAAAGAGCCCTAACGGCCAAAGGTGAAGGCAAATTGCGCACCTTGTAGGCCTACTTATGGTTTGTAAAGCCGGGAGCCCCTAATAGGTGATCCAAAACACACTACAGTAGGTCCGACCTCCTCCAAGAAGAGGACCTCTCAAGGTAAATACTCGGAACTCTGACTGGCAGAGCAAGGAACCTCTCCTTTTCTGCCGACACATGAGGTGGAGGATGAAATACTTGCAGGACCATGGACCTAGCCATGATAAATTGCACTTAAGGCACATAGCTGGGTCTCGGATGCAGGATGGCCTTAACTCCGCCGGGGGCACATCCCAAGCAAGCTGGCGATAATGCCAGGGCTTGGAGATATCCCAGTCTCTGTAAAGAAATAGCTAAGAGAAAGGCTATCTTGAACGTGAGGTCCAAGGCGAAGCCGACTGGAGGTATTCGAAGGGAGCCAGGAATAGCCCTTCGAGAACCACCGCCAGGTCCCAGGAAGGAACCCTGGACCTGACTGTCGGTCTCATCCTCCAATACCATGGAGAAATAGTATGACCAGTTGGTGCCTCCCCAAAGGCCCAACATTTAGTGGTGCATGGAATGCCGCAATGGCAGCCACATACACCCTACGTGTGGATGGGGAGAGATTCGCAGAGAAATGATCTTGAAGAAACCCCAGAACTGAAGCCATTGGGCAGTTAACTGGGCCTAACTCAAGTTCTCTACACCAAGTGGAAAAACATTCCACTTGAGGTCATATAATCTCCTAGTAGACGGAGCCCTAGAGATAAGTATGGTTTCGACCACCCCAGATGATAGACCAGCATCTAGGTACTGAGCCCCCTCAGAGGCTAGACCCACAATTTCCACAGCTCTGGATGAGGATGGAATATAGTGCCTTCCGCCTGAGACAACAGATCGCTCCTCAGAGGAATCTGCCATGGCGGAGCTATCAGAAGTGAAATTAAGTCTAAAAACCATACTCTGGCTTGCCAACACAGGGCTACCAGAGGAAGACTGATGCCCTCCTGACTGACCCTCTCCAGGACTCCCGGGAGCAGAGCGATCGGGGAAAAAGCGTACAGGCGAAGCCTCGGCCAGGCCTGTACCATGGCATCCAAGCCCCAGCGGGGCTGGATGAGTGAGGGAGAACCAAAGTGGACAATTGGACGGACGTCCCTCGAGACGCAAACAGATCCACTTCCACTGGTCCAAACCTCTGCCATGTCAACTCCACCACCTCTGGATGGAGTCTCAATTCCCGGGCCTCAGCCCCTGCCTCGACAGGATGTCTGCTCCCTAATTCAGAACCCCCGGGACATATATTGTTCTTATAGATAATATTTCCCTTGGGACCATAAAATGATCAGATGCGCCAATCTGGATAGAGGCCACAATCTGAGTGTCCTTTGTCGGTTCAGATAAGCTACCACTGAGACGTGGTAACCTTTGATGTCTGTGAGGAAGCTCCTCAGAGCCCTGAACACAGCCAACATCTCTAGGCAATTTATATGCCAAGAATGATGATGGTCCTGCCACAGACCCCTGGCAAAGCGGCTGTCCGAGACCGCGCCCCAGCCAGCGAGGGAAGCGTCTGTCGAAACAGTTTCCCGGCGACATGACACCCCTAACACTGGACCTTGGACAAGAACCAAGGTTTCTTCCATATTAATAGGGAACGAAAGCATCTGCGCGTAACCTTTATTATACGGAACAGATTCCCTTGGGGAAAAAACCCTTGGCTTTTGAGCCATCATTGAAGGGGCCTCATGTGAAGCAGGCCCAAAGGAATTACGTTGGATGCCGCTGTTATGAGGACCAGCAGTCTTTGAAAATTGCTTTACAATGATGGCCTGGCCTAGCCTAGCTTTATCCTGGGCACCATGGCCAGGATGGATTCGATACGAGCGGGAGACATACGTGCCCGCATCGTAACCGAATTCCGTACCACGCCCAGAAGAGTAGTCTTCTGAGCTGGGTCTAACACCTTTTCTTAGTGTTGAGCCTCAACCCCCGGTTCTGAATGTGGCCAAGGACGACATCTCGATGCCGAACTGCCATTTCCTGAGACTAGGTCAATATGAGCCAGTCGTCGATGTAATTCAATATACGGATGCCCTGAAGCCTCAATGGAGCCAGAGCCGCATCCATACACCTTGTGAACATGCGGGGAGAGAGTGCTAGGCCGAACGGAAGAACCCGATATTGGTATGCTTCGCCCCCGAAAGCAACCTCAGGAACCCCCTGTGACATGGAAGGATGGAGACATGAAATAAGCGTCTTTTAGATCCATCGTGACAAACCAGTCCTCGGATCTGATTTGGTTCACGATAATGGTAACAGTAAGCATTTTGAACCTGAATCTCCTCAAAGAACGATTCAAAAAGCCCTAGTTCTAAAAATAGGCCTCAGTCCGCCATTCTTCTTTGGAACTACAAAGTACCGGCTGTAAAACCTTGACTCCCTGTCTGGTAGGGGAACACATTCTATGGCCCCTTAATTCCAGTAGAGTCTGTACCTCTTGTTCCATAACCCGAGCCTGTTCTGGAACCACTGCAGTCGGTACCACCCCAGCAAACTAGGGAGGTCGGTGACCGAACTGCAATCTGTACCCATATTTTTATAACATTTTATAATATACAGGACCCATATAGATATATGTTCGGAAGGCATTGCCATTCTTCTACAAAATCTACTAAGGGAACCAGCCCCTCGAGGCTGGCCTCGGATGTTTTTCGAGCACTATTCTCGACTTCCTGAAGCTGTGAACCGGCAGGAAAAAAGTCGATACAGATTTTGTGACCATAGTTGGTGCCCTGTTGCAAGCTTTTGGGGCGAACGCCACGTGTGTGCGTTCGATGTGAAAATCGATGTGAAAATCGAAAATTGATGTTCGATGTGAAAATCTAAAATCTCGATGGAAATCGATGTGGCCCGAAGCGTCAATGACGGCGGGACAACAACATCTTCCCCGAGGGCACCTGCTGCTAGAACAACCTCGATTGTTCCACAGCGGGGGGGCAGCCCTCTTTTTTTTTTTTTTTTTTTTCACTTCCTGAAACCTGTCAACGACTGTAGTGACAGCGTTGGAAAACAGAACAGGCCAGAAGGAGATAGCGGAGCGGCCAACAGAAAATATTCCCTTATTTAGATCTTTAAGAAGATCGGCCTGGTACGCGTGCAAAATCGTCATAGAGTGCAGGCACGCAAAAATATTTTTTTTTTTTTTTTTTTTTAATATTTTACTAAAGGAACCAGGCTCTCAAGCCGGGCTTCGGGTATTAATCGGGATTCGTTCCTGACCTCCTGAAGCGGATTTCCGGCAGGGCTGGACCGAAAAACGATTCTTGATGGGCGAACGCGAAAGCTGCCTGGCCGCAAGCCTGTGGGGCGGACAGTGCAGCCTGCGTTCGCTGGAAACTGATGTGTCCCGAAACGTTTTTAACGGGGGAAGAGCACATCGATTTCCTGCACCATATAAGCCCAGCCAACCAGTGCAGAGGTGTCCCTGCACGGTTTGTTGGGCAGCACCGGGGCTTAAAGCGAAGATGCCAGATCAGGAGAAAGATAACTCACTAAAGCTTCCTCCATCTGTGGCATCTTGCCATAACCCGACTCTCTCGCACCCACCACATTCGAATAAACATATAATGAATGTGGTGAGATACGTAAAGTGTGGGGTTTCTCCCAGGATCTACACATATATATATATATATTTTTATAAAGATCTGGGAAAAACAGTAAGCCCCGGCTCTGAGTTTGTGAACAGTGCTGCAGGAATCTCTCGTCTAGTTCATTTTGACGGGGATCATCCTGCTTATTTTGTGGCCAGCTTATATATTTAAATATATTTATTTATTTATTTAATACTGGCCACAGCACTCATCACAACAATACAAGCTCTACATAAGCAGAAACATAAGCCGGCGAGTGTGACTCATGTTGCTCGTTCCCGATGCTGAGCACATCTACTTCCTTATAAACAGATAGCTCGAGCACTGGGCACTCGTCACGGGCAGAAGAAGGGCTATAACGGGCTTCTGCGTCGTGAACGAGTGTCATAGAATCTGCGGATGATGAGAGAAAAGGTGCCTCAGCAGTCTCGTTCTCATCCGCGAGATCCTTTTGCGATCTCCGCGATCTAAGCCGTCGCGCCGCCTCAACGGACGCGGGACCCGAATCGCGGGGATCGCGAGCCTGGCCATCATCAGTGAAATAATATAGCCAAGCGAGAGCGCAGCACTCTAATAGGAAGTGCTTTACAGTATCACAGGCAGCCCTCTCGAGGCGCTGACTGTGCGTGCTGCGCCCCTAAACAATACACACACACACAGCAGATGCGTGTCCCCACCCGTGGCATATAATCTTGGGCAGGGGTGCACACACTTAGTGTATTGTTCACTCGCCATAATATAGAGCTTAGCACAGACAAACAACATCAAATAAGACAGACAGTTTCACAGAGAGCGCTTGCTGAAGAGCGATAGCTGGTATGTGTATGCGTCGGCGCTACTTTTATACTTCCGGGTATGCCGTCACATGTTGCGTCATGACGCAACGACATTCAGGATTGGACTAGTTTCATTGTTACTTCAGAGGCGCACGCTAAGGGAGCGTCCCCAAAGTATCGACCTCGATGCATTGTCGAGTTTCCCTCGATAAAGGGAACGCAACGTTTTATTTTGTGTCACCGCCCTAGGTCGAGTTACACTACTCTAGTAACTGTATTTAAATAGGGAAAACGTGGAGGTGTTTGGCCGCTTCTCTTCAAGGCCCGTATTGAATGAACAGGGCTGAGATAAGATCTAACAATTGCGGCAAGACAGCGATTTAGTGCTCGCACTGAGACGAGAGAGGTGTGTATCAACTCGTCTTAGTTAAGGGAATAACATAGTTTAATATGAAAAACCAGTAGAGTATCCCTTTAAGATCATTCTTTACACATCTGAAAATGAGGCATAACATTTATTCCACCTCAAATTATTTCCAGTGTGGTCAGACTTGGTGCCATCTGTCTTTTGAACGCATACTTTTCCTATATTGTGAAAAATCTTCCTCCCTCCAACCATAAGATAAATTTACTGTTGTATTTGACTGATGAATCTATCATAATTATTTTACAGACAAACAAGGGGAGGTTGCGTTGCAGCTGCTCCCGGTGTTGCAGCCAACTGGGGTATACAAAGTTGGCAGAAAACTGTGCCGCCCCAGCCACCTTGAGCTCACAAGGGCTTTTATTGATGTTTAGTCTGTAAGTTACAATGATTTTTACCTGAATTTATTTTTCTTCCTTATTATGAAGCTAAGTAGAATCATGACAACTCTGGTGATATTGCTGTTGCTGTTACAAGTACCTGACCTGTTCAAACAACTTCCTTTTGTTTTGTTTTTCTTACAGGTTGGAACTAACCTGGCGGAATACCTGACAAAGGCACCCACAGAGTACCCCTTTGTACTCATGTTGGGGGACGGGCATCAGTGCCCCCAGGCCTTTGTTGTCATCAATGGGACGCGGCTCTGGAGCACCCTTCCCTTCTGGGAGCTGTAGATGTCTGCTTTAAGGCTTTTTTTGTTTTTGACATCGCATACCCCAAAGTTTGCAGCAAAGTTTGGGAGTTTATCCAAACAGCGCTCTTTGAAATCCCTGGACCTCTTGTTAGAGGAAATGAGGTCAAAATTCTCCGGGAGGTCAAAATTCTGATATTGTGCAGCACTTTGGGCGAATTTGTAAATGATCTATATGAATGAACTTGAACTAAATGTTTAATGAATTGCTAATGAATTCATTTTAAATGATAAATTCTTTATGAAATGAATAAATATATTTTTAAAGACCAACTCATGTCAATTGAAAATCTTTTAATTGGTAAATAAGAAATACAAACATGCATTGATAGAATAATATTTTGCATATTATCTTTAATTTTATAAAATAACTGTACAAGTTGCTTTCATAATGCAAAGGTTAAGTGAAAAAAGTAATTTTTAATCCAAATGATACTAATGACCCATAATTTGTGTTGTATTCTTCAACCCATTGTTTAGTCAGTTCAACCCAACAATTTAGTAATTTCTACCCAACTTTGGGTAGAAAACATAACCCAACATGTTGGGTCAAATCAGTAACCCAACTGGGTTGGGTTAAAAAATAACCCAGCGCTGGGTGATACCCTTTTGACCCAGCAGCTGGGTTATAAAATAACCCAACTTTGGTTGTTTTCAACCCAGCAGTTTTTAGAGTGTATGATGATATACAGTATAACATTAATGTAAGTGATCACTCGGATTTAGACCTATCTATATCGTATTAATACAAAACGTTTACAGGCAAATTTTCTTAATTTATTTCCCCGGCGTCAAAATCAGGCACATATAAATGTCAGGAAACACGATTCCTGGCTGCATGTCAATATCCACAAATGTTACACACTCCAGTGCAGTAGTTGGCGGCGTTATGCACTTTAAGTTGCTGTTCCATTAACTAAGAGAAGAAGAAGAAAGTAACAGCTGTTGACATCTGCACCTGTCACTCACTGACTGGATCTGATTTCGTCTATGATCCAGAAAACATGTGTACATGAGAACAACGTGCGCGGACTGACAACAAGCATTACTGAGTTTAAAATACTGATAAATTCTCTTCTTAGTGGACAAGACTGCAAGTAAGTTTATTACATTCTCCATTACAGTCATTTTTTTATTATTAGGAACTACATATTGTATATTAAGCGAGATTTAAATGTGAAGAAGGCTGTTCTTCTGCTACTCCGAACAGAAGAAGAATCTGCCAGAAATTACAATATTTTGAAGTTAAAACACAAAATGCCAAAGCCATTGAAAACAGAGTTTGCGAGTCCGTCATGCATTGATTTCGACACACGGTCACGTGGTTCACGGAGCGCTCATTAGTTCCAAACAAACCAGCGCTGTCAACACATCTGAATGGCTTTAAGCAGGATACAGGTATTTGCAGACATTTTTGGTAAACATTGCATCAAAGTGTGCATTGATTATTACGTCGAAGACATTTACAGTATCATTTTATTCTGGAGAGTGATGGAGAGGCAACATTAATGTTAATGTTTTTCTTGCATTAGGGTATTCCTTAGGGGAGAGCAGGGGCGAAAGTACCATTTTTCAGAAAAACATAATTTTAAAAGATGATGGTTTAGACAGAGATATATTTTTGCTGTGGTCATCACTCACAAGTCTATCAATACCAGGTCAGGTATTAAATGTAGAACAACTTCAGTATAATTTCACTTTGAACTTAAGACTGCCCATGTTACTTTTTCAACCCCGTCAGTTGGGACCAAAGTAACACACAGTTGGGTCAAAAGTAACACAACAATACAAGCTAGATTTTTTGTGTTATTCTTGTTTTTTTTTATAGCCTAAATATACCCGAGTATGACCTTGTGAAACACATTTTGGCCTTTATCTTTGCAAAAAATTGTTAATTTACATTTTTTAATTTTTAATTTCAGTTTCATCAAATGTTTAAAAGTAACCCAAAAGCTGCCACCCTTCATCTGCATGCCATGCAGGCTAGAATTGCGAAACATTATTGGATAATTCTTATAATTTACATTTCTCTGGGCAAGAATTTGCAGAGAATACATGGCATAATGAGCAGGGTGCGATGTCAAGATTGCAATGCTGGAGTGTGTGTGTGTGTGTGTGTGTGTGTGTGTGTGTGTGTGTGTGTGTGTGTGTGTGTGTGTGTGTGTGTGTGTGTGTGTGTGTGTGTGTGTGTGTGTGCGCGTGCGCGCGAAAGAAAGGCACCTCTCATTGTACCGAACCGTGATGTATGAATCGAACCGTGATTTCTGTGTACCGTTCCACCCCTAGTATTTTCGTCATACTATGAATTACGCTAAGTTAGGGTGACCAACAGTCCTCTTTTCCCAGGACATGTCCTGTTTTCACTTCCTGTCCTGGCTGTTTTTTATAAAGTGATGAAAACTGGTTTTCAAAAAACTGCTGGGAAAGATTAGCAAAATATAGATGGGAAAACAAGGAGGATGAGGAAGAAAAACAGGATAAAGAGGAAGAAAACTAAAGATCTAAATATATAATAAAACATGTTGAGTAACCTCTGGAGAAGCCTATTTGTGTCTTGTAATATAACAATTTTCTATCCATACAGAGGAGGCATAGCCTACTTTAAATGTATTGAAATTAATAAGGCATCTTTGAGTAAACTTCGAGTATCATTTGAGTATCTGTTTGCTGGGCCGAGTGTCCTGGTTTTTGGTTTCCTTCGGATGAGACGTTAAACCGAGGTCCTGACTCTCTGTGGTCATAAAAAATCCCAGGATGTCTTTCGAAAGAGAAGGGGTGTAACCCCGGCATCCTGGCCAAATTTGCCCCTTGGCCTCTGTTCATCACGGCCTCCTAATCATCCCCATATACTGATTGGCTTCATCACTGTCTCCTCTCCACCAGTAAGCTGGTGTGTGGTGAGCGTTCTGGCGCAATATGGCTGCCGTCACATCATCCAAGTGGATGCTGCACATTGGTGGTGGTTGAGGAGATTCCCCCCTTCTATGTAAAGCGCTTTGAGTGTCCAGAAAAGCACTATATAAATGTAATGAATTATTATTATTATATTATTATTATGGTCATTGGTCACCCTACGTTAAGCTATGGTAAAAGTGGTACCGCCAGACCCGGAGATCGGCTGAATGGTTTCCTAAACGGTAAAAAACAATTGTTTTACTCGAGTGGAGGTGGAAAATGAGCTTAATTCCCCAAATGGTGGAATATCCCTGTAACGTTAGCTTGGCTTATCGTTAGCCGGGTGCTCTGCCCTGACTTCATGATACAGTGCATGTGTAAGATACAAACTTCCGGGTTGGTTTTTGATAAGTATGCTAATTTTTGTTAAGTCACGCTCAGAAATGTGTCATTTGCATATTAAAATAACAAAAAAAATCGAGCAGGGGGCACGTACGACCACAACCAAACCCAAATAATATTTGTACTATAATAGAGAATATAACAAGTTGGGTTCAGTTTTCCCAGCACAGTGTACATTTCTGTTCCCCAATGAATTCATATTTAGAGTCAGTTAAACTCATTAAACAATCAGAAATTATTAAGACCATTCGGTTATTTTACATGGCAATATATTTGTTTGTAACTCACTTTATTTGATACATTGTTTTTGCTGTTGCTGTTGTTGATGATAACTATTTATTCTTCAAGATTGTCTTAAATAAGATGTTGTTGATGATAACTCTTTATTCTTCATGATTGTGTTAAATAAGATGTTGTTGCTGATAACTCTTTATTCTTCATGATTGTGTTAAATAAGATGTTGTTGATGATAACTCTTTATTCTTCATGATTGTCTTAAATAAGATGTTGTTGATGATAACTCTTTATTCTTCATGATTGTCTTAAATAAGATGTTGTTGCTGATAACTCTTTATTCTTCATGATTGTCTTAAATAAGATGTTGTTGCTGATAACTCTTTATTCTTCATGATTGTCTTAAATAAGATGTTATTGATAATAACTCTTTATTCTTCATGATTGTCTTAAATAAGATGTTATTGATGATAACTCTTTATTCTTCAAGATTGTCTTAAATAAGATGTTGTTGATGATAACTCTTTATTCTTCATGATTGTCTTAAATAAGATGTTGTTGATGATAACTCTTTATTCTTCATGATTGTCGTAAATAAGATGTTGTTGCTGATAACTCTTTATTCTTCATGATTGTCTTAAATAAGATGTTGTTGATGATAACGAATCGGTTACCTAACGTAACCTCGGTTCTCTCTAGATGAGGGAACGAGTATTGCGTAAGCTAGCTTACGCTACGGGAAAGATTCATCTTTTCTGAGAAATTGAAGCCAAAAAATTATCCTATAATTTGTATCCATTGTCAACGCAGTTCAGCTGCAGCAGACCATGATAGGGCTAACTAGCCGCTCATTGGTTCGCTCACGGAGAACTGCTTAAGCCTATGAGGGGGCGCGAGTGAACCCGCGACCAATGAGAGTCTGACTTGCTCTCATTACGTCACAGCCCACCGAAACGGGTGTGGGCGAGGGTATAAATATCCCGACATAGGCTGAATAATCTGTTTTTTTCATATAATGAAGCGAGAACGCTAGTAGCACAAGCACGGCCGGGAACGCAATACTCGTTCCCTCATCTAGAGAGAACCGAGGTTACGTTAGGTAACCGATTCGTTCTCTTACGAGAGGTTCTCTCGTATTGCGTAAGCTAGCTTACGCTACGGGAACACCTGGTCAGCGCCGTGCGTGCTAAGCATCCACTATTAGTCCCAGGGGAGACCCCGGGGAACTCTATGAGTGGGAATGATTCCATGTACATGTGACAAAAGGCCAGCAGAGCGGGCCGGTGATTGTGTAGTACATAAGCACATGATAGAGAGGGACAGAGCGCAGTCGGTCTGTGTAATTAACCCCCTAAAGTGCAGCTCAACCAGAAGAGCTGAAACATACTAGACTGCTAGTAGTTTTGCCTGCAAGGCGGGGACTTCCAGATTGTAAAATCTGACAAAGGTGGAGGGGGAAGCCCATCCCGCTGCCACGCAAATGTCGTGAATGGAAATTCCGCTGGACCATGCCCACGATGAGGCCATGCCTCTAGTGGAATGAGCCCTGATGCCCAGAGGGCATGGCAGGTCTTTTGCCGCATATGCGGCTGCAATGGCATCCACAATCCATCTGGATAGGGACTGTTTCGAGGCGGCCAACCCTTTGGTGCGCCCACCGAATGAAACAAAAAGCTGCTCGGATCGTCTGATCGGAGCAGTGCGAGTACAGTATAATCTCAGGGCCCTGACCGGACACAGGAGATTAGAGTCAGATTCGTTATCGGATGCAGGCAGAGCCGATAGGGATATAACTTGTGCCCTGAACGGGGTGCCGATCGCTTTGGGAACATAACCATGTCTAGGTTTGAGGACGACTAAGGAGTCATTAGGTCCAAACTCGAGACAGGACGCGCTAGTGGATAGTGCGTGTAGGTCTCCCACCCGTTTTACTGACGCGAGCACGAGTAAAAAAACGGTCTTTAGCGACAGGTACTTTAGGTCCACGGTGTTTAACGTTCGAATGGGGGGGCTTTCATAGCATCGAGAACTATGGAAAGGTCCCAAATCGGCACCGAAGGGGGGCGTGGGGGGTTCATCCTTCTAGCTCCTCTGAGGAAGCGGACGACCAACCCATCTTTGCCCAGTCACTGGCCGCGCCGGGGTTCAGCGAACGCCGCGACGGCTGCCACATACACCTTAAGAGTGGACGGGGATCTGCCCTTGTCCAGCATCTCTTGGAGAAAATTTAGCAGGGAGGGAACCTCGCATGACCGTGGGTCCAGATCTTTTTCGGTGCACCATTTTGAGAACACAGACCATTTTGACGCATAGAGCCTTCTAGTAGAAGCCGCTCTAGCCTGCATGATCGTGTTTAACACTCCCTCTGGCAAAGCAACGGGTAGTCGTTGATCACCCACGCGTGTAACGCCCAGCGCTCTGGGTGGGGATGCCAGATCGTGCCGCGAGCTTGGGAGAGGAGATCTGCTCTGACTGGAATGGGCCACGGCGCTGTCAGTGACAGCTGAGTGAGCTCCGGAAACCAAGTCTGACCCTCCCAGCGTGGGGCTATGAGGAGCACCGAGTGGCGCGTTTCTCTTATTCTCTGAAGCACCTGTGGTAGCAATGAGACCGGAGGGAAAGCATAAAGCGGGAGGCTGGGCCAGGTCTGGGCTAGCGCGTCCTCGCTCTTTGAGAAAAATATTGGGCAGTGGATGTTCTCCGCTGAGGCGAAGAGGTCCACCTCTGCTCTGCCGAATATTCGCCACAGTTTCTGGACTGTAAGAGGCTGCAGGGACCACTCCCCGGGGGGCATGGGGTTCCTGGACAGGCTGTCTGGACCGTCGTTCAGATGGCCCGGCACATGCGTCGCTCTGAGCGAGAGCAGGTGACACTGAGACCAAACTAAGATGCAGAGAGGCCCAAAGCTTTCAGATGGTCGAGGAGAACTGTACGATGAGACAGTAGCTCTCTCTGAGATTGTGCCAAAATCAGCCAGTCGTCCAAGTAGTTCAGTATTCGCAGCCCCTGACTCCGCAGAGGGGCGAGCGCCGCATCCATGCACTTCGTGAACGTACAGGGTGCTAGGGATAGGCCGAACGGTAGGACAGTGTATTGATAAACCTGGCCTTCGAAGGCGAAACGTAAGAATGGCCTGTGAAGGGGTTTATTTGGATCTGAAAATAAGCATCTTTCAGATCTAGTGATATGAACCAGTCCCCCTGGCGCACCTGCGCGAGGAGTTTTCTGATAGTGAGCATTTTGAACGGTCTCTTCATGAGAACTTTGTTCAGAACTCTGAGGTCTAAGATTGGTCTGAGACCGCCGTCTTTCTTGGGGACAAGAAAATAACGGCCGTAAAACCCCGACTCGCTCATAGACAGAGGCACCCTCTCTATAGCCTTTTTGCACAACAGCTTTGCTATCTCTGAACGTAGCAGCGACACTGCTTCTGGGTTCACGGTAGTTTCTAGCCGTGCTCGGAAGCAAGGAGGGCGGCGGCGAAACTGTAAGCGATAGCCTAGCCTTATTGTGTTTAGCACCCACTGGGAGATTCCCGGGATAGCTTCCCACGCTTTGAAGCGTGACGCTAGGCAAGGCAAGGCAAGGCAAGTTTATTTATATAGCACATTTCAATGGTAATTCAAAGTGCTTTACATAGGATAAAATAAAATAATCAAAACAAATAAGAATAATTAAAACAGTTTAGAATAAAAATTAAAATAAAGTACAGTAAAAACAGTCGGACGAACAGTGGCACAGTGCTAATTCAGTAAATGCATAGCTAAACAGATGTGTTTTGAGTCTGGATTTGAATGTGACTACTGTAGGAGCACATCTGATCTCTTCTGGAAGCTGGTTCCAGCTGCGGCTGGCATAGTAGCTAAAAGCAGACTCTCCTTGCTTAGAGTGAACCCTTGGTATTTCTAACTGATGTGATCCTAATGATCTGAGTGATCTGTTGGGTTTATATTCAGTGAGCATATCTGCAATATATTGAGGTCCTAGCCCATTGAATGATTTATATACCAGTAATAATACTTTAAAATCAATCCTAAATGTAACTGGGAGCCAGTGTAAAGACCTGAGGACTGGTGTGATATGTTCATATTTTCTGGTTCTGCTCAGAATCCTGGCAGCAGCGTTCTGTATGAGCTGCAACTGTCTTATGGTCTTTTTAGGAAGGCCAGTGAGGAGTCCATTACAATAATCCACCCTGCTGGTGATGAAAGCATGCACAAGTTTCTCTAAGTCTTGACTGGAAACAAAGCATCTAATTCTTGCAATATTTTTCAGATGATAGTATGCTGATTTAGTAATTGCTTTGACATGACTACTGAAACTAAGGTTTGACTCTAGAGACACACCAAGATTCCTGACTTGATTTTTAGTTGTTAGACCTCTAGAGTGAAGGTATGCATTCACCTTGAGAACTTCATCTTTGTTTCCAAACGCAATGACTTCAGTTTTGTCTTTGTTTAACTGAAGAAAGTTTTGGCACATCCAGTTGTTTACTTCATCAATGCATTGGCACAGGGAGTCAATGGGACTGTAATCGTTTGGCGATAGGGCTAAGTAGAGCTGTGTGTCGTCTGCATAGCTGTGGTAAGAGATTCAGTTATTTCTCATTATTTGGCTCATTGGGAGCATATACAGGTTGAATAGGAGTGGCGCAAGAATTGAGCCCTGGGGGACTCCGCATGACATCGATGTCCACTCAGACTTATGGTCTCCTATACTCACATAATAACCTCTCCCTTCTAAGTATGACCTGAACCATTTCAGGACTATCCCAGAAAGCCCCACCCAGTTTTCCAGCCTGTCAAGAAGTATGTCGTGATCGACAGTGTCAAATGCAGCATTGAGGTCGAGTAGTACCAGCACTGATAATTTGCCTGTATCAGTATTTAAGCGAATATCGTTTATTATCTTTATGAGAGCTGTCTCTGTGCTGTGATGCGATCGGAAACCAGATTGAAAATTGTCAAAGTATCCATTCAAGCTTAAGAATTTGTTCAGCTGATTGAAGACAACTTTTTCAATGATCTTGCCAATGAAAGGAAGATTTGAGATCGGTCTATAATTGCTTAATATGGTCTTATCAAGATTGCTCTTTTTCAGGAGGGGCTTGACAACTGCAGTTTTCAGGGAGTTTGGAAAACTCCCAGAGAGAAGTGAGGCATTTACCACTTCTAGAAGATCTGCTTCTAAACAGTTTAACACACTTTTGAAAAAAGATGTGGGAAGTGCGTCAAGGGCGCAGGTTGATGTTTTAAGGTGCTGTACGGTTTCTTCCAAAATTTTGCCATCAATTTCTTCGAAAACAGACATAGTAACTACTTTCTCAGGTAGTGGTCTGATCTGTTTGACCCCAGCGCAACTCAAGGATGAGCTGATCACCTTTCTGATATTATTGATTTTCTCAGAGAAGAAAGAAGCAAACTCACTGCACTTGCTGTCTGAGAGCATTTCACTGGGAATCTGGCTTGGGGGGTTTGTCAGTCTCTCTACAGTAGCAAAAAGAGTGCGTGTGTTGTTTAAGTTGCTGTTTATAATATTCGAGAAGAAAGTCTGTCTAGCTTTGCCTAGTTCCATATTAAAAGCATGGATGCTGTCTTTGTAGATGTTATAATGGACTACAAGTTTTGTCTTCCGCCACATGCGCTCTGCTCTTCTGCATTGTCTTTTCATGTTTTGCACTGCTGTTGAGTTTCTCCAAGGTGCTTTTTGTCTACCACTATTCTTCCTGACTTTCACAGGAGCAATATCATCGATTACACTTTTAATTTTTGAGTTAAAAGATTCAAGGAGAAAATCAACAGAGCCAGCAGATATGCTTGGTTTTAAAGATATAGCCTTCATAAATAGCACACTAGTGTTCTCATTTAAGCATCTCTTCTTGACAGACACAGATCTAGCTTCAATGGCAGGAGAGATCAAAATATCAAAGAAAATACAGAAATGATCCGACAGTGCTACATCCTTAATAACAATCGATGAGATGTTTAGACCCTTACTGATAAGTAGATCTAGAGTGTGTCCACGATTATGTGTGGCTCCATGTACATGCTGAGTCAGATCAAAAGTTTTTAAAACAGTTTTGATTTCTTTTGCCATATTGGTTTCTGCATTATCTATGTGAATGTTAAAATCTCCAGCAATGGCAAAACAGTCAATCTCAGAGGAAATTGTTGATAACAGTTCTGTAAAGTCCTCAGCAAAGGCTGGAGAGTATTTTGGAGGCCTGCAAACAATGATAAGTAAAATACGTGGAGCACCTTTTAACACAATACCCAGATATTCGAAAGACGGGTAATTCCCAAATGATATTTGCTTACATTGATAGACATCTTTAAAAAGAGCAGCTAAGCCCCCGCCTCTCTTACCCGCTCTGCAAACACTCATAAAATTAAAGTTAGGAGGGGATGTTTCATTGAGGACTGTTGCACTGCAGCTGTCTTCTAGCCAAGTTTCATTTAGAAACATAAAGTCCAGGTTGTATGTGGTTATTAAGTCGTTGACTAGAAGTGATTTATTTTTAAGTGAGCGGATGTTTAAAAGTGCTAACTTAACAGTCTTACTTTTTGTCCCCACAGCGATCTTAGTTTGGCTTCTATCATGTAATCAAACAGCAATAGAGAAAGATACAGATACAGGCACACTGGGTTCCCGCTTGTTTTGTAAACATTTAAGAAAGTTACTGTTATCATAGCGGGTACCCGACACATATCACTGAGAGCTGGTATCAGTTGTTTTTGGTTCACCGTGAGCCGCTGGAGGATGGTGTTGGCCCTGGCGCTGTGGCAGAGGCCGAAGAGCTCTCACAGGAGGAGGGGGAGGGCGAGCTGGGCCCGCAGGCTTTGGTGGTTGTGGGGCCTGCCGTTTTTTGGTTGACATCTGGGGGCTTGCAAAAGAGTGGGATAGTTTGGTTCCAGCATACACCAGTTGTTCCATTTTCTCTGAGAAGCACAGAAGTGGAGTTGCTGGAGAGAGGGATAACGTGTCTGGTGAACCCGGGTTTTGCTCTGGTGTTATCGGAGGCTGTAATATGCTGTCCTGGATTTCCTGGCTGTTTTCCAGAAAGTCGTCCTTGGGTGCTGAATCTTCTAGCAGTTCTAGTATGTCACAGTCTGTCTGTGGTGAGCTCTGTGGGCAGGACTCAGCTGAGATTGTGTCCGTGAGCAGAGGTTGTTGTGGCTGAGTGGTGTTATCATAGTCCTTGTGTGATGTGTCAGCCGCATGTCCATTCAAGACGTTTGAAGACCCCAAAAAGGGATAAGAAATAGCTTTAAAACCATGTCAGTGGGCAGTAGATTATTTGTCAATACCTGCTCTCTCCTCATCTCCATCACTTTCTTTTTTCTCAGTCTCTTCATCCCTTTCTCTTCCCCTCCTAAAGCTGAGCTTTTTTTAATTTACTAAGGGCTACAATTTGTATTATATTCTCAATATGTACACAGTCATTATTAATCTTGTGCCTAACATGATGAAAACGGCTTTGTTAATGTTTCTTGTCCCCTCACAATGACAGTAAACTAGCTAATTATTACATTACATGAGTCACGTTACATAGGCCTATTTTCAGTTCAAAATAACGAAATTAGACAAAACTATATTAGTTTACCTGATTATTTTTAGTCATTCGTTTAACATTTACGACCTAAAAAAATGTCAAAATTGAAAT
This sequence comes from Chrosomus eos, assembly GCA_036326025.1. Classification (NCBI taxonomy): domain Eukaryota; kingdom Metazoa; phylum Chordata; class Actinopteri; order Cypriniformes; family Leuciscidae; genus Chrosomus; species Chrosomus eos. Next base: position 210,494 of record JAZAVI010000171.1, on the reverse strand, counting down.
GTTAAGTTTAGCTACTTACTTATTTCGCACTTGACCGTACGCGTCGAGTTGCACTGTAAAATTCGCGCTCAGCAGCGTCTGTGAACATAAAGCCCGCCTACTTTGATTTGATTGGTCATCTCAAATATTCTGACATTGACGAGCAGTGACAGACCAATGAGGCTCAGATGAACACACACACACACACACACACACATCTGCTTGGCCCCGCTGCGGATTGAAGATGAAGAACGCGCTGAATCTGATAATAACTAGACTGAAGCGAACACGAATTTGTGTAGCCTACATTAATCACAAATTTTTAGGGGGGCTAGGCAGAAGTTGGGCCTAGCGACGACCAACAGGAATATATGTTATTTTTCAAAAATTAAAAAAAGCACCTCAGAAAAAAGGGCACTCTCTCCAGGAATAAAAAGGGCAGGTGCTCAAGCCCCTTTTGATGTCTATGTGTGCACGTGCCTGGCGTCCATGATGAAGCTCTGTTGTGTGTTCCGTCTGGTTTGGTGGTCCCATAAGTAACTTTGTTTCAAGAACTGCAATCCTTTGTAAAAGTCTCTGGCAGTTAGTGCAGCAAGTAGATTCCAATAGAGGCATTTTCTCTTATCCTTATGAATGTAGCCAGTTGTGTTTTCTCTTCCCCGGAATGTAAGCTTTCAGTGGGAGGCTGGTCGGAGAAAAGGATTCTGCTTTTTTCTAGTAATCAAGCGTTTGAGCACTGTGCTGATTTGCTCAAGTTAAAATTAGGTGATAAAAGGAAATTAAATATGAAAATATAAACACGATAGAGCAATAAAAAAAATAAAAGCGCTAGAGCAAAGCGCGGAGCAGTAAGCAAGAGCGTCCGAACAGTAGCTGAGCAGGAAGCTAATACTAGGGGGTAGGGGGTGAATGGCTACATGGTCCCCGTCGCTGCACTTCGCGGGCTGTGTGAGCGCGCTGATAGTGTCTAGAACAACGAGACTTACACTCGGAGAGGAGTTTATGGGCCCTGTAACAGAGTGAGCAGAGGGAGGAGCCCGTGGGCGCGCTTATGCACTCTGAAACTCGAGCGGGTATGGACCGCTTTATGAGAGTGGACTCTGTGTGAGACAGGGGAACTGAAGTGCTTTTGTGTATGAGTGAGCACAGTGTTGTGGGCACATTTCGTACACAAGAGGCTTTTATGCTCTTTTGAGATTTCTCTGGGTCGCCGTGAAAACGGCGTTTGTGCTCATGCAAGCGGGAAGGGAGACCGGCTTGGTGATGGCAGAAAACACTGCTGCAGTAGCCGCCTGGGCGGGGACTAACAGAGGGCGAAACTTTGACGGCGGTCCGGCCGCAGCGGGAGAGCGCCGTCTTTTTCTTCTCAGCTGTGCTAGGCAGACTTTGCTTGATCGGCTTTCAGCGCGATTCTAGGCCGAGGCCCCCGAGGAGGCGGCGGTCTGTGGCGGCTGTCAGAGCGGGAACAGTCTGGCTGTGCTGAGCTGGGCGCTGGGGTGGGGCTCGTGCAGGAGGCTGATCACGTGGGCGGCCTGCAGAGGAGCTAGCGCGACGAGGCAGAAAGAGGTTCATGGCCTGAGAAGCTTTCTGAACTTCGGAGAAGCGGTCGACGATACCCGTGACGGCAGCTCCGAAGAGGCCGGCTGGAGAGAGCGGGGCGTTGAGAAAGACGGCACGCTCAGAATCTCCCATGTCGGCGAGAGTGAGCCACAGGTGTCTCTCAGACACACAGATGGCGGCCATGCACTTCCCCAGGGCTGAAGCAGCAGACTTTGTGGCGCGAAGGGCAAGGTCCGTGGCGCTCCTCAAATCCGCGACAGAAGGGGGATTTTTCCCGCTCTCGTCCCACTCACGCAGCAGATCACCCTGTAGAATTTGCAGCACGGACATGGAGTGAAGTGCAGACGCTGCCTGGCCGGCGGCTGAATAGGCGCGGCCGTGAAAACTTGAAGTCGCTCTCCAGGCTTTAGAGGGAAGCACAGGTGATGAGTGCCATCTAGCAGAGGGCGGGCATGAGTGTGCGGCGACCAAGTGTTCTACAGGTGGGATGGAGAGATAGCCCTTCTCTGCGGCTCCGTCCACAACGCGGAGCGGGGTGGAAGAGTCAGAGCCAGTTCTGGCAGAGAGCGGGGCGTTCCAGGACTTTGAGAGCTCTGCGTGTAGCTCGGGCAGGAAGGGCGCGGCCCGTTTGGCAGTGGGAGTCGAGCGCTGGCGGAAGTAGCTGCCGTCCATGCGGTTGATGGTCTGTTCGGGGGGAGGAGACCAATCGAGGTCGAGGCGCTCGACGGCCTGTGTGAGGAGGCGCATTAGCTCTTCCTCCATTCCAGCGCGGGTCCTGGTGGATTCTCGGTTCGAGGAGGCTTGAGAACCGGACCACTCCTCACTGTCGGAAGCGAGAAGCGAGCATGTGTCCTTGATGTCCGCGGCGTCATCGGAGGCAACAGAGCGGCCACTCGGCGGCAACTGTAAGTCCGGAAGCGGCGGAGAAGGAGAGCGGGAGGCTACAGGCTCCGGCGGAATGAACGCTTCTTGCTGGGGCTCCGGCGGCCTCTGAGAGCGGCGTTTCTTCTTCCGCGGCGAAGTCAGGGGCGGCCTGGGAGCATTTTTCGTGGCCAACAGTCGAGCCCGCAGGGTCAACATAGGCATAGATTCGCAGAGGTCGCAGCCGCCCTCGGCGAGGGCGACCTCGGCGTGCTCCGGTCCGAGGCAGAGGGCGCAGATGGCGTGACCGTCTCCAGCCTCGAGGGGAGCGCGGCAAGAACCGCAGGAAAGGCTCCGAGACATCTTTAAAAAGACGCTCGCTCTTTTAGATACAATAGGACTTTATTCTGAGGAAAAGGATACAACTCCGTCGGATGGCGCTAGCTCGCAGGACGGCTGAAGGTGGCGAAGACGGCCGGCTTCCTCAGTCTCCTAGACGCTCGCTAGAGATGCCTTCTCGGCGACGGCGGCTTCTCTCAGGATCAGCAGATGCAGGTAGCGTCGCTGAAGTATGAAAAAATCAGATTATTCAGCCTATGTCGGGATATTTATACCCTCGCCCACACCCGTTTCGGCGGGCTGTGACGTAATGAGAGCAAGTCAGACTCTCATTGGTCGCGGGTTCACTCACGCCCCCTAATAGGCTTAAGCAGTTCTCCGTGAGCGAACCAATGAGCGGCTAGTTAGCCCTATCATGGTCTGCTGCAGCTGAACTGCGTTGACAATGGATACAAATTATAGGATAATTTTTTGGCTTCAATTTCTCAGAAAAGATGAATCTTTCCCGTAGCGTAAGCTAGCTTACGCAATACGAGAGAACCTCTCGTAAGAGAACTCTTTATTCTTCATGATTGTCTTAAATAAGATGTTGTTGATGATAACTCTTTATTCTTCATGATTGTCTTAAATAAGATGTTGTTGATGATAACTCTTTATTCTTCATGATTGTGTTAAATAAGATGTTGTTGATGATAACTTTTTATTCTTCATGATTGTCTTAAATAAGATGTTGTTGATGATAACTCTTTATTCTTCATGATTGTCTTAAATAAGATGTTGTTGATGATAACTCTTTATTCTTCATGATTGTCTTAAATAAGATGTTGTTGATGATAACTCTTTATTCTTCATGATTGTCTTAAATAAGATGTTGTTGATGATAACTCTTTATTCTTCATGATTGTCTTAAATAAGATGTTGTTGATGATAACTCTTTATTCTTCATGATTGTCTTAAATAAGATGTTGTTGATGTGTGTAAATGTTGTGATTTGCAGGTGATGCTGAAGGATTGAGTGTTTTCAGAAAGCAGTGCTGATCAGTTTTTAGGGTCAGTTTAGCTGCAGTATGTCAGAGGAAAGAGGAAAGGACTCTCTTTCTCAGATGAGTCTCTCAGAGAAACACAGGTAAGACTGCGTCTGTTTTCACACTCTCAGTTTACACTCCACTGGACTTTGTGTTTTCCTGTCAATAACACAACTTTGAGCATTGTTTCATATTTACAAATGCTTTGCGCACAACTGACACTGACAGTGTCTATAAAGTCCTGTTTGGTTTATAGAAAATATCACAGTTAATAATTTGTTAATAACCTTCTAGACGCTGAAATAATCCAAATAAATAACTTTAGTTTTAAGATCATAAAATTATTGACAGACATTAGAAAACAACTATACACTTAATTTAATTCAAGTATGCAAACAAAACTGTGTCGCACAGACATTTCTACCAGAAAGACTCGGGAGAATAATACTGAGACAATAACATTTATTTACGAGCTCAGCAAGCAATCAAATTCTTTGGCGTAGGCCCCGTCCGTAATTCGCATTCCGAGGGTACGGAATCTGCGCATCCCGCCTGAGATGAAGGCGGGGGCGCAGCCCACCCCCGCGAAGTAAGGAAGGGTGCCATCTGGTGGTGGTGGGGTGGAAGGAGGAGAGGACATCCTGGCATCTTCAGGGTAGAAGGGAGAGCCCGTCTGGAGGTGATGGGAAGGATGGAGGGGAGGACCCAGCGTAGAATGGTAGGGAGATGAAGGAAGGTCCTGTCTGGTGGGGAGGACCCGGCGTAGAATGGTAGGGAGATGAAGGAAGGTCCCGTCTGGTGGTGGATGGGGAGGATGGAGGTGGTTGAAGCGACAGCATCTGAGAACTCAGACATGAGTAAGTACCACCCTTTTATACTGGCTATTAGGATGTGATTGGATAGTGAGAAGGTAATACATGACGTGAACGATTGAGTCTTCCTGGCAGAACTAGCGCTTAGCTTCATTTCTGTTCTCTATTTCTGTCAATAAATAAAAACGTGACATGTTCTCTTAAATTAAGGTCAAGTATATTTTAACAATATTCTCAACATGTTTAATCTCACTCATGTATATTAAAGAAATTGTTAAACTAATGTGAGCCAGTAAATAAAATGATGGTTAATTATAAAACTGTACATTGTGTGAGTGTGTGTATTTCTGTGGAGGATTAGATAAAGACACAGATGTGTTTCAGACACAGTTGATCCTCCTTTACTAAAATGTTTTCTCTCTCTCTCTCTCTGTTCTTTGTGTCATCAGTGTAAGATCAGGCTCACATGTGTCCAGCTCTGTGTCTCTGAAGAGTGATTGGTCTAAAGATGATCCACCAAACTTCAGTGAGAAAACACCATCAGCTAATAAAAGGTATTTTGTGTTACTAATTTATCAAATATTTGTCAGAGTATTCACAGCTAATGCTTATTTCTCTTTCTGTAAAATATCAGTAAATATTTTATTTTACTAATTTGATTACAGGCTTCAATATGAGACATTAGACTCAGACCTTCAGACTCACAGGAACCACGAGAATTTCAAAGACGATCTTCTAGGGATCTTCCAGGTAGGAAACACATTTTTATACATGTTTAATATTTCTAACAAACAAATGTGTTATTGAACAAAGAAATGTATTAAAATTTTTCTTGATCACTTATTTTCCCTTTTAAACACATTTTAGCACAACTTGGTTAGCATGTTAGTCTTTTAACTGGATTTTTTTATGTACATGTATTGTAATTATTTAATAAATAGTGTTGACAAAATATAGATGTACAATTTGGCTTAAATTGTGTTATTCTGTCTTTTTACTTTTGTTTGTAGGATCTTGAGAGCAATATAATCACATTTCTGAAGAATGAGCTGGAGAAGTTAAAGAAAATATTACAAAAGGAGAACACACAATACTTTGTGAAGGACTTTATTGAGAATAGATGTAGTATCAAGGAATCAGCTCTTGATCTCACACTACATTACCTGAGAGAGATGAAGCAAGATGAAGCTGCTGATGCTCTAGAAGGCAAGAGACTCATGATCATCTGTCTGATTGTCTCTTATAAATGTAGGAGAGAAAATGAAGACTAAAACTATCTATTTTCTGTTCCTGTGTTTAGATGAGCTGTTCTTCATTCCTCAGCTGAAATGTGGCCTAAAGAAGAAGTATCAATGTGTGTTTGAAGGAATGGCGAAGCAAGGCGACTCCACACTCCTGAATAACATCTACACAGATCTCTATATCACTCAGGGTGGCAGTGAACAGGTAAATACTGAACATGAGGTGAGACAGATTGAAGTTGCTTCCAGACGTCATGAAGCACAAGAGATAGAGGTTGAATGCACAAATTTGTTTGAAGCGTCTGAACAAAACAAGGAGATCCGAACTGTACTGACAAAAGGAGTCGCTGGCATCGGGAAATCAGTCTCTGTGCAAAAGTTTGTTCTGGACTGGGCTGAAGGAAAAGAAAATCAAGATATCAGCTTCATATTTCCTCTTCCATTCAGAGAGATGAACTTAAAGGAGAAAGAAAAACTAAGTTTGATGGACATTATAACTCAATTTTTCCCAGAGACAAAAGGACTGAATCTTACAAGAAGGAATCAGTTCAAAGTGCTGTTCATCCTTGATGGACTGGACGAATGTCGCCTTCCTCTGAAGTTTGATTGTAATGAGACGTGGCGTGATGTATCGTCACCAGCCTCTCTGGATGTTCTCCTAACGAACCTCATGAAGGGAAATCTGCTTCCTTCTGCTCTCATCTGGATCACCACCAGACCAGCAGCTGCCAGTAAGATTCCTCCTGACTGTATCGACCGGCTGACAGAGATACGAGGATTCAGCGACGCACAAAAGCAAGAGTACTTCAAGAAAAGATTCACTGATCAGAATCAGGCCAACACAATCATAGATCATGTTAAACAATCAAAGAGTCTCTTTATCATGTGCCACATCCCAGTCTTCAGCTGGATTTCAGCCACTGTTCTCCAGAACATTCTGGAGGAGAAGAGAAATAATGATGTGAAAAACACTCAGGCTGATGAGATCTCTAAAACACTGCAGGAATCAAACACTAAAGACACTCCCAAGACTCTGACACAAATGTACACACACTTTCTCCGCTTTCAGATCCAGCAGAGCCGCCGAAAATATGATGGAGAATACACACCAGATGTTTCCTGGGATAAAGAGGCCATCCTTTCACTGGGGAAACTGGCATTTCATCAGCTGGAAAGAAACAACCTGATCTTCTATGACACAGACCTGGAAGCCTGTGGTCTTGACGTCTATAAGGCATCAGTGTACTCAGGCATGTGTACCCAGATCTTTAAGGAGGAAACAGGGATCGTTCTTGGCACCATGTACTGCTTTGTCCACTTGAGCATTCAAGAGTTTATTGCAGCCCTTTATGCACATCTGTTTCTAGACATCAACAAGACAAGTGTGTTTGATCATGAGTCTACAGAACAGGAAAACAGAAATGAAACCATGATTGATTTTCTCAAGACTGCAGTGGACAAGGCGCTGGAGAGTGACAATGGACACCTGGACCTTTTCCTTCGCTTCCTCCTCGGTCTGTCACTCCAGTCCAATCGACGACTCTTACGAGGTCTGTTAACACAGCGAGACGGCACTGACCAGAGCAACAAGGGGATAGTTCGACAACTCTTACGAGGTCTGTTAACACAGCGAGACGGCACTGACCAGAGCAACAAGGAGATAGTTCAGTATATCAAGCAGAAATTAGAAGATAATCTTCCTGCAGAGAGATCCATCAATCTGTTCTACTGTCTGAATGAACTGAACGACCAAACTCTGGTGAACGAGATTCAGACCCAGCTTAGTAAAGGAAGTCTCTCATCTGGTGACCTTTCACCTGCCCAGTGGTCTGCTTTAGCCTTTGTGTTGTTGACATCAGAGGAAGAGCTGGAGGAGTTTGAGCTTCAGAAATTCAAGAAATCAGACGAGTGCCTCATTAGATTATCGGCAGTCATCAAAACCTCCAAAACAGCCCTGTAAGTCTTTTAATATATTTTGTCATGTTTTACTCTCATCTGAAAAATGCATTCATCTACATTACTTTATAGTGATTCCCCATCATGAAATTTCATACGTAACCCTGTAAAGCCGGACATGTGGAATAATAGTTTTGAAAATAAATGAAGACCGTTTATCAAACCTTTAGACAAAATATAAAGAACATATAGAAATGTTTGCATATTTATTGTATACCATATGATACACCAGACTTTTATGACTTATATAGAATTATATATTAGCTCATACTCGTACTCGAGGAAGAAAACATACATGCATTTTATTTACTACTGTATGCTATTTTATATTGCCAAAAATAAGATTAAATTCTGAAAGGTTATAATTTAAATAGTGCTGTCAATCGATTAAAAAAAATTAACCCGATTAATAAAACTTTTTTTTTTTTTGTGATTAATCGCAATTAAAAACACTTATGTTTTTTATAGGGTTATATTTTGTTTATATATTTTCTAATGTAATAATTTCACAGTTAATCTCCAAATTAATGGGGAGACAACATAAAAGGTGCTAAATGTAACTTTTCTACTAAAATGAATCCTTTTTTTATTGCCTGTGTGTGAAGGGGTTGTAATCACACATTACAATGATCCACTTGTCGAGTTTTGCAATTACCTCTGAAGGCCAATATTCATATTTTTATGTGAAGTCTCCGGGTCGGATTTACCGCGAAATCCAACGGATGTGACGTGCATGCGCGCTCCCAAGCCTCTCTCCTTTATACAGTCTATTGTAGACGGTCAGGGAGTTACGTCCGGTTAAAGGCGCACGTTTTTCGGCTTATATCTCGGTCAATCTTTGATCAATATTCCCAAGACTCTAATCGTTCGTAGTGCTGGACGGGGCCTTTCGGACGAGCCCACCCCCGAGGTCCAACTCGCCCGGCTCCCCGAGTTATAGCCGTTTGAAATCGGGGGTCCCAGCGAACGGCGATCCGGTAGGGGGCATCCCCGAGGCCCGCCATTCTAGCGTTCGGGCAAGGGTCCCCCTGGGACCTCCTCCCCTGAATTTGAGCTCTCTTGGTCTTTGCGTTCCAGAGATACGACCGATTTTCTTCTGAGATCGTGACGTCACCGGGGTCCGCAATTTTGCAGCGCGCCCGATGATTTTCTGCTAATATCTCAGCGAAAACACCACCAAAAACTATGGAACTTATATGGTTGTTTTCAGCTCGAGTAGATGGTGCCAACGAGCTCGGTGCTCGCCGAATCCGTCTAGTATTCGCCGAGATATTTGCGTAATAGACGGTATTGTCTATGAGTTCGAGCACGAGCGCTCTTGTAAAAATTGGTTGCAATCTGAAACATCACCGCTAGAGGCCGCTAATAGTTACATAGAGCACCTTTAAGACAGTATATGTTAACTTTTTGTTTAATGGCATCTTTTTATGAATGAAGGGCAGTATCACTGATACTAATACAGCTATTGATGTCTGGATAAAAAAGATTTTCCCCCAATTTTAAACATTAATTATAGCAATTCATCATTAAAGTGAAATTGACAGCTATACTTTATTTTTTTCTTAATAGAACAACTTTTAATATAGGTGAACTTCAAACAATCCTCACATGAACCCATAATAAATGTCATATTTACCTATGGCCTTCCTTCCTGTCTAACATATATAGAGCAATATACAGAAATTGAATAAAGTTATCAAATGGTCTGCACTGGATTAGATTAAATATCGACTAATCCTTATTAAAGCTACAAAGGTTCTTTAGTCAAGAGCAGGGAGTGATTTTCTCTGTTCCCTTTGTTCTTTGATTAACTTTACTGACAGAAAGCTTTATTGACTGCTGTCCCTTTAAGAGCAGCCGCTGCTGACAGAGACGCGGATCTCACACTCTCCTCATTCTCACAACTCTTTACATTCATTTAAGACTTTATTTAACTCATTTAAGACTGCTCTTATGTTATGAGGTTACTTGACAAAACAAACATTTCTCTTTTCTCTTGTCACTCTTGAATGGTTTAAAGCATTTGCATGAATAAGTGCTGGATCATAAATGTAACGTTAGACAAATTATGACAAAAAAAAAAACCCGAATCGGATGGTGCGTTAATTGCGTTAAATATTTGAATACGTTAAACTGGACAAAAATGTATCGCATGTGTTTCCGTGTTAACATTGACAGCCCTAAATATAAAACATTGAGATTTTTCTAAAACAGGATACTTAAAGGTGGGATCAGCAGTTTTTGAAAAACACTTTTGGCCAATGTTGATATTTGAAATCACCAAAACAAACACACTCCTACCCCAAAAATATCTCATCCCTATTTTGATAGCTCCGCCCCACACTTACGTATGTGACCGTAACCCAGGCAACGACTATGGCGAAATCTGCATGATGTCATCAATAGGGATGTCACGATACCAAAATTCTAGTAGTCGGTAACAATACTATTAAAATTTTACTGTTCTCTTCTATTTTATTTAACTATTTGAAAAAAAAATATTAAATGCAATTACTTTCTTTTTTATGATGATAATCATAAGTAAATAATACTTATAAGCATTGAAGGCTACATACTGTTTAAAAGTCAACATTGCTCATAAAAAGAGTGAAAAATAAGCAACTTTCTATGCACACATTATTATTATTAGTAGTAGTATTTTTATTACATTAAGACGTAGCTAAATCTACTGTACAACAGTAGGCTAATATAATTATTTCAGTCAATTTCTTCAAGTTAAGCCAAACCTTTATTTTGACGGGTTGCCGTGAAGACCTTTGAGTTTCTGTGTGTGTTTGATATGACGATAGTTTTTCTCAAATGAAACGGTAAATGCTCATGAAGTGACTCTCAGATCGGCTCTGGAGAAGAAGTTCATCATGTCCTCATATCGTGAGGCAGTGAGACTGAAACCTGCGCGAGCTTCACGCGTGCTTCAGTGTGTGTGTGTGTGTGTGTGTGTGTGTTAGGGATGGGACGGTATGAAAATTTCATATCACGATTATAGTGACCAAAAATATCACGATTATCAATATCATCACGGTTTTGTTAAAATGAGATGGAAATGTTCAAAAAGAACTGATGCTCACACTGAAAACATTTCTACAAGTTTAAAATTTGAAAATCAACAAACAAAAAATAAAATTAGCAGCTATATGGACTTTAAGCATAAACATTATATTAACATTAACATGGAGCCCTGAGAGTGAGAGGTATAAGTTTTCCTAGTGCAGGTTTTAATGAACCCATCATTAAACCCTATCATTAATAATGATAATAATATTCACTCACTTATGGATGTGTGTATGACTGAATATTATAATTATTAATATTAATAAATAATAAATCACTTTCTCTCTCACACACACGCACACACACACACACACACACACACACACACACACACACACACACACACACACACACACACACACACACACACACACACACACTTTAAATGAACAAAATATGTTGGTTGGGTCAGGGTGACTAAACTACTGGAATACTTATAATGACTGTTGTCAATAGCAATCCATTGTAACACAGCGCACATCCATTTATCGTATCACCGCGGACGCGATCTCTGGTTTCATTGATTTATTTTTCAATACAATCAAAACTGAGACGCAAGACATAGGCTACACATTTCAGAGTAATTTAGTATTAATACTACTACAATATTGTTGTAGTGATCTCATTTTCTTTACGATTGATTTGGACACTGTAACTTGTATAATGGATTTATAAACCGGTGAGATTTAAAAACATTAAGTTAATCACAATTCAATATTTCATGTCCCTGAAATTATTTCTGTGGTAAAGATAAAAAATAAACTGTGTAATAAGTTTACTATGAATGAATAGAATACATTTTAAATGTCACCCTTAATAGTTTGAATATGTTTGTTCGTCTTGGCCTCTTCGCGGAAGCTTTGCAATAATTACAAGTGAGATAATGAAATAATTAATCTCCAATCAATATATTTTGTCTAATTATTTGCCCAAGTTAGTTGTGGTATTAAGATAAAAGTTAACTCAGTGGTTGTCACGTAACGTTAGATGACTTGATGACGCAGATTTGACGTGTTTCCCCTTTTTGCGGCGACTTTCCTCTTGCAAGATCTGCAGACAGGGTGCCCATCCTCGATTAAATTGCCCTCAGGACTCTTGTAATAGCCAAAATACGACCATACCTCCGATTTTGTCCTCTTGGATGGCTGAAAAATCTCCCGTGCGCTGTCACTGCCTTCCGCCATGTCTTCTCGCTCAAAAAACGGCATTGCATGCGCGCGCCTGCGTCAGACTGATTCTGGCTGGAAAGGATTTACCGCGAGTTTTCAAAATCACGATAATCAAACACGGTTTTTATGATAATTAAATTTTAAACAATAATACTAACCGCCAGGACATTTTATCGTGGTTTATCGTGAAACCGGTAATCGTCCCATCCCTAGTGTGTGTGTGTGTGTGTGTGTGTGTGTGTGTGTGTGTGTGTGTGTGTGTGTGTGTGTGTGTGTGTGTGTGTGTGTGTGTGTGTGTGTGTGGTAAATGAAATTCATTCGCACAGAGACAAGCAGGACATGCAGGGTTAACCCTAAGAGGTCTGAGCTGTTTTGAGGCTCTTGAGGTGTTTTGATATGCCCTGACATTTGTGCTTATTTCAGCTACTTAAAACATACCATTTGCCAACATATAAATTTCCTGTATTCAGCACAAACTCTGCTACAATAATATGTGAGCAAAATGGATGTACATGTTTGCATTTTATAGAAAAAAAAATAGAAAAATGTATGCGTGGGAGTGTTAATGCCCATGAATATTAATGTGATTTACACCTGGGAAGACTAAAGACACTCCCCCAATGTCTAATGGCCCATCAAGGTGCTGTGAGGAAGCCTGAACTAAGAATGATTCACTGATGAATAAAAAAAGTCAAAAAGAACAGCATTTATTCAAAATATAAATCTTTCCTAAGAACATAAAGACTTAAAGTCATTCATATCACTTAACACATCCTTTCAAAAAAAAAAAACATAAAAAGACCAAACTTGTTTTTTTTATATAAAATATTGCTTATATAGTGCTTTATATAGTGATTATAGATGCACAATGTATTTGTTGATGGACAGAGAAACATCTATTGATGTGTAGACCGCGTAACCGCGAGTATCTGTTTATGGCCATAGACCGCACGCATTTACTGATACACTCAATGAACGGCTGTACCTAATACAAATAAAACATCTCCAGTTAACTAGTAGAGCATTCATTTAGTCCGCTCTTAAATAAGAGATCTAGAGCTAAAATGTTTTGTTTTTGAACTCAAGCTGAGCGCTCGTGTTCTGCTATCAGTGTCATGGATACAGTCTCTTGTGGCGACGCGCGCGCAGTCTTCACTCGCTCTTAGGACGTGCTCTTCAATCTAATGCCATTGCGGACACTATTCATTCCGGTGAAATCACAAAATAAAATGCACACAAACGTGTGTCCTATATACGTGTGTGTTTGATGTAGACTGTAACCACTGATGAACATATTCGGTTTTGATGAGAGAAAAAAAAGTTGCCGAGGGGCGGATTCGAACTCGTAACCTCTGACACGCTTGGCAAACAATCTAACCACTAGACCACAGAAGAATCTTGCAGATCGATATATTTCACTAAATCATTATAGGCTAATCTAAGCAGCTATTTAAAACTGAATGTTGTGAGGTAATATTTACTAGGCAAAATATAGTCTGAAAATGCATTTGAGCTCTATGATCAGAAAAGGAAATACAAAACACTAAACAACTTACTTCGAACTTATCCTCGGGGTCAATTCGTTCTTCAAAATGCAACCGTCATCTGAGTTTCAAATTCCACTGAGGAAAAGGTTAATTATTCCCCGCTGTCTATAATCCTCTGAAGGAGTAGCGTGCTTCCATCCCTAAAACGCGATGAACTATCAGTGAATCTCTGATGAAGAATCTTCTGTTGTTATGCAGTGATCGGGGGGCGTGCCGCGTGTGCGATGCATATCGCCTATTTACCATGTGAAAAGCTCTGGGGGTGTGGCGGGCTCACCTAATTATCTATAATGAAGGGAGAGAGAAAAAACTGTAACTCTCCTTGGTTTCAAACGGATTACATAAACTGGAAATATTTTTTTTTTTAGTAGCTTACTTCATTTAAAAGAAGAGAATCTCAGCTTCATAAAGATACGACATCTCTCGTATCTCTGTGACAAGTATTGACAGAGTAACAGTTATTTTTTCGGACGCGTTTCAGAATAGACTTCACTGACGGAGAGAAGGTATCATGTTTATTTTTCGCGCATCATGTTTATTTTTCTTTATTTGACGAAAAGCACAACACTTTGTTTTTATTGTGAGTACCCACAAAAAAAAATAGAAACTAAACAGGATCTAATGATGTACAACACTTAAATGTAAGATAAAAATCAACAGAGTAATTTGAGTCTCTTTTGCACTGATAAGGAAAAAAGTGAGCTCATCACGCCCGCGTGACGGCCGACCTCAGAGGGTTAATAGCCTAGATTTTTGCGGTTTAATATTTTTTATCCTTTATTTCCTTGGCATTCTATGAAAAGATGTTGATACAATTAAAATGCATAACACATCAAACGAAAATAGGGAAATTATTTTAATATTACTAAATATTATTTAGAACACAACTTTTATGAATTTTGAAGCGTATGAACAATCCCACGGTTTGTACGACTTTAACGTCACCATCACTAAGCTTCCGACAACTCTTTCAGGGTACGTTTACATTACAACGATGTAGAAATGGCGCTTTTCCACTGCAGGTACGGCTCGGTTCGGCTCGGTACGGTTCGACTCGGCGCGGAACGGTTTGGCTCGCTTCGCTTTTCCACTGCATGGTACGACTCGGCTCGGTACGGCGCGGTTCGGTTCGCTTTAGCTCGGTTGCTTTTCCACTGCAGTTAGTACCCCTTCAAAGTGGGTGGGACTGATCGTTACACTGTTTGTAGGTCCGGTGATAGCCGTGTGCGGCTAAGAGCTGAGCTACTTCTTGGAACACTTCTTCATTCCGTTTAGCAGCTAGCCCCATCCAGCTCTCGCTGGACCCGCTCCTCGGCAACCAACGAGAGGAACGTCTGCAACTCGACCACGAATCAGCCAATTCTTTTTTAAAGTTTTGAACTCTTTTTTTTTTTTCAAGAAAGTAAACAACAGGTGCTACCCGCGTTGGCTGTTGTCTACTGGTTATTTAAATCTAGCTAGCGGGTTTAGTGTCTTGTGTCGCAAATCCAATGACGCTGGTAGTGACGATTCTATCTGACCAATCAGTGATCTGCAGTGTTTCACGTCACATTTTAGTACCGGTACAGTACGCTTGGAACCTCAACAGACCAGGTACCATTTAAAGCGAACCGAAGCGAGCCGTACCGTACCATGCAGTGGAAAAGCACCACAAGTGAGCCGTACCGAACCGAACCGTACCGTACCATGCAGTGGAAAAGCGCCAAAGCGTGCCGTACCGAACCGAACCGTACCGTACCATGCAGTGGAAAAGCGCCAAAGCGTGCCGTACCGAACCGTACCGTACCATGCAGTGGAAAAGCGCCATAATACGCTGTATGCAAGCAGGCCAGTAGTTGACGATGCCACTTTGTAAAGAAACACTACACGCGTATAGTCTGAACACGTGATACGTGTGGGCATAACGTCACCATTTTTAAAATCTTGCACTTTGAAACCCGTTTTCAAAAGTTTGCATTCTCAGGGCCCCAAAATGCCATTGTCATGTAAATGAAGGGCCAAAACCGTTCATTTTTAGTTGAAAAAAGAAGTACAGTTTTTTTGACAACACTAGTCATCAATGAGTAAAAGCAATGTGTTACTATGATAATCCATGTCGAATGTGTTTTGGTAGTAATGTGTGTTGTCAGTGGCGGATTTAGCAAATTGGGGGCCCAAGGCGAAGGTAGTATGGGGCCCACCATCCGATCTTTAAAAGAGAACGAAAAAAGTAAAAAAAAAATGAAAAATAAACCATTAAATGGCACTTTCTGGAGTGTTTGGTGCAAAGAAATATAGAAAAAAAAGTAGGTCTAGAAAATCTTATATTTCTGTAATTCACACAGATCAAACACAAATATGCTGACTGAATAGATTGCTAGTTGAGAAACACTGCTTTAATTAATGTTTTTTATGATGACTTTGTGAAAGGTTAACTAAACAGCATGAGCCGTCTTCCTGCTGGCCAGTAAGTTATTTGACAAATTTCATTCCAGATCTGTATTATGCTATAGTTTTTGATAGTGTTATTCATTTCTTACAGATAATCACGATGATCATTGCAATCATTTTTCACATCTCGGATTTTTTCTTATTAATCCCACCCTCCCGGACCATTTGGTCCCCGAAGGTCCTGAGTGTGACTCTGAAATGAAGGACCCTAGAGGGTTAAAGGGATACATCCAAAAATGAAAATTCTGTCATAATTTACTCACCCTCAAGTTGTTGCAAACCTGTATGAGTTTCTTTCTTCTGCTGAACACAAAGGAAGATATTTTGAAGAACGATTGGAACCAAACAGTTTTTTGGCAGCATTGACTTCCATAGTATTATTTTTTGTACTATGGAAGTCAATGGTGCCAAACAACTATCAAACAACAAAAATATCTTCCTTTGTGTTCAGCAGAAGAAAGAAACTCATACAGGTTTGCAACAACTTGAGGGTGAGTAAATGATGACAGAATTTTCATTTTTGGGTGGAGTATCCCTTTAATAGACGTATTCACTAAGACACAATTTAAACAACGTATTATTAAATGCATTACTTCTATGTAGATTATATATTAAGTTGCTCAAGCAAGTGGTAACATATTGAACCATGTAGTTATATTAAAATTGCAAGCAATTTAAATTAAAATTGACAAAAACAGCAGACTCATATCTTTTCTTTTGCATAATTTAAATCTTTATACAATAAATCTTGCATCACAAAGAACTTGTTTTTCCACCTCCATGAATGAGACTAGAGTCGTTCATTATGTCGCCTTGTTGATGTAAATAGTAGTTTTCCTTGCTTTACCCCGGTCTTAAAGTAAAAAGATGACTGTGAAAAATAGTAGTATTTAATTAAATGCATGTATGGTGAGATTACTACATTTTCATGTCAATTTGTGTTCATTTTGACCGCGAACTATGCGCTGTCACTTTAATTCAGCGCGTGCAGCACATAGACTGTAAAAAAAGAGACTTTAGACTGTAAAGGTGCAGCACAGCAGAAATAGACTCGTAAACGATCTCTACACTGCTGTATACGTGTGCAGTGTGAAAGCTCTAAACTGTTAACATGGGTACGGAAAAAAATACGCACCGCATACGCACTGCAAACGGAGTATGTGTGAAACGGGCGTAACCAAACATAATTTTCCCTCTCAGCTTTTTACTCGCGCCCCCCCAATGGTAACGTCGCGCCCCCCTTTAGGGGCCGGCCCCACACTTTGGGAACCTCTGGTCTAGTCTACAGAGTTCTGCGTCAGAGACAAATATAGCGAAATTAAAAAATTAAATTATTTTATCTGCAAATCGGTTTTGAAAATGGCCTATACCGATAACCATAAAAATACTTAATATCAGCCAGGCCGATAATCGGTCGACCCCTAATCGGTATCAGCCATCGGTTGACCTTAAACTTGAAATATTAAAAACAAATAACATTTCTTAGCTTCATAGGTTTAAGTAATCTTAGCTTTACTTAAATCATTAAAGATTTAATGTAAAAAAGTGTATATGTGAATGGAGGCATTTCTAGAATTATAGTGAAAGGCCTTTAACTTGCCACAAAAGTGTAAACTGTCTCATCTAATGGTGTCTATGCAGTCAAGTCAATAATATTGTTGAATATTAAGTGTCCCCAACTAAGCAAGCCAGAGGCAACAGTGTCAAGAACCCAAACTCCATCAGGGGAGAACAGAAATAGAGAAAAATCCTATATCTATAAAAGCTATAAATCTTAACACAAATATTTTTTTCAAACATGCTATATTTTATCTAGGAAATTTGTCACTGAGTAAAAAATACTAATGTACAGGATATAGTAGTTTTTAAAGGGTAATGTTAGTTTAACTCGGCCTCTTACAAAAATAATGTAACATAAATGTAATATTTGTATATAGAAAAATTTATGTGTTCCATTTATTTATGTGATGTAATTAATCTCCCTTGTAGGTTAAATGATTGTAACTTAACAGACAAAAGCTGTTCAGCTCTGTCTGCAGTTCTTGGATCAGATACCAATCTGAAAGAGCTGAACATGAACAATAATAATCTGCAGGATTCAGGAGTGAAGCTGATCTGCACTGGACTGAAGAATATGAAGTGTAAATTGGAGATACTGAGGTAAGTTGAGCACACAGGAGTCACATGACTAGAGTGAGGTGTGATGACTGACAGGACGATCCCGGAGGCAAAAGCGCAAGAGAACTTTTGTGAATAAAAGTTAAATTTCTTTGTTGGCAACGTGACTCACGAGTCACATCGTTTTTATTGTCTTTTTTGGGGCATAAGAACGATTTTCGATTTATCAAGCGCCGAGAATACTTTTTGAGCGCAAAAAAAATAACGACTTTATTCAAGTATTCATTTCCTTCTCTGTGGGCCTCGAGTGAGTTCACGTAGTGTAATAGCGTAGCGCGTCTGTGTTCTACGTCACACGTAGGCTCACCATTGGCCAACGCTGGTCATGTGTGTGATGCGTGTGATGCTCAACCAGAAGCATTACGCAATTATACTACGTGAACATATCAAGGCCAACGGATAAGGATAACGGATAATGAATATTTGAATAAAGTCGTTATTTTTGTTTGTATTTTGCGCTCAAAAAGTATTCTCGTTGCTTGATAAACTTAAGATTGAGCCACTGTAGTCACTTGGACTATTTTAATGATTTCTTTAATAACGTTTCTGGGCCGGCAAGTTTCAATCCCTTAGAAGCCTATAGAGGATTGATGCAGCTCTCAGATTTAATCAAAAATATCTTAATTTGTGTTCTGAAGATAAACGAAAGTCTTACAGGGTTGGAACAACATGAGGGTGAGTAATTACTGACAGCATTTTGGGGTGAACTATCCCTTTAAGCGATAATTGTGTTCCAAGAAAAGGAAAGATCTAACGCTAAAGATCAGAATAAGAGCTACAGATCCTGAGCGTCATTGACAAATATATTTTCTTGTAAAATATGGGGTGTAATTGGTAACACCTGCATTGGTACTTAAAGGGATAGTTCACCCAAAAATTAAAATTAGCCCATGATTTACTCACCCCCAAGTCATCCTAGGTGTATATGACATTCTTCTTTCAGACGAATACAATCTGAGTTATATAAAAAAATGTCCTGGCTCTTCCAAGCTTTATAATGCCAGTGATTGACTGTATATTTTTAAGTCCATAAAAGTGCATCTTTCCATGATAAGTGCTCCACGCGGCTCTGGAGGATTAATGAAGGCCTTCTGAAGTGAAGCAATGCGTTCGTGTAAGAAAGATATCATATATATATATATATATATATATATATATATATATATATATATATATATATATATATATATATATATATATATATATATATATATATATATCATATTTAAAATATCTAGCTTCCAGCAGACAAATAAATTAGTTATTTAATCATACCATTAAAGCTAGACTTTAATTAGGTCAATCTCAAACTTTAATTTTCAAATTGTTCAACCATGTTCAGGTTACGTGTTGTGGATCATTCAGATCAAAGACTTTCAGAACTGTACAGTTTTAGATAATTGCAATCTCAAAAGTGATGTTGATGTCTAACATACATCAAATAGAGCACTTTTTCCCAAACGAGTCCGATACGATGCTTTAATTTTTGGTACTCGCCGATATCGAGTACTGATACCAATACCTGTATTTTCACTGCATTTGTAATTTTCAAATGTATTGGGTAGAGAAACCAAAAGAATATAAATAATATTAGTTGGCTTAATTTGTTCATCAAATATATATTTCCTTCAGTTATTTTCATGCTAGATTAGGCCTGCTAAAATGCATTGTATGAGCTTCTGTTACTAAACACTGTTCATTCTATTGCTCTATCATATTTTATCTTTCATTTAATAGCACAGCACATATTTAGAGCAGCTCCAGCAGGGCTCAGTGCTGAGGATTGGGTCAGTGGTTCAAATGTTTAGACAACAGTGAAATATCAATTCTTTATTCCCATTTTGAACCTGAAACAAAATCTACCAGCCTAATTATTGTGAATTTACAACATTATTAAAGACAAATAAGCAGTTGCTAATAAAATAAGAACAAATAATCAACTTACAAATAGTATTAATAAATACAATATATCAAAGAATGTAGCCTACAAATGAAATAAACAGTGTTTTTAGAGTTTTTGGGGGTAGATCTAACAGTAGTTTTCAGGTACATACATTTGAATAAAGTATTCAAATGTAAAATAACACTGCATATTCATTACTGTTTAAATCAAATATATAATTTTTTATTGTAGATAATTGTTAGATAATTGGAATCTCGCAAATGATGTTGATGTCTAACATATTAAAGTTTTCTGTGCCTTTTGTTTTCCTCCATATTCAGCTGTCAGTTTTTGCAACTAACTTTCAATTCATTTGTACAAAGAACAAAATAAAAATTTAAGTTTAAGAGTATATATATTGTTTGTTGTTTAACTGATTAATCAGTTGAATGCTTTCATTTCTGTTCTAGACTCTCTAACTGCAGTGTAACAGAAGAAGGTTATAAAGCTCTGGCTTCCGCTCTGAGATCAAACCCTTCACACCTGATAGAGCTGGATCTCACAGGAAATGATCCTGGACAATCAGGAGTGAAGCAGCTCAATGATTTACTACAGGATCCAGACTGTCAACTGAAGACACTGAGGTGAGACAGGATCAAATATTTAACTAAACTAGTTATATGGAGGCTAAATAGTTTATTAGTTATGATATATTATTTTAGCTATACAATTAGCTTGACAATTTGTTGCATCAAAATTATCAAGATCAGATCAGATGCTGCAGGTTCTGTCATGATGATGATAAC
The DNA here is from genome assembly GCA_036326025.1 of Chrosomus eos. NCBI lineage: Eukaryota > Metazoa > Chordata > Actinopteri > Cypriniformes > Leuciscidae > Chrosomus > Chrosomus eos. The sequence goes on along the minus strand of JAZAVI010000171.1, from coordinate 189,637 downwards.
CGGCAACACATTTAGCTGTGCTACGAGCTACAGGTCAAAGGCTGCATTTACACTGCAAGTCTTAATGCACAGATCCAATCTTTTGACCATATCAGATTTTTTTGGCCCGCCTGTTTACATTAACTTCAGACAGTGTCTGATATATGTATCTGTATCTGACTCCAATATAATTAATCTTACTCCATTAAAGGGTAACTAAACCCTAAAACAACTTTTTTTAGTTAATGATCTGTAAGACTGGGGCTTTATTAATGCTGTTCATTGATTCAAGTAATTTCTTTGACATTTGGGTATAAAGAGTTTTAATTCTACAATATATGGTGTAAAAACGTCTGAGTGCTGCCCTCTTCAGGTTGAACAGTGGCTACCGCAGTTGAATTTTCCTATTGGAAGTTGTGGTGCCCTGTGATGTAAGAGGGTACCAGCTAATCACGCCCTAGCCTATAGAGAGATGCGTCTCAGGTTCACGCCCCCCTCCGCTGGGCTCCGCCCACTTTTCCAGCATTTTTCTAATATTGCCAGTGGGTGGAGTCAGGCTCTGACCAGGGGTTTAGTTACCCATTAACGTTGTTGTTATTCTTTACCTCTTATTCTTTTAAAGGTAAAGGTCTTTATTTGAACTGATTGGAAAAACGTAGGATTTAACCTGAACGTTTAGATAACAAAAGTTATAATCACTTTAGCTTTCAACATCATCAGTGATAAAAGGAAAGATTCTCATAGCCTTTAAAGCAGGCAAAGTTATTTATTAAGGCGAGACACGGCAGGCAAAAACATCAGGTTTTTTTTACTGGTCAATTTTGAGATTTTGGGATATTTGTCTTCAATAACATGTCTTCTTTCAGACTTGTGGTGAAAAATAAAGTCTGAACCACACATTTAGGTCTTTATTTTACTACACCTTGTCTGTTTGCGTCTGTAGATTTCTCATAAATTCTTTAAAAGTTGGCATTTTAAATCCTCCCGCTGCTCTGCGATCGCAATCTGCATCCTGTCATCACACACACACGTTAGAAAGCTCTCTTTCTCCTGAACAACGCTGTCGGATCCAAATATGGTCATTTCCTTTTTACCAGCAACCAATCGTGAAAGTAAAAGGGGAGATTTAACTCTAAATCTCATTGGCTGATGCAAATCTTTAAAGCCCGTTTTCTCAAAATGACTTTTCTTTCATACTCCAAGTCCGAAATCTCCACTTCAGTAGCAGCTTTATACACTAAACTTTCCAGTTTTGTACCTAGTTATATTATGAAGACATTTACTGAGGGATTTGTAAATATATTATTCCTAGCCTTCTATAACATGTTATTTAAAAAAATATGGCGAAAATCATTTTTTTAAGGCTACTGGCAGTATATTCTGATTTACAGGATAACAAAAGTAGATATCCATAAATCCCTCTGTAATTTTTTTCCCATCTAATATGTGAACACAATGAAATAATAATTTTGAACCTGGCTTTATCCAATACTCAGATTTAGTTTTTTGAAAAATATATGCAAATTAGTGCATATTTCATTAGATAATGCCTAATTTGCATATTTAAACATTAAATTACAGAAAACTTGTAATATATATTTTTCTCATCTTAATGTAGGTAAGCAACTGGGAAAGTTTCATGGTGATATCTGCTAGTTAAAAAAATAATCCTATTCACCTGTAGTGTCTCCCCTTAAGTTACATGTTTAAATATACAGGCATATACAGAACAATATACTGTATAGAAAACTCAGTTGTAACAAATAATGTACGGTTGTGCAAACGAGGCCGTAAAAGCCTTTCTCAGAGTATGAGGTTACGCACCGGTGTGCGGGAGTGGCGGGGTTAAAGCCTTTCTCCAAGATCAACAGTTACCTTTCCTTCTTATACCCTGAGCAAAGCATTGTTAAACATGAGTGGACTACCAACACCGAAACCGACCGACAGGAAACCAAAAGATGAGGCAAATGGGTGGTGATCAAGAGGGGGAGAACATTAACATATTCTCCTCAATGCATGTTTAACCCATACCTAGATTGTACATTAGGATACTTTAATATCTCTATTAAGCTCACCACCATTCATTTCAGTGTATAGGCTGTCAGATGAGACCAAACATGACATAACTGCATATTAGAACACACTAGTAAATAAACAGTATGTAGTTGAAAGCATATGTCCTGTGAAGCGAATGGTACAGACGTGTTATTGAGACTCTGTCTCTCTCGACAGAACCGTCCTGTGCCTGGAGTGTCCCAACAGTCCTCAATCAGCATATTGATGAAATCCATTGCACTAGATAGGCATTAATATACTGTGATGATGAAGGCCATTGTGCCACATTTAGTTCACATGTATAGCTTTAAAAAGCTTTTTTGAAGTACTATTCAAAGGAGAATCGGATATGCGTGTAGACGGAGGTCGGATGTCAAGATATCGGATCTGTATCTGATTTAAATCCACATTTGGAAGCGGCTCAGATCGGATCCGTAAAAATCGGATCTCGTGCGGATTTTTGTGTTTACACGTGTGCAACAAATTCCTCTCTGTGTCAGATGTGAGTAAAAGATTGGATTTTTTTGTGCCAGTGTAAACGCAGCCAAATAGACATCATGGGTCAGTATATGTGCTGCTATTCTGGAGTATACCTTGATATTTAACATGCACAATTTTGTTTTTGTGCACACTTCCCATAAAAAATTCTAGATAACCTTTTAGTGAAATATTTTTCTGAACACAATAGTTTTCCATCAAGCCCAGATTCACTGCATCTCTCTGTAGCAGATCTATGAGTCTCCAGATGTTCACAAACATGCAGTTTTACAAGCCAGTTTTCTCTGTGCTGACGTTTCTCACTTCTCCTGCTTAAAAGCCAGAAAGATCTTAATTTCACACTCTGTATTCATAAAGAAAATCATGATCTAGTGAGCTTTTGCTCCTCTGCTCGTGAGGCATTTCTATTCTTATGAGTTTGCTTTAGGATATGCTAATATATATATATATATATATATATATATATATATATATATATATATATATATATATATATATATATATATATATATATATATATAATATATATTTGTGTATGTAAATGTTCCAAGAAAAGTGTTACATCTAGTTATACCATGGTCTGGGTGAATACTCGATTCTGATTGGCTGCAGGGTGTCCGTTAAAAAGTGATAGAGGACACCTAGTAAAGTAGTTCTGGTGAAACTGCCTGTTTACCTTTTGAAATTAATAAATAAATGCGCTGCCTACAACAGCTGTGAGTAACCATAGCAGCTGGCAGTCAAAGTATCAGTTAACAATTTGCTCAGCCCGTTCTCACCCCAAGGCGTCATCTAACTGACGCCTTGGGAATCATTTTGACCATGCTTCAATATCCGACGCTTTAGGCACCCTATAGCGTCAGTTAGATGACGCCCTAGGATCGCGTCTAAACCTAACCCTACGCCAGACCTAAACCTACCCGCGTCATCTAAGGCCTCGTTCACACTGCAGGGCTTAATGCTCAATTCCGATTTTTTGAAAAAATCCGATTTTTTTGCAAGGCCGTTCACATTTCCAATTAAATGTGACCTTTTGTGATCTCCTGTGTGAACGTGAAATGACCCAGAAGTGACCCGCATGCGCAGAAGAGTACTCAACGGTCAACGACGTCACTTGCTGTTTGCGGAAGTACCTAAACATGAATGTCAACAGTGGAGCTCGTTTAGCAATATTAAAGTTATTTTCCCAACAGAGCCAGCACAATTACAATCTTTTCGTTTTAAGAAGAAAATTAAGGAGGAGGAGAGCGTTTGAGTGCCTTCGATTAACTCACGGGAAGAGACACGTCTGTGGCGGACCATAACAGTGCAACGTGTTGGAGTGTATTGACTGGTGCGTGCTATCGGTGCTATACGATAGCTAACTTGTTTATCTTCTCATTCCCGCCTACTTCAACGCAGAATTATGACGTTTGTCGCATATCAACGGCGTGCGGGTTGGATACATGCGACCTGGCCGTTCAGATTGAGGTCGCATTTCAAAAGATCGGATACATATCGGATTTGGACCACATACCCAAGTGGCCTGGGTCGCATTTGAAAAGATCGGATCTGTGTCGTTCAGACTGTCATGAAAAGATCGGATACAGGTCGCATAGGGGCAAAAAAATCGGAATTGGGTCGTTTCAGCCTGCAGTGTGAACGTCTCGGTTACATATGTAACCCTCGTTCCCTGAGTTCAGGGAACGGAGACGTGTGGTCGGGGGAGTTCCCTGACGAATTGGGATCACGCTAGGGAGACCAATCGACTTCGAGTGAAACTAAAACGAGCCAATGAATATTGGCATGCAAGATTTGCATTCCGCGACCCGCCTACCAGTGGGGGTATAAAGGGCGGAAGCAAACGCATCCAAAATGCTTTTTCGCTGAGGAGCCGAACAGTGTCCAGTCCTCCGCGAGGGTACAGCAACATGGCGAAGGGACGACACGTCTCCGTTCCCTGAACTCAGGGAACGAGGGTTACATATGTAACCGAGACGTTCCCTTTCGTCCTGGGAACTCCGACGTGTCGTCGGGGGAGTTCCCTGACGAATTGGGATCCCTACAAACACGCCCTGGTGCTGACCCCTTCCAGCGCCCAGCTAAGCTACCCTGCAGCAGTTTCTTGAACAAGATGCGGGAGCCAGCTAGGGAAAATCACACTGCTGTTCCGCAAGACCCACTCAGTGGATTTGGATAACACTGGGAAAGCGTGCCCAACCCGTAGGAGGGAACGCTACGGAGCCCCTGCCCGCCCGAAGGGAGGCACTGGAATACACGTATGTACTAACCCGTGGGGTAGTGAAACATACGGAAGTCCTTGAGGTAGTCCCAGCCCGAGGGGTGGGAGCGTACTCAGCAAGGACGACAGAGGGATCTGTCGAGAGGAAGACACGGAGCTAACCCGGAGGGTAGCTGGAACGTGGAAAAAATGGGTCGCCGAAGGGACCACTGTTAAGGCCACCCAGTCTAATAGCAACTCCTACGAGAGGTAATAGACCTGGCACCGGCGATCCGCCTCGCCTGATGCCGAAGGGGTGATGGAGGAACTCACAAGGTTAGCCGTATGTTGGGGAACCAACGGAGTAAAAGACGCACGTATCCGGCCCACGGTAGAGTAGAGTGTGCCGTCAACCTAGGTGGGCAAGGCACGCCCTGGGACTCATAAGCCCGGGCGATAGCATCCACTAGCCAGTGGGACAACCTCTGCTTGGAGACAGCCTTCCCCTTCTGCTGGCCTCCGTAACAAACAAAGAGCTGACCTGAGGTCCTGAAGCTTTGCGTTCTGTCCACGTAACAGCGCAGGGCGCGGACGGGACAGAGAAAAGCTAGGGCTGGGTCTGCCTCCTCCAGGGGCAGCGCTTGCAGGTTCACTACCTGATCCACAAACGGGGTGGTAGGAACCTTGGGCACGTATCTGAGCCGGGGTCTCAACACAGCGTGAGAAAGGCCCGGTCCGAACTCTAGGCACGATTCGTCGACCGAAAATGCCTGCAGATCCCCTACCCTCTTAAAAGAAGCCAAAGCCAACAGGAGAGCTGTCTTCATAGACAAGATATTTAACTCGACTGAAGGCAAGGGCTCGAACGGGGGCCTCTGGAGTGCACTAAGCACTAGAGTCAAGTCCCAAGAGGGTAAGGGGTGCACATTACGAGGTGGATTCAGCCTCCTGGCACCCTTAAGGAATCTGATGATCAGGTCGTGCTTTCCCAATGACTTACCTTCTACTGCATCGTGATGAGCGGCTATTGCGGCAACATACACTTTGAGGGTGGAGGGAGACAGCCTTCGCTCCAACCCATCTTGCAGCAAGGAAAGCACGACTCTGATCGGGCAAGTTCGGGGGTCTTCCCGGTGGGAAGAACACCACTCGACGAACAGGTTCCACTTCAACGCATAGAGGCGCCTCGTAGAGGGGGCTCTGGCGGAAGTGATGGTGTCTACCACACCCTGCGGTAGGCCACCTAGAACCTCCGCGTCCCGTCCAGGGACCACACATGGAGTCTCCAGAGGTCTGGACGCGGGTGCCACAAGGTGCCCCGTCTCTGGGAAAGGAGGTCCTTACTCAGAGGAATCGGCCAAGGAGGGGCTGTCGCGAGGAGCATGAGGTCCGCGAACCAAGTCCGGTTGGGCCAATTCGGCGCAACGAGCAGGACCTGCTCCTCGTCCTCCCTGACTTTGCACAAGATCTGTGCAAGAAGGCTTACTGGGGGAAACGCATATTTGCGAAGACCCAGGGGCCAGCTGTGCGCCAGTGCATCCGTGCCGAGAGAACCCTCGGTCAGGGAGTAAAACAACCGGCAATGAGTCGTGTCCGGAGAGGCAAACAGGTCTACCTGAGCGGCTCCGAAGACTTCCCATATCAGCTGAACCGTCTGGGGGTGGAATCGCCATTCACCCGGAAGAGGTGGCTGCCGTGAAAGCTCGTCGGCTGTACGGTTGAGCACACCAGGGATGTGAATGGCTCGAAGCGACCTCAGATGCTTCTGACTCCACAGGAGGAGATGGCGGGCGAGTCGCGACATACGACGGGAGCATAGACCACCCTGACGGTTGATGTACGCAACGGTCGCAGTGCTGTCCGTACGAACCAGTACGTGCTTGTGCAAAAGCAGCCCCTTGAGGCGAGACAAGGCTAAGCGTACTGCTTGCAACTCTAGGCAGTTGATGTGCCAATGCAGTTGAGGCCCCGTCCACAGACCTGAAACTGCATGCCCGTTGTACGTGGCCCCCCATCCGTTGGCAGAGGCATCTGTGAAAACCACAGCATGCCTGGAGACCTGGACTAGGGGCACTCCGGCCCGTAGAAATGCAGGGTCTGACCAAGGACTGAAGGTTTGGCGGCAGTGCGGGGTAATGTTGACCCGGAACGTGCCGCTCTGCCACGCCCATCTCGGGACTCGATCGTGAAGCCAGCGCTGAAGCGGTCTCATATGGAGCAGACCGAGCGGCGTTACGGCGGCTGCGGCTGCCATATGCCCCAGGAGCCTCTGAAATTGTTTCAGTGGAACCGCTGACCTGCCTTGAAAGGACTTGAGGCAGTTGAGCACTGACTGGACGCGCTCCTCGGTGAGGCGCGCAGTCTGAGCGACCGAGTCCAACTCCATACCGAGATAAGAGATCCTCTGCACTGGGCAGAGTTTGCTCTTGTCCCAGTTGACCTGAAGACCCAAACGGCTGAGGTGCTGGAGCACCAGGTCCCTGTGTTCGCCCAACAGATCTCGCGAGTGAGCTATTATGAGCCAGTCGTCGAGATAGTTGAGAATGTGAATGCCATGTTCTCTCATGGGAACAATGGCCGCCTCTGCGACTTTCGTGAAGACACGGGGCGACAGGGCCAGGCCGAAAGGTAAGACCTTGTACTGGTATGCTCGACCTTCGAACGCAAACCGAAGAAAGGGTCTGTGTCGAAGGAGAATCGAGACATGAAAGTACGCGTCCTTCAGGTCGATCGCTGCAAACCAATCCCGGGGACGGATGCACTCGAAGATGCGTTTCTGCGTGAGCATTTGAACGGGCGCTTGTGCAGGGCCCGATTCAAAACTCGCAGGTCCAGGATTGGTCGTAACCCCCCGCCTTTCTTGGGTACAATGAAGTAAGGGCTGTAAAACCCCGACCTCACCTCGGCTGGAGGGACCGGCTCGATCGCGTCCTTCGCCAGCAGGACGTCGATTTCTTTCCTCAGGACAGGGGCATCGACACTCCGCACCCGGGTGAAGTGGACGCCTCTGAACCTGGGAGGCCGGCGGGCAAACTGAATTGCATAGCCGAGCCGGATAGTGCGGGTGAGCCAACGGGACGGACTCTGAAGCGCTAGCCCGGCTTCGCGGAACCGCGCCAAGGAGCCCACTCGGACCACCGGCGTACCCGCGGAGGGGCAGCGGAGTGGAAGACAGGGACCGGACTCCGGAGGCATTGCTGCGGCCGAGAGAGAGGTCTGAGTGTGTGAAGCAACACCTACCTGTTTCCACAGAGGCGAAGGAAGGAGGGGAAACGAGGAACGAGGCTCGGGGGCGTCGAGTCCAGGTTTCCGCGCCTTCTTGCCCAGCGGGAGACGAGAGCGATGAGGCCGAGGCGGCGTAGCTGTCATCTGAGCGCTGGAGCGAGGGGAACGAGAGTGGCGAGGCAACGAGGCGGCGCACACTGTCATTCTGACCCCCCTTGGATGGGGGAGACTGAAAAGTCAGTCTCGACCGAGATAGACCCAGAGGAATTGGAAACTGCTCTTTTATTGAGAAAGTGGGTACCGCTGAAGGAAGCGGCGGAAGAAAAACAAAACGAAACAAAGGATTCTCCACCCGGCCCTCCTCCGGGGGAAGGAGGGGTGCAGTAGCACCCTCCTGAAGAGCAGCAGTCAGGTCCTCTGGGCCGCCCGTCTCAGGGCCGCTTACCTCTCCTCTTACCAGGGGGTTTAGACGAGCCCCGGGCGGGCTGGGCAGCTCTCTTGCGGCCGGCCGGCTGCTGCCTAGGAGGCTGCTGCTTAGGCGGAGCAGGGGCGGAGGCGGCGTTAGGAGGGCGCCCTCGGCGACGAGCAGCGCGAGGTGGAGCCGGAGGGGACGGGCCAGCAGCAGCCTGTCTCCGGGGCATGATGTGCTTGATCACCTCGGACTTCTTCTGGGCGGCGGAGAACTGTTGGGCGTAGTCCTCGACCGCGTTGCCGAATAGGCCACCCTGGGAAATGGGGGAGTTCAGAAACCTGGACTTGGCAAGGTCCGTCGCCGTGCGTAGCTCTTGGAGCATACCTGGGTCGGTACCACCCTCCTGCATGTCGCAAAGCGCTCTCGCCTGATGGTACCTGGAGGAGCGCCATGGCATGCAGGGCAGAAGCAGCTTCTCCACACGCACTATAGGCCTTACCAGTCAGACTGGAGGAGAACCTACAGGCGCGAGAGGGGAGACCCCTCCAGGTGGATGCGGATTTAGGGCACAGCTATAAAGCAACCGACCGCTCCACCGGGGGAATGCCCTCATAACCCTTCACTGCCCCGCCATCGAGAGTGGTAAGGGAGGAGGAGGGACTCGATCTATGTCGGGCCACTAGAGGGGCCTTCCATGACTTCGTCACCTCCTCATGCACTTCCGGAAAGAAAGGCACCGGGGCGGGGCGCTGAGAACCAGCACGGGCCGCCCTGAGAAACCAATCGTCGAGCCGCGAAGGTTCGGGACACGGTGGAGGGTTCCACACGAGCCCGACACTTGCGGCCGCCCGGGAAAGCATAGCGGCCATATCCGGGTCCGGCTCGGACAACGCTACCACACCCAAAGGGGGTAACGCAGCCAAGTCGTCATCCCCAGAAGATGACCGCTCTCCCTCCGATGCAGCGATCGACATCTGATCCTCCGGCGGCGCCCCGAAGGAGACAACCGGGACCATACGAGATGGCCCAGCGCGCTCCCCCACGGGCTCCAATGGCAACAGTGCTGTGGAGGAGTGAGGGGTCCGTGGGGGTCTTTCACCCGGCGGATTGTTCCTCACTGTAACCCTCAGACCACCAATGGGATTAGCCGAAGTAGCCGCCTTCTGAAATGAACCAGAAGATGAACTAGATCGGGGAATCTCCAAAGGGACTCCCCCTCGTGTGAGGGATCTCAGTCTTGATCTTAACACTGCGACGGTCATATTCCCGCAATGGGAACATGACTCGTTCACGAAAGCTGCCTCAGCGTGCGCGAGGCCCAAGCACGAGAGACAGCGATCATGACCATCAACCGGAGGCAGAATCTGACCGCATCCAGAAACACACGGATGAAACGTCATCCTTAAAAGGACGCGATCTTCACCCGTGTTGCTCTTTCAGAGAAATAACTCTCTAGTTGTGCTGAAGCACACAGGGATCAACGCGGCAACACAGCGGGGAAACTGCAAGCCCGCTGTGTGCACTCAACCGAATACCAGCTGTTAAAACAGCTCTTTGTAAACACAGCGCGTGTAGTAACAAACAGGCAGACGGGAGATCGCGAAGACCGCTGAAGCGCCGTCACACCAGCACAGAGAGATCTCAGGAAACAGCAGACTCGTTGAGCGTTCAGAAAGCACAATCTTAAGCTCATAACACTCAGAGGACACAACTGGTCGGCTCCGAAGCAAAAAGTATTTTGGATGCGTTTGCTTCCGCCCTTTATACCCGCACTGGTAGGCGGGTCGCGGAATGCAAATCTTGCATGCCAATATTCATTTTTAGTTTTAGTTTCACTCGAAGTCGATTGGTCTCCCTAGCGTGATCCCAATTCGTCAGGGAACTCCCCCGACGACACGTCGGAGTTCCCAGGACGAAAGGGAACGTAGCCTAACTGACGCTAAAGGGTGCCTAAAGTGTCGGATATTGAAGCATGTTCAAAATTGTCAGTTAGATGACGCGTTGGGGTGAGAATGCGTTGATTTGCTCCATCAAAACAAACATCTAACGTTAGTTAGATATTACATAGCCTACTAATACAACAATGAGCGACTTCGTTATTTCATCTTCAGTCTCTCACGGACTGACGGAGCCCACTAAGCCCGCAGACTGCTCTCGCATAGATGGCTGTCACAGACATTATTTGATGGCTCTCCAGTCCAGCATCGGAGAGTCGACCTACAGCTGTGATTCGGAGGCTGTGGTTAGTGTAGACTAGTGTAACACATAGTGTTTTTATGTGTAATAAAAAAATAACTATGCCTACCTTTGTTTCATGAAAAAAATAAAAATGCATTTTTGAACCTGAAGGGTTCTACATGCTGAGCGGACTATACATATCAAGTTGCTAAATAAATCGTCAGGCAAGTTATTATTTGTAAAAACTAGATTTAGCCTAATTAAAATATAAACTAATGTTTTAAAATTGTTTTATTTGGCAAGTGACCATGGTATAAGCGGGTTAATGCCCTTCGAGGTGTCCGTTGTCAGGTTTTAATGGACTTCGGCGGAGGCAGAAAGCTGCGCGTCGGCCGGTTTACACCTCGCCGTCGTCCATTAAAACCTGACAACGGACACCTCGTCGGGCATTAACCCTTACATAACTAACTAGAGCTTGTCTTTAGAACAAAAATTAAGTTTTTTATCATATCAATATTTTCTTTAATGCAACAGAAATGTATTTGAGAACTGAATTGACTGTTCTGCAGGTTTTTGAGTCCTGCTGCAGAGGAAGCCTGTCAGTATGTGAAGAGAGTTGTGGGTATAAACCCGTTACTCCAGAGAAAGCTGAATCTGAGTGGACATAAACTAGGAGACACAGGAGTGAATCAGATCACTGATCTACTGCAGGATAAACACTGTCAACTCAACACACTGACGTGAGTATTGCTCATTTATTTATAATATTACTTTACTTTTAGTTGTAATGTTATCTGATGATCATATTTCCAGACAGACAGTTTGATCATAGGTCAGTAATTATTTCAGTTACTGTAGAGGCAGTGGTTAAAGCAGGGTTCTCATGTCTCACGCATTGGCCGTGAGACACACGCAATTCAACCAGTTCACACGCTCGCACGCCACACTGTGTATTTCTCACGCTTAAAAGGCAATGCCAATCAAGTTGTCCTGCAAGCTTTATATATAACGTTTTAAAAAACGGTTAGTTCCAATCCTTGATTCTGATTGGTCAATAGCTGTGTTTTATTCACGATAAAACACGGCTAAGACCGCTTTACCCAACGGTTCTATGTATCACTACACAACACCCCTAGCAACCACCCTTAGCAACTTAAACACTTGTTTGATCTCATTGATATTGTTCATTTCAGCTAGAGTAGAGTATTGTGAGAGATCGAGTAAGCGAGTGTTCCTGCATTTACAGTAGACATAGCATTTTCCTTCAGGTCAGTCCTATATTCATAATACACAAATCCGTTTGAATGTCCGCTGCGATATCTTGTCCTTTTAACAGTTATGGGGTTTTCCGTTCCTATAGTCATCTGTCAGTTGCGTCTTTCTTCTCCGTGATCACAAGTTTAAATCCTTTCAATGTCTTCTCTACTGACTGACTCACTCATGAAGACAGTCTTTGCCGCCATCTATTGGCGAAATAATGTATGTAACTTCTGTTGCTGTTTACGGTCAGGGACTATTTTTTCCAGCGGAGGAAAGGCTTTTAGTGATTTTACTTCATGAAAGTTGCATAGATAAATATTTTTCAGCATTAATATTTTTTTTGTGTGGTAACCGTTTTATAAAAGCAATAAGGTACTCAAGGCTAGTGCTGTATCTTGAATAAGTCACGGCTGAAGGGGTTGCAGGCACGACGCGAAGCCGTGACTTATTCCCGATACAGTACAGCCTCTCGTACCTTATTGCTTATGTATACGAGGCGCAGGCACACAAAGTGAAGTTTCCTGCCGCCGGCACGTATCTCGGCCAGATTGCGTTCGTCTAGGCAACATAGATGCGCGAACACACGGAAGTTGACGGAACATTCTCGTCGCCGTACGTTCGTTACTAGGTAACCAACGACATCGCGTGGACACATGTCGTGATGGAGAAGGTAAGTTGGAAGAAAGCTCGTCTAACATTTTTAGGCTAGAACATTTAATATATAGCCCATCGTATACATTATTATTGATGCAGTCAAAAACTCTACAACTACTGTAACCAGGCCAGAAGCGTTGGCTCAGTTTGGCTCGCTTACGTTATCTGAAACTAAGGGAAATGTTATTGGGTATGGGAAGGAATGAAGATGTATTTTATTTTAAGTATTTTACTTAAGTACTAAAAGGCTGTATCTGTACTTTACTAGAGAATTCTTTTTTTCTCCTACTTCCACTTTTACTTCAGTACATGTTTTCGATGAGTTTAATACTTTTACTCCAATACATTTTTTATGTGCTGCATCGTTACTCATTACAATTATAAAAATGTTACAAATCATTCCAAACCCACATACTCACTGCCAGAGCGGTAGATGGCTCTGTCACCAGGTTTGTTGAAGCTGGCTCATCATTGAGGGAATCAGGCGATCAAGAAGACAGCGCGTTCTGCCTTTTCCTCTACTGCCTGCCTCCATTGAGAACACTTCCTATTTGTTAGTGTGTTTCGAGATGGAAGAACCAGAAACACCACCTTCAACTTCGAGTGATCGTGGCGGTGAGGAAGGAGACCTCTGGCCCTACTTAGAGTCCATGTTTTCATTTGCGCGCGTGCTCCCGTTCTGCCTTTCTGAACAATGGGTAAAATTGGGGGGCGGGGATGGGAGCGGGCGGGGCTCCATTAGGGCTCCTCCCCAAACCGCATGTGATCTCACTCCAAGCTTTTGATAAAACTTGAGAACCCTGTTAAAGTGGGATTTGGCAGGTGGGGGAACCCTCACATTTTGTGTAGGTGCAACAGGGAAAAATGACTCACCGTGGGACAACATATTGAGTATCTTGGTATTATAGCAATACTTTTTGGGACAAGAGTGTTACTGTGGCACAAAGTATCACAGTACTTATTAACTTGATATTTTAATGGTTTTATTTTGGTCCAAACATCTACACTGATATGATGATGATACTATGTTAAAATTGCTGAACACCACAATATAGAACACAACCTTGTTTTTCACAATGTAAATTTAAATATAAAAAATGGGATGTTAAAAAGAGTAAAAATGGCTGAAGACGACTATAACAGAAATCAATCAATCACTACTTCACCTTTGACTTATAACTCCACTGCAACATCCACTTGCTCTGGCTAGAACAGCAACTGTCAGGGGCGGACTGGGACAAAAATTCAGCCCCCTGTGTTTTTAATACAGAATCCATATTAATTTCAATTAAATTGCTTTATTTTTGTCCATGCTTGTAGATGAGGTTGACAAAAGTTGTCCACTTTCGTCCCAACAGAGGATGAAATGTGTCGTTATCTTTGAGTTTGAGTGACGTAATATCCCTTTCAAGTGAACGCGTGAAAGCGGCGTGAGACCAGGGGCGTGCAGAGAGTTCCTCAAGGCCAGGGGCTTAAATGTGAAAAAGGGGCATGCATATATATATATATATTTGTTATGGAACAAAAGTTTGGAAACATTACTATTTTTTATGTTTTAGAAAGAAGTATCTCATGCTCATTAAGGCTGCATTTAAAAAAAAAAAAAAACCAGTAATATTGTGAAATATTACTACAGTTTAAAATAATGGTTTTCTATTTTAATATACTTATAACCTTTGATACTTTTTTTCAGGATTCTGAGTTTAAAAGTTACAAAAAGAACAGCATGTATCTCAAATAGAAATATTTTGTAACAATATCCACTATACTGTTCAAAAGTTTGGGGTCAGTAATTTTCTTTCTTTCTTTCTTTCTTTCTTTCTTTCTTTATTTCTTTCTTTCTTTCTTTCTTTCTTTCTTTCTCTTTCTTTCTTTCGTTCTTTCTTTTATTCAGCAAGGATGTGTTAAATTGATAAAAATTGATAGTAAAGACTTATAAAATAATTTCTATTTTAATTAAATGCCGCATCAGAAATAAATGATATTTTTAAGTAGGCCTATATTAAAATAGAAAACCATTATTTAAAGTTGTAATAATTGTTTTCTGAATTTTTAATCAGAAAAGTGGCAACGGCACCTCAGACTGACAGAAACGTAAAAATAAACGTGAATTTAGGCTACTTTGGTTTTGTACACATTGCCATGTTAATTATAATCAAATGCATTTTGTTTTAATGAAAACAATATTACCATTATTTGTTTGAGAGGGGCACTTTAGATTAATTTTGAAAAAGGGCAGGGGCTCGAGCACCCAAAGTTAGTAGACAAAGTTAGTAATATGATTAAAAATAGATTAAGCCCATTTTTTACTTTTATATCAGGGCTGCACGATTTGGGGAAAATGTCATATTGCGATTATTGAGGTCAATATTGGGATTGCGATATAATAAACAAATGGTTTCATGAGTCAACTTGCTTAGTTCTCAAGGAGAATGCACACACAGATTAGTGATAATGCTGAAATGATTATTTCTCAACTCAAACTAGCAACAACGACCCATTGATGTCTGGATAAAAATTATTTCTGAGAAAAAAAAATCTCTCAAAATACTTTTTTTTGCTATCAGTGTGAAAACATTTTCTCAAAAAAAAAAAAGTGCTTCTCTCAAACCGCTTTTCTTTACTCTCAATGCAATTTTTTGCTCTCGTGTCAGGATTTTGCTTTCGCTGTGAAAATTGTGTCATGGGCGGGGCCACATTCTTTTTTTCCTATTGGAACGTTCCTATTGGCCAGTCGGGTGAGCATCGTCTTGTCTTGTTGGGAGTCAACATGATTTAATGAAGTGCATTTAAAAATGTATACATTTTTAATATAATGAATATGCTATGTACACCAGAATTGACACGCCATGTCATTGACCCCTGTATAGATGCAGTATTACAGAGAAACAGAGTCTCATCCTGACTTCAGCTCTGAACTCAAACCCGTAAATAATAAAAGAATAAAGAGTTTTCTTTTCTTGTCTTATTTTCTGCTCTCTCTCTGCTAATGTAGGTTAAGCTGGTGTGATATGACAGATGAAGGTTGTTCTGATGTGACTTCAGCTCTGAACTCAAACCCGTCACACCTGAGAGAGCTGGACCTGAGCGAGAATAAACTAGGAGACTCAGGAGTGAAAAACCTCAGTGATCTACTGATGAACCCACAATTCAAGCTGGAGAAACTACAGTTAGTATCATTATACTGTACAGCAATTACAGTGTGACTGAAGTTTATTTATTTGAAGACAGAAGGACTTATGTTTCATTGTTTATAGCAGTGCACTTTCTGGGTTTCCCTACTGATCATTTTTTTTTTTCATTTTTTTTTTTATCTACACTGTGTAATTATTCTGTGGCTTAGTAAATATCACAGTAATATTCAATTTTATTAACTTAATAAAATATCTGAATATCATTTACTTGATTATTTGAGTTCAACATAACAAAATAATTGACTAAAAATCCAAAAGTTAAGTTCATTTAAAATTTAGTTATATATATTTTTTTTTTCACTAAAAGAATTTAGTATTTGACTAAACAATTATTTATTTATAATATACTTAATATATTTGTGAAATTTCTATCAAAATATTTGAGAATGGAGAATAAAACTGATCCGTTTCAATAACGACAAATATTACTTAATTCAAAACAATATTATTAATATATTTAACACTGTTAAGAAATGTAGCAAATTTACTCAGTTAAAACAACTGAATGTTTAAAAGTTTCATTTTTACTTCTAAAATGTTTGTTACATGAGTTTAAATGTAGGCAATGTTGTATACATGTTAAAACAGTGTAAAATATGCTGTATTGATGTAACGTTACTCATCGACAATAAAGGCCAATGTCATGTATAGCTACCGGTGGTTGTAGGGAATACTATTTCACAAAGGTTTAGAGAAAATAAAAAAGTTAATATTACTCATAAATATTGTTTTTTTTTTTATGTTTTTCCACAATTATTTCTACTCAATTTTATTTGTTAATGTACCAGATGCAGTTACGGAAGCCCTGAACCGCAACGTAAAAAAAAAAAAATCTGTTAAAAAAAAACAAATCTAGCATTTCGAGATTAAAGTCGAAATGTTTCGAGATTAAAGTCGAAACATTTCGAGATTAAAGTCGAAACGTTTCAAGATTAAAGTCGAAACGTTTCGAGATTAAAGTCGAAAAATTTCGAGATTAAAGTCGAAACATTTCGATAGTCTTCCGTAGAAGTTGCGTGTGTGCTTGCCATTGTTTCACATTGCCGCACACACAGGCATTCATAATGGTGCATTAGTGTTTCACACTGTGTGTGTGTGTGTGTGTGTGTGTGTGTGTGTGTGTGTGTGTGTGTGTGTGTGTGTGTGGTGTGTGTGTGTGTGTGTGTGTGTTTTGTTTCAACAAAAGGAAATTCAACAGGTGCCAATCTACCAGCATTAGGCTTCCATTATAGGACGTTATAAAATATAGCCCACTGCGCCGGAATAGACTTTAGCCTACAGGAAAACCAACCCGAAAAACACTTTTCAGACTGGATGGAGTTCCCTTTCGTTCGTCACTCCGAGTTCCGTCGGATGACGACGAATGGGGTTTCGCATAGAAAGCCTATCAACTTCGAGTATACAAAACGAGCCAATGGCAAAGAAATGCCATGGGTCTGCGGAATTTGCATGACGTAACTCCGCCCCACCTCGTGGGTATATAAGGAGGAAGTCCTGCATCTAGCAGATATGTTTTCGCTTCGGAGCCAAGTTTATTTCTTCACTCCACAAGCCATCTCTGTATTGTCAGCTTTACAAACGAGTTCCTCGGTGTTGGTGTGACGGCGATCTCCGGCGGGGCGCGCGCTTCCTGCTTATCTGTGCAGTGGTTTGCCAGAGAGTGTGTGTCTCCCCGGTCGCTTCAACACTTGAGTGTTTCTCTCTCACAAAAGAGCTTGCACGCGGCACGTCTTTTTAAAGATGCCTCGCCCGTGTACTTCTGGTTGCGTTGAGCATGCTAGAGCGGCGCTCGTGGATGACTCGTGTTCTCTCTGTGAGAACATGACCATCGCGTCATTACGGTCGAGACTCAATGAGCTCGTAAGAGCGAGAGTCCCCTCTGCCACACCCCGATCTAGTGCCCCCTCGCGGGGTGCTACTTCGGCTGGTGGCCAGGGTGATCTGAGGGTTACGGTTTGGCAGAAAGCGCCGACTATCTGTCCACGCGCCAAACCCCCCTGCATGACGGTGCCCGCTAGTGAACAGTCGATTTCCGCGGGTCTACTCTCGGGTGGCCCGTGTACTTCGGCTGAAGCTACAGAGGATGATCTGATGTCTGTAGCAGCATCACAAGGTGGGTTTGAATCTTCTGGAAGTGAAGATTCAGCACAGCTGCCACCCTCTGGTGTGCATACGGTTGTGCCTGAATCGGATCCGGAGATGACAGCCATGCTTTCCCGGGCGGCTGCGAGCATCGGGCTTGAGTGGCGGCCACCACCCTGCCCTGAGCGCTCGCGCCTCGATGATTGGTTTTTGGGCCAAGCCGCCGACCCGCGTCCACGGCAAACCCCAATACCTTTCTTCCCGGACGTGCATGATGAGATCTCGAAGTCCTGGAAGACCCCGTTGTCTTCTCGGGACCGCTCGCTGGTCTCATCCGCCTTTCCTCCCCTCGATGGCGCAGCTGCCCGTGGGTACACTGGGCTTCCCTCAGTCGAACGCTCTGTTGCGATGCAACTGTGTCCTCAGAGTGCTTCCTCTCGTGGCGAGCTTAAGCACCCCTCCAAAGCCTGTGGTTTCACCTCTAAAATGGTGGCTAAAACCTACAGAGCCGCGGGACAGGCAGCCGCCTCTCTGCATGCTATGGCCACTCTCCAGGTCTATCAGGCCCAAATGTTGAGAGACATGCACGAGGGCAGGACAGACCCAGGTCTATTTAATGAGCTGCGCGCCGCGACCGACCTTGCCCTCCGGGCGACGAAGGTTACCGCGCGCTCCCTGGGTTTGGTGATGTCCACAGCTGTGGTCCAGGAGAGACATCTGTGGCTGAACCTGGCTGACATGCGGGATTCCGAGCGGACTCGTCTGCTTGATGCGCCCCTGTCCCAGGCCGGCCTCTTCGGCGGTGCGGTGGAGGACTTTGCCCACCAGTTCTCCACCGCGCAGAAGCAAACTGAGGCCATTAAGCATATTCTGCCCCGCCGGCCCGCTGCTGCCTCCACCCGCCAGGTCGGGCAGAATCCTCAGCCTGCTCGCCACCGAGGGCGCCCTCCTGCGGCTCCCGCCCCTCCCGCCTGGCCTACGCAGCAGCCTCCACCCAGGCCACGGCGCGGAGGAGGTCGTAGGAAGGCGCCACAGCCCTCTCCAGCCCCGCCCCCCGCTAAACGCCAGGCTAAGCGGCGCTCCTGAGACGGGCTGCTCAGAGATGATGTTTGTTTCTCAGGAGATGGTAGCAGGACCACTCCTTCCCCCGGTGGAGGGCCGGGGAGAGAATCTTTTGTTCTTTTTCTCCAGCGAAAACCGCTGCTCACCCACGGGTGAGCGGCACCTCACACTGGTTAAAGATAGAAACAAACCTCTCTTCTCTGAGCTCACAGAGTTCTCGGACGACACAGAGTGCCGCCCACAAGCCACGCTCTCCTCGCCCCCCTCTGTCCCAGAGGCGGTTGACACGGCGGGTCGCCCACGGGCCGCCTCAGCCCTGTCCCCCTCTGTCGCCAGACCCCCGACAGAGCACGCCCCCGTGGAACGCTGGTCCTTCCCTGGCCTCCTCTGTTCGGGCGCGGAGCCTAACTGTGCCCCCACATCGGGCCGCTATGCCACCCACGTCTGGGCCAGTTACTCCGCTTCGCTGCCCCTCCGGGGGGACGCCTGTTGCCCACATGACCCCGCTGGTTCAGTACCTGGGAGCCTGGCTAGAGCTGCCCCGTCTGTCCCGCTGGGTCGCGCGCACCATCAGGTTCGGCTATGCGATTCAGTTCGCGCGGTCTCCTCCCCGCTTCAGGGGAGTTCGCTCCACTTTGGTCGGTGGCAATGCCCCTATCATGAGAGCCGAGATTGCCACCCTGCTGGCGAAGGGTGCAATCGAGACTGTCCCTCCAGCCGAGATGAGGTCCGGCTTCTACAGCCCTTACTTCATTGTCCCCAAGAAAACCGGTGGGTTACGGCCAATCCTGGACCTGCGCGTGCTGAATCGCTCCTTACACAGGATGCCGTTCAAGATGCTCACTGCCAAACGCATTTTCGAATGCGTGCGGCCCCAGGATTGGTTTGCAGCGATCGACCTGAAGGACGCCTACTTTCATTTCTCCATTCTTCCTCGACACAGACCGTTCCTCCGGTTTGCTTTCGAGGGGCGGGCATACCAGTACGCGGTTCTCCCTTTCGGGCTAGCCCTGTCTCCTCGCGTCTTCACGAAGGTCGTCGAGGCAGCCCTTGTTCCCCTTCGGGTTCACGGGGTTCGCATCCTGAACTATCTCGACGACTGGCTGATCCTAGCTCACTCTCGAGACCAGGTTTGCGAACACAGGGACCTTGTGCTCCGGCACCTAGCTCGCTTGGGCCTTCGGGTCAACTGGGAAAAGAGCAAACTTTGCCCAGTGCAGAGGATCTCTTTTCTCGGTATGGACATCGACTCGGTCGCCATGTCCAAGCAGCTTACGAGCGAGCGCGCGCAGTCACTGCTGACTTGTCTGAGACAGTTCCAGGACAAGAGTGCGGTTCCACTGAAACTTTTTCAGAGGCTCCTGGGGCATATTGCATCTGCAGCCGCGGCAACGCCGCTCGGATTGCTTCATATGAGACCGCTTCAGCTTTGGCTTCGCGACCGAGTACCGAGGTGGGCATGGCAACAAGGCACGCTCCGAGTACCAGTTACTTCGAGCTGCCGTCAGACCTTCACCCCGTGGTCGAGCCTCAGTTTTCTCAGGGCCGGTGTCCCCCTAGAACAGGCTACGAGGCATGTTGTCGTATCGACAGATGCCTCCGCCACGGGCTGGGGTGCCATGTGCAATGGTCATGCTGCTGCGGGCTCCTGGACAGGACCCCAGCGCCTTTGGCATGTCAATTGCCTCGAGTTGCTGGCCGTACGCCTTGCCCTGCACCGCTTTCGAGCGCTGCTCAGGGGTCAACACGTTCTGGTCCGATCAGACAATACCGCCACAGTAGCGTACATCAACCATCAAGGTGGTCTACGCTCGCGCCGTATGTCGCAACTCGCTCGCCACCTCCTTTTATGGAGTCAGAAGCATCTGAGGTCCCTTCGTGCTATTTACATTCCCGGAGCCCTGAACTGTGCAGCCGACGAGCTGTCGCGGCTTCAGCCCCTCCCTGGCGAATGGCGACTCCATCCCCAGACGGTTCAGCTGATTTGGGACCAGTTCGGCGACGCACAGATAGATCTGTTTGCCTCCCACGACTCGACCCATTGCGCCCTGTATTATTCCCTGACCGAGGGCACGCTCGGCACGGATGCACTGGCGCACAGCTGGCCGCGGGGCCGCAAGTATGCGTTTCCCCCAGTGAGCCTTCTTGCGCATCTCCTGCGCAAGGTCAAGGAGGACGAGGAGCAGGTCCTCTTGGTTGCGCCCTACTGGCCCACCAGGACCTGGTTCTCCGAACTCATACTCCTCGCGACAGCACCTCCTTGGCCCATTCCTCTGAGGAAGGACCTTCTTTCTCAGGGACGGGGCACCCTGTGGCACCCTCGTCCCGATCTTTGGAGCCTCCATGTCTGGCTCCTGGACGGGACCAGGTAGGTTTGGGTACCCTACCACCTCCGGTGGTGGCTACCATCACTTCCGCTAGAGCGTCGTCCACGAGACACCTCTATGCGTTGAAGTGGAACCTCTTCGTCAGCTGGTGCTCTTCTCACCGAGAAGACCCCCGGAAATGCCCGATCAGCGTCGTGCTTTCCTTCCTTCAAGATGGGTTGGAGCGAAGGCTGTCTCCCTCCACCCTGAAAGTCTATGTTGCCGCTATTGCCGCACATCATGACTTCATAGAAGGTAAGTCTGTGGGAAAGCATGACCTGGTCATCAGGTTCCTGAGAGGAGCCAGGAGATTACATCCTCCTCGCCGCCCTCCTCGTTCCCTCCTGGGACCTCGCAGTGGTCTTAACTGCCCTGCAGCATGCTCCCTTTGAGCCTTTGCAAACAGTGGAGCTCAAGCTCCTGTCAATGAAGACAGTGCTCCTGGTTGCATTGGCCTCTATTAAGAGGGTTGGGGACCTGCACGCATTCTCCGTTGACGAAGCGTGCCTGGAATTCGGGCCGGCTTACTCTCACGTGATCCTGAGACCCCGGCCTGGATACGTGCCCAAGGTTCCTACCACTCCCTTTCGGGACCAGGTGGTGAACCTGCAAGCGCTGCCCCCGGAGGAGGCAGACCCAGCCTTGGCACTGCTCTGTCCAGTACGTGCTCTCCGCACTTATGTAGACAGGACGCAGTGTTTCAGGACCTCAGACCAGCTCTTTGTCTGTTATGGTGGGAAGCTGAAGGGAAGAGCTCTCTCCAAGCAGAGGTTGTCTCACTGGATAGTGGACACCATTGCTTTGGCTTACCAGCAGCAAGGCCGACCGTGCCCCCTTGGTGTGACGGCCCACTCCACCCGGAGTGTGGCGTCCTCTTGGGCGTTAGCGCATGGCGCCTCGCTAACAGACATCTGCAGAGCTGCAGGCTGGGCGACACCCAACACATTCGCCAGATTCTATAATCTCCGAGTGGAGCCTGTGTCCTCTCGTGTGCTCGCTTCAACCAGCCGGCATTAGGACCCGCTCAGGTGTCTTCGCTTGCTCGCCATTTCACTCCTCGGACTGGATACGTGCGATATTTTCCTCAGGTGAGCTTCTCCGAAAGCCCTGAGTTCCTCCTGCACTCCTGACGTCGACCCAGTGTCTTTGAACCTGTGCGTCGGCTAGGTGCCTCCCGTGTGCATGGTCCCTCTACGGAGCTACCCCCACATGTGTATTCCCACTGTAAGCCTCTCTGAGCATGTGTCTTCCCTTGGCAAGCCACCTTGCCACCCCCTGGGGTTTAAAACTTTTCCACCTGCGGCTGGATACCCCAGTGTATTCCCCATATGCTTCCTTCGGGTCATATGTGTATTCTAAATTCCCCCCCCGTTGGGCTGGGTATATCCTGCATACTCCTCTATATCTTGGGATATGCTCCCCAGTGTACCTTGGTATTCCTGTGTTAAATAGGAGTCCCACTTGTCCAGTATGACAGGGATCTCAGATTTACGCAGGGCACTGAAAGACAGCTGTGAAGGTGGCGTGATTAGACTGGTAACCCCATTCGTCGTCATCCGACGGAACTCGGAGTGACGAACGAAAGGGAACGTCTCGGTTACGTATGTAACCCTCGTTCCCTGAGTGAGGGAACGGAGACGTTCCGTCTTCTTGCCACTTCCGCTGTATACCGCGGGGATCGCCTGAGCTCAGTCTTGGCTCCTCAGCGAAGAAACATATCTGCTAGATGCAGGACTTCCTCCTTATATACCCACGAGGTGGGGCGGAGTTACGTCATGCAAATTCCGCAGACCCATGGCATTTCTTTGCCATTGGCTCGTTTTGTATACTCGAAGTTGATAGGCTTTCTATGCGAAACCCCATTCGTCATCATCCGACGGAACGTCTCCGTTCCCTCACTCAGGGAACGAGGGTTACATACGTAACCGAGACGATATCCAGCTTTATGATTGAATGAATGAGGCATAGCCTATAGCGCTTTCATATGTCTAATACACTCAAAGCGCTTTACAATCATATCAGAGAATCTATCCTCAACCACTAGTGGTTATTAAATCTGAGGAAATCACGAGATCCGGCAAAATGATTGGATACAGAATGATGCACTTAAATGTATCCAGAACGTGTTTACGGTGAAGAGGGAGACAGAACGGTTACTGTTGTGTTCTCGACCCAGATGTTGCCTAGACGAGCACGAAAACACCTCAAAAACACTGCCACTCGCACCTGTGTAGAATTTAGTTGAAAGCCCAGATAAAAGTAAAAAGCTACTATTTTGTGTTGATTCATGGCAGTTCGACTTCACAAGTGCATTTCTTTACACACACACACACACACACACACACACGCTCTGAGCCAGTGGACGCACTGTTATGAATGCACACACTTGTGCAAGACTGAAGACTGTATTATCGTAATGTTTTGACTTTATTCTCGAAATGTTTCGACTTTAATCTCGAAACGTTTCGACTTTAATCTCGAAACGTTTCGACTTTAATCTCGAAACGTTTCGACTTTAATCTCAAAACGTTTCGACTTTAATCTCGAAATGCTAGATTTTTTTTTTCTTCAGATTTTCTTTTTTTTTTTTACAGATTTTTCTTTTTACGTTGCGGTTCAGGGCTTCCGTATGCAGTTACTCAGATCTACTTAATTATTTTACTTACATTTACATTTGTAATTGATTTCACTGCTTTAAAAATGTAAAAAAATATTTTTGAGTGTAAAAAATGTTCACCAATAAATTGAGTAAATCATATTAAAACTGTTTAGAGTGTAGTTAGTAATTGTTTAATTTCCAGCATCTGATACAATGTACTGATTGTGTACATGCAGAAATCTGCCTTTTTAACAGAGAATAAAGAAGAGAGACGTCAAATAAATAGTTATTAATGAAAGAGAAGAAACAGTGTCTTCCAGCGCACAGAACTAGTGTGACTGGGTTTTAAAACAGACTATTGGAAACTAAATGCTGCTGTAGCTCTTCAATAAAATGATCATCATAGATGTGAACTATTGTTATTTCTCTGTCTTCAGTCTGTATAGATGCAGTATTACAGAGAAACAGAGTCTCATCCTGACTTCAGCTCTGAAATCAAACCCGTCACACCTGAGAGAGCTGGACCTGAGCGGGAATAATCTAGGAGACTCAGGAGTGAAAAACCTCAGTGATCTACTGATGAACCCACAATTCAAGCTGGATAAACTACAGTTAGTATCATTATACTGTACAGCAATTACAGTGTGACTGAAGTTTATTTATTTGAAGACAGCAGGGCTTATGTTTCATTGTATATAGCAGTGCACTTTCTGGGTTTTCCTATTGATCACATTTTTTTTTATTTTTTTTTTATCTACACTCTGTGTAATTATTCTGTGGATTATTAAATATCACAGAAATATTTAACTTTATTAACTTAATAAAATATCTGAATATCATTTTCTTGATAATTTGAATTAAACATACCAAAATAATTGATTTAAAATCCAACAGTTAATTTCATCAAAAATGTACTGTTACATTTAGGTTTTTTTCACTAAAAGACTTAAGTATTGTCAGTAACATTCACATGCAAGAATCAAAATGCTTAAAATCACTTCAACAGTTTAAACTGAAACACTTTATGCTCGACAGTGAGTCTGAGTTCACATTATATCTGTGTAAAATTCTTCACATTCATAATTTGTTTGTAAGATAATCTCTCTTCCTCTGTTTGTGTCTTTCTAGTCTAATGTCCTGTGGCATTACAGATGTTTCTTCTTTAACTCAGTCTTTGACTAACTCAAAAGCACTGCAGTTTTTAAAAGAGCTTGATCTGAGTTTCAATACAATAGGAGACTCAAAGCAGCGGCTCATAGACGAGCTACGAGACTCAAACTGTGACCTGAGGTGAGGAAACATCACTGAGATATTAAAGAGATCTTCATTTACCTCTGATATGTGAACAAACCTTTCAAACATTCGTGAAAGGAAATTATCAATAAGCTTTATTGCAACAAAGGGTTTGTGTGAGAACAAAATGTGAAGTTATTGAAATGTTGAGGACAAAGGAGGAAAGAGAAGAAAAGCACACTGTCACAGCTTTATACATCAACACCTGCTTTATGAACTGTGTCAGTAGAAGTGAATCATTTCAGTGTGAAAACAGACTTGGTCAGATTGTAGGAAAACGCTGCACTCCTGCTAAAATCAGTGCAGTTCCAGCTTCAGCTCACAGCGTGTGTTTTTACTGTGACAAGCAACACGCCACACTACTCTACACTTACTTTACTCTCAGTTATTTACTAAGAGCCTACAAACATGTTTAAACTAGAGGACAAAAGGCTTTAACTAAAGGTTTGTGTTTAACTCAAAATAACATTAGTATTTGCTCTCTGTGGTTTATTCCATACGCCGTACACTCATTAGTTTCTCCTTTACAGAGACTCAATAGCAGTATCGCACCGACACACACACACACACACACACACACACACACACACACACACACGATTCAGGTTTAAATCTATTATATTTAAAAACACTCTCTATGCAAGATCATGTAAAGTCAGTAATTAATCTGATTACAAGAATTCAATTTAACTTATTTTTACTCAAAAAACAGTAATTGAAATATAATAATTTGCACTTTGTTCCTCTGAACACTGATTGTTTTCTCTTCTGTTCCACTTTACAGTGTAGATGAAGATCGATCTGCAAACGTCAGAGGATTTACATCATGGTTTAAATCTGTGAAACAGAGATGAGGAGCAGAAACCATCAGGTGATCCACAGAAGAGTCTCTCTACTGTCTATGAGGAGAAATAAATGTGTAAATGTGTTTCATACAGGTGGAAGAGACTCAGACTTCACTATTAAATAAAGCAGCGTGTGTGTTAGCATGCGCATTAGAAACATGTGATATTGAATGATTAATGTTGGTTTATTATTCAGCCAAATGATGGTTTATTTGTAATTAAAGGTGGAACAGAGGAAGAAGCTCAGATGAGTGTCAGCAGAAATCTTCACTATCAGGCCTGCAAATATGATAATGTTTAGACTAAACTCATCCATAATTATTACAATATTTCTAATCATGAACGTGATTGTCAAGTATAGCACATAAATGTTTCAAAATATATAAAGTTTACATGTAACTTTTAAACATTTAAATTTTCTCTCTAACATTTTATACACAGAATATGTTTATTGTTATTAGCAATGCGGTGTGTGTGTGTGTGTGTGTGTGTGTGTGTGTGTGTGTGTGTGTGTGTGGTGTGTGTGTGTGTGTGTGTGTGTGTGTGTGTGTGTGTGTGTGTTTCACTCGCTCCTCAGATAGCAGACGGATGTGGGCCACTCAATGGCGGTTCTACATTGAATTACACCCAGGGCGAGACCCCCTTCGATAATGTCTCATAAGTCTCATATTAACAACTATCCAAACTGTTTTAGACCAAAATAGCTTTTGTAGGCCTATGTCATTATTTTTTTATAGAAAATTGTACTTTGCATATTATAGGCTACTGTAAAAACACATATTATAGTTGATTTTAGTTGATCATAACTAGAGATGAAATAGGAAAATTTAATTTCATGAATATAGTGATCAAAATGATCACGGTTAAACACAGAATCATGTTCAAAAAGTAGGCCTACTAATACACAATGAAATCAAATCACCAAGTTAATAACATTAAAGATGATGGCCAGATTTTAAAGGAGTCTTTTATGTTATCTACTAACATACACGTTCAAATAAATATTGACAAAAAAGGCTTTATAAAATGATAAACCCGGTTCCCGGTTCGCCCGTGCCTAAAACCGCTACTGGGGCCACTTCAGGCGATGATGCGGCACTGCAGGCCTTCTTATGGCCCCGACAAAATGTATGTGAGCCTGAAGTGGCCCACGTGTAAAATGGCAAATATGGCCAAATATTTTAAATCGCATGTGGGCCTTTTTAGGCAAAGATGCGGCACTCATGGCAATGTGTAATCTGAATGTGGGCCTAAAGTGGCCCATATGATAAATAATGAATATGGCCCAAATATCACAAACCAAATGTGGGCCACCTATGGCAAACATGTGGCACAATCGACAATGACTAATCTGTGTGTTAACCAAATATTATTATCTTAAAATAAAACTGTGCCAGTTTTGGCAAAGATGAGGGACTATAATCACTGTGAATCTGAATGTGAACCCATGGGCGTCAGTGTGGTGTGAAATGTGCTGGCGACAGAGAAACATTCATTTATTTTCTCTTTCGCGCAGGTCATGTTTTGAAAGATGATGTCCTGTAGCTTACTAATGTAAATAAATAAAAATGTATACAAAAATGTGATGTCCGACTCGTTTTATGAGGAAGAAAGCCTTAAGTTTTTAAAAAGCATTAGACATATATGACCCACTATTCTGCTTCAAGTAGCCTACCATGTTGACAATATGACATGATGTGGTTTAATGTACCAAAACAATGATTACCAAATTTCTCTCTCATGCTCCTCATAAACACTGAAAACGGTCAAAACAATTGAACCCAAAGTCCAGTTATTATGGAGGTTATCTGACATTAAGCGTTTCTGCTGCACATTTTCAGCAGGGCAGCGGAGCGGCTGTCGACTCCCCGCGGTTCTCATGGGCTTTATATATAAGTCCTAACGTGAAAAAGCTTTACGTGGTTAACCTAAACAACGATCACCAAATGATTACAGTTGTTGCAGTGTTATGAACAGAGAAGCGTGTAGCAGCGCAGCCGCAAAACGGCTAAATTGAGCTTGAGGTTTTAGAAAAAACAGTGGTGGGTACAAAATGACTCATGAGGAAATCTGGTGCGGACGCCTATGTGTGAACCTAAAGTGGCCCACACAAGACAGAGCAAATATGGCCCGATAACATTGCTGTGGCGAGCAGGACGAGGTCGAGGGCCGTGAGAGGACGGTGGCGTGATTGATAATGAGAAACAGGCCTGAACTTGTGTTATGTTCTGTTTCTGTCGTCCGCGAGCGGCTGCTGGCTTATACTTTCGTTTTTGTAGATGTTTTATTTTGTTATTAAAAGTGTTGATTGATTGCCGGTTCCTGCCTCCTCAACAACGAACTTCGTTACAATTGCAAAATAATTTGGACAACATTTGGCAAATGAATGTCACAGTCAGCACTGGATAACCAGGGTGTAAGCCTATGGCACAGTAAGCAACGTGTGTGTGTGTGTGTGTGTGTGTGTGTGTGTGTGTGTGTGTGTGTGTGTGTGTGTGTGTGTGTGTGTATGTGTGTATGTGTGTGTGTGTGTGTGTGTGTGTGTGTGTGTGTGTGTGTGTGTGTGTGTGTACTGTAGGGATGGGAAAATGAAGCCTCATGAAGCACTGAGGCTTTCCCCTGAATGTTTCGGGAAAAGATTCAAAGCATCAAGAGTGTCGAGACTTCCGGTAATGGGGGAGAGTCGCACCACAGAGCGACTTGCTTAATAACAGTCTTCTGGCCTCACAACTTTGCTTTTAACGACGGTGGAACTACTTTTGTTGTCGGTAACGTTTTTACACCATATTATGTCCGAACAAAAACAGAATAGGAAACAGAAATGTAAAGGCAGAGCTCAAGCGCTGAAGCTAACGGACCACAGCTACGTTGCTAGCCAAACAGAAAACAACGTTGGGAAAATGGATGACGACTTCTCAACGGACTCGGAGGTTGTTACTCCGGTTGGTCGCCCCTCTTCCAGCCCTGCCTTAAAAGTAAAAAGGAAAGAAAGGAGCGACTTGTCTCTAGAGGATCTTCAGGCTAACATTCTGGCTGCAGTTAACCAGAGAGCTGATAACCTGGAACTGATGGTAAGAGACAACAAGTCAGGCAGCGAAGAGCTGAAAACCTCCCTTCATTTAGCCTTCGTCGAAATTGAAGATTTGAAAAAAGAAAACAAAAAGTTATCTGAGCTTTGCAACAGTCATGAAAAAACTATAAAAAACATGGAAATTCGTCTCGCTGAGACTGAAAGAGACAGGCGGAGATGGGCTCTAAGGCTGTATGGGCTACCAGAGGAAAGGGAGGAACATGTAAAAAGAAAGGTGATAGACATTCGTCAGCAAATAGGCCCTAACCAAAATATGAGTCAAGCCATCGATGTCGTCCACCGAATTGGAAGGAGGGACGCCGGCAACACACACCCTCGCTCCGTGATTATCCTCTTTGCCTTCCGCACAGCGAGGGATGACGTCTGGAAAAATGCAGGAAACCACACTTTCCTGAGGGAGAAGAGGCTCCGCTTCGGCGAGGATCTCACTCAGGCTGACAAGAAGACCCGAGGAAGGCTGTGGCCCCGCATCGAAGAAGCGAGGAAACAAGGAAAGCCAGCTTTTTTCAGAGGAACCCGAGCCTTCATAGAGGATGTGGAGATCCTTTAAGATGTTTCCCACAGAGCCACACTAGGACTTTGTTGTAAACTCTGACCTTGTGCTTCTGTTTCTGTTGCTGCTTTAAAGGGTCAGAAGATCTGTTCAGGTAACGGTGCTGATACCTGTGTTGGCTATATCTGCTCATAGGGCTGAATTACATCCTCATCAGGGTTTTATGTTAATTGAGTCAAAACATTTGAGTCAAGGCATTCAGGAATACCATTAATCCTACGTGTGTGTGTGTGTGTGTGTGTGTGTGTGTGTGGTGTGTGTGAGCACCTCAGTAGGATCAGTATTACCTGTAGTTTATGTTAATGCCTAAGACCAATAATTTGACACGTTTCTTCAAGCCAAAGAGTTCCAATTACCCACATACCCTGTACTATATTCTTTCTTCTCAACAAGAAAAGGTGTTGGGTTTTTTTTCTAGAACATCTGTATCTGTTTCCCGACGCCAATAAGATCAGTGTTAAAAGACAAAGAATAAAACATTTTTCTAAACCACAGTTAAGGTGTTTACAAGTGGAACTGGCGGGGAAGAGTGCAACCTAAAGGGGTTTGTCAATGGTTTTACGACAGTTGCTCAGGCTATAGGTGTTTAATGAATGACACTTCATCAAAAGCTTTCTGGTGATTCTCTGGGCTTGCACACAAAAACATCTTTTTAGTGTATATAAATTTGGTTGTTACAATTGTTATTTTAGTATTTTTTAAGAAATGTTTTCAACCCAACCCATAGTGTGTGTGTGTGTGTGTGTGTGTGTGTGTGTGTGTGTGTGTGTGTGTGTGTGTGTGTGTGTGTGTGTGTGTGTGTGTGTGTGTGTGTGTGTGTGTGTGTGTGTGTGTGTGTTGACCAGCAGCATGTATTAGTACTGTAGCCGAACAGTTTCCTCACATGAGTAAAACACATTTTCCACTAGAAAATGTATGGCTGAACCTTTTTTCTTTTGACAACCTACATTTCAAATTATACCTGAGGTGTGTAACAGCCACAAGGGATACAAATTGATTCCTAAGATCCGGGCACAGTGCAAACATGCAAAAGTCAAGAAATCAAATCTTAGTGTAATCTCTGTGAGGTCAGAAAACGTCTCGGTTACGAATGTAACCCTCGTTCCCTGAGTGAGGGAACGGAGACGTTCCGTCAGATGACGACGAATGGGGTTTCGCTTAGAAAGCCTATCAGCTTCGAGTATACAAAACGATCCAATGGCAAGCAAATGCCATGGGTCTGCGGAATTTGCATGACGTAACTCTGCCCCACCTCGTGGGTATATAAGGAGGAAGTCCTGCAGCAAGCAGATATGTTTCTTCGCTGAGGAGCCAAGACTGAGCCCAGGCGATCCCCGCGGTATACAGCGGAAGTGGCAAGAAGACGGAACGTCTCCGTTCCCTCACTCAGGGAACGAGGGTTACATTCGTAACCGAGACGTTCCCTTTCGTTCGTCACTCCGAGTTCCGTCGGATGACGACGAATGGGGTTACCAGTCTAATCACGCCACCTTCACAGCTGTCTTCCAGTGCCCTGCGTAAATCTGAGATCCCTGTCATAATGAGACAAGTGGGACTCCTATTTAACACAGGAATACCAAGGTACACTGGGGAGCATATCCCAATATATAGAGGAGTATGCAGAATATACCCAGCCCAACGGGGGGGGGGGGGGATTTAGAATACACATATGACCCGAAGGAAGCATATGGGGAATACACTGGGGTATCCAGCCGCAGGTGGAAAAGTTTTAAACCCCAGGGGTGGCAAGGTGGCTTGCCAAGGGAAGACACATGCTCAGAGAGGCTTACAGTGGGAATACACATGTGGGGGTTGCTCCGGAGAGGGACCATGCACACGGGAGGCACCTAGCCGACGCTCAGGCACAGAGACACTGGGTCGACGTCAGGAGTGCAGGAGGAACTCAGGGCTTTCGGGAAGCTCACCTGAGGAGAATATCGCACGCATCCAGTCCGTGGAGTGGAATGGCGAGCAAGCGAAGACACCTGAGCGGGTCCTAATGCCGGCTGGTTGAAGCGAGCACACGAGAGGACACAGGCTCCACTCGGAGATTAAGAATCTGGCGAATGTGTTAGGTGTCGCCCAGCCTGCAGCTCTGCAGATGTCTGTTAGCGAGGCGCCATGCGCTAGAGCCCAAGAGGACGCCACACTCCGGGTGGAGTGGGCGGTCACACCAAGGGGGCACGGTCGACCTTGCTGCTGGTATGCCAAAGCAATGGTGTCCACTATCCAGTGAGACAACCTCTGCTTGGAGAGAGCTCTTCCCTTCAGCTTTCCACCATAACAGACAAAGAGCTGGTCTGAGGTCCTGAAACACTGCGTCCTTTCTTCATAGGTGCGGAGAGCACGTACTGGACAGAGCAGTGCCAAGGCTGGGTCTGCCTCCTCCGGGGGCAGCGCTTGCAGGTTCACCACCTGATCCCGGAAGGGAATGGTAGGAACCTTGGGCACATATCCAGGCCGGGGTCTCAGGATCACGTGAGAGTAAGCCGGCCCGAATTCCAGGCACGCTTCGTCACCGAAAAATGCGTGCAGGTCCCCTACCCTCTTGTAGAGGCCAGTGCAACCAGGAGCGCTGTCTTTATTGACAGGAACTTAAGCTCCACTGATTGCAAAGGGAGCACTCTGCAGGGCAGTTAGAGCCACCGCGAGGTCCCAAGAGGGAACGAGAGGAGGCGAGGAGGATTAAGTCTCCTGGCTCCTCTCAGGAACCCGATGACCAGGTCGTGCTTTCCCACAGACTTACCTTCTATCAAGTCATGGTGTGCGGCGATAGCGGCAACATAGACTTTGAGGGTGGAGGGAGGCAGCCTTCGCTCCAACCCATCTTGAAGGAAGGAAAGCACAACGCTGATCGGGCATTTCCGGGGGTCTTCTCGGTGAGAAGAGCACCAGCTGACGAAGAGGTTACACTTCAACGCATAGAGGTGTCTCGTGGACGACGCTCCAGCGGAAGTGATGGTAGCCACCAATGGAGGTGGTAGGGTACTCAAACCTACCTGGTCCCGTCCAGGAGCCACACGTGGAGGCTCCACAGATCGGGACGAGGGTGCCACAGGGTGCCCCGTCCCTGAGAAAGAAGGTCCTTCCTCAGAGGTATGGGCCAAGGAGGTGCTGTTGCGAGGAGTATGAGTTCGGAGAACCAGGTCCGGGTGGGCCAATAGGGCGCAACCAGAAGGACCTGCTCCTCGTCCTCCTTGACTTTGCGCAAGAAATGCGCAAGAAGGCTCACTGGGGGAAACGCATACTTGCGCCCCGCGGCCAGCTGTGCGCCAGTTCATCCGTGCCGAGCGTGCCCTCGGTCAGGGAATAATACAGGGCACAGTGGGTCGAGTCGTGGGAGGCAAACAGATCTATCTGTGCGTCGCAGAACTGGTCCCAAATCAGCTGAACCGTCTGGGGATGGAGTCGCCATTCGCCAGGGAGGGGCTGAAACCATGAGAGCTCGTCGGCTGCACAGTTCAGGGCTCCGGGAATGTAAATAGCACGAAGGGACCTCAGATGCTTCTGACTCCATAAGAGGAGGTGGCGAGCGAGTTGCGACATACGGCGCGAGCGTAGACCACCTTGATGGTTGATGTACGCTACTGTGGCGGTATTGTCTGATCGGACTAGTACGTGTTGACCCCTGAGCAGCGCTCGAAAGCGGTGCAGGGCAAGGCGTACGGCCAGCAACTCGAGGCAATTGACATGCCATACTGCAACACTACATGCGAGTATCACCGGGCTTCAGGAGCAAGCTTGCTCAACACCTAAGTGTGAAGAAATTCACTGAACCTTCAGGGGCATTTCTGCTCAACACCTGAGTGTGATAAATCTCACTGAATTTTTCAGGAGCATTTCTGCTCAACATGAGAGTGTGACAGCATGTCCATTGCACATGGCGCCCCAGCCCGTGGTGGCATCTGTTGAGACAACAACATGCCGGGAAGCTCGTTCTAGGGGCACTTGGGCCCGTAGAAACTGAGGTTCGCCCACGGGTTGAGTAGTGACGGCAGGCCGGAGTAACTGGTACTCGAAGGTGCCGTGAGCCATGTCCACCTCGGGACTCGGTCACGAAGCCAAAGCTGAAGCGGTCTCATATGAAGCAATCCGAGCGGCGTTGCCGCGGCTGCAGATGCCATATGCCCCAGGAGCCTCTGAAAAAGTTTCAGTGGAACCGCACTCTTGTCCTGGAACTGTCTCAGACAAGTCAGCAGTGACTGCGCGCGCTCGCTCGTAAGCTGCGCGGACATGGCGACCGAGTAGATGTTCATACGGAGAAAAGAGATCCTCTGCACGGGGCAAAGTTTGCTCTTTTCCCAGTTGACCTGAAGGCCCAAGCGAGCTAGGTGCCGGAGCACAAGGTCCCTGTGTTCGGCAGGGAGTCAGCCAGTCGTCGAGAGAGTTCAGGATGCGAACCCCGTGAACCCGAAGGGGAACAAGGGCTGCCTCGACGACCTTCGTGAAGACAGGAGACAGGGCTAGCCCGAAAGGGAGAACCGCGTACTGGTATGCCCGCCCCTCGAAAGCAAACCGGAGGAACGGTCTGTGTCGAGGAAGAATGGAGACATGAAAGTAGGCGTCCTTCAGGTCGATCGCTACAAACCAATCCTGGGGCCGCACGCATTCGAAAATGTGTTTGGCAGTGATCATCTTGAACGGCATCCTGTGTAAGGAGCGATTCAGCACGTGCAAGTCCAGGATCGGTCGTAACCCACCGGTTTTCTTGGGGACAATGAAGTAAGGGCTGTAGAAGCCGGACCTCATCTCGGCTGGAGGGACAGTCTCGATTGCACCCTTCGCCAGCAGGGTGGCAATCTCGGCTCTCATGATAGGGGCATTGCCACCGACCAGAGTGGAGCGGACTCCCCAGTCCCGCCCTTGTGCATGTCTGTGAGCATCTGGGTCACGTAGACCAGCAGAATGGTCATGGATGCAGTGAGGCGGCTGCCTGTCCTATGGCGCTATAGCATTTCGCCACAGATTAGTGTAGACGAAAAAACTACAGGCTTCGCACGGGTGCTTAGGATTGCGCCGGGAAGCACTCTGAGGACACAGCAGCATCGCAACAGAGCGTTCAACCGGGGGACCCCAGTGTACCCATGGGCAGCTGCCAGTGAGGGGAGGAAAGGCGGGTGAGACCAACGAGCGGTCCCGAAAAGACCAGGGGGTCTACCAGGACCAGGCATGTGATTGGCTAAGGACAAAAAAGCAGGAAAATATACTGACACCCCATCCCCCCACCCGCCACCGTCCCGGCCCCTACACGCCGATCAAACAAGTGGCGGATATATATGGATAGTAAAGAAGGACCCATAACTTATTTCAACGAATAATACATTTTAATTTATTTTAAAGCTAGATGTGCAACATGCACCTTTTTTTGTACAGTAGGACAAGTGACAACTTATTTGGTGGATGTGTCGCACTGGAAATCTAAGCCAAGTGTCTAATCCACTGTGCCATCAACACCATTCTATAATAATAGTAGTAATAATAATTATAACAACAACAATAACTTATTTGAATTTTTAAAAATAATATCTTTTTTACCAAACCTATACTGCTAAATGTGCAAAAGCCAAATTTTATGACACATGACAACAACTTACTTGAATTTAAAAAATAAAATATATATTTTACTCTTCCCCCACCACTCTGCCACCCACCTTGGCCGCTTCTATACGTTCAAAACATAGACAGACTTGGCAGCAATGTTGCTGGGAAAGAAGCTGGCAAAAGTTGCCCTGGTGTATCATGAGCTTTAAAGAGTGCTGTTCAGGCATGAAAAGGGTCAGGGGTGAAAAAGATGAGAAGGATATTACCCCTGTAGGGGGGTCCGGGGGCATGCTCCCCCGGAAGAAAATTTTAAATATTACATATTTTAAAGCATCAATCTGATGCATTTTGAGATGCATTTTTTGCCAACCTGGGGAGAGAAACTTCTTCTTAATACAGACAACTTCATTATAAAGAAAAACAACAAATAAAAAAAATATGATCATAACCTATGACAAAAATTATATTATACACTAGATTAGTGGGTAACTCAGCAGTAAAATTTAGTCTAGAAAAATTACAAGTGCAAAATAATTGTATAAAATCTGAACATTTAGTGAAAAAAACATTATTTAGTAGGGAAAAAATAAGAGACAATAAGTGTAGCACTAAATCTGGTAAAACGTTACACATTGCTCTTTGTATTGTTCTAAAATACATTCATGAAAAACAAGATAAAATCAGAAAGAGCAATATATATATATATATATATATATATATATATATATATATATATATATATATATATATATATATATATATAGGCCTATAAATGTCTACTATAAAATTAAGACATTTTTTAAATGTATATCACAGCTGTTTAATGAGGCAGCAACATATGATAGATAGGACAGAACAAAAAAAGGCTATTAATAATCTTTCATTGCGCAAAAGTATTATGATGTGATTATGAAAGGCTCCGATACAGTGCGGCACAAATCGCTTATGCGCATCACGAGCGCAGTGTAGAGAATGAACCAAACACAAATGAATCTTCCATTTGATTCATTTAAACAGAACTCAATCACTAATTCAGTCATAAAAGATCCCGGCTCCAAATTGTCTAGAACCCCCCCAGAGAAGATTTTATGGCCCCGCAGGGACCAAGGAAACTGACCATCTTTGACCTCCCTCAGCACCACCACTGCTGCAGCAGGACAGACGTTTAACAGACTCGTCTTTCTTAAGGAGCAAGGTCCCATGAGAAGATGAACAGAGCAGACTTCAGCAGGGACCTTGCCGTGACCTCAGGTTGGAATGTCTTTCTTAAACCCCAGAAACTTTACACACCAACACACTTTACATATCAAACCACATTAATTCTGCACATTCTGCAGAGAACAACTCACACAGAACAATGCTCAGTGGACTCATAATCAAACATCATAATTCTTGTTGTTCCAACAATTCATGTTTGTACTATGCTTAGATTACATATAAATCTTAGATTCCATATAAATCATGTAATGGTGATTATAACTGTGTGTATGAATGAACGAGTATCGTGCTTCCAATCAAAATAATCGTATGCCCTTAATTCATAAGATGGCTTGTTTGAAATCTGTGTAAAATGCTTTGTATGATTATAATAATCTATAATGTTTAAACTGCGATCTCTTGTTCTCTCTGCTTAGTGCTGGGAGACAAGGAGATCCCAGATAACGATTTATGATAAGTAGTAACTGGTCCACCTCCTAAAACGATGCCATTGTCTCATTGGTCGGAATTCTCCAAAAAAGGTTGGACTAACTTTAAGTTAAAGACCCGAACAAGGCAGTTCAGTTCAGTTCAGAGAGCAGTTCAGTTTTCGGTTTGCAGTTCGGTTTTGAGTCGGTTCTGTGGTAAATTAAGTTGTGCCTCTCTCTATTGAACAAACAGCAAGAGAGTGTTCATGTTCGTACGCTTCTACATCGACCAGACCAAGTTAGACCAAGCCAGCAGACAAATAACCCATCAAGATCGGGGTTAAAACAGCTCATTCAAGCCACCTTACTCGTCTTACTTTCCTTTCTTCCTTTATTTTCTTTTTCGTAAAAGTCTCGGTTCTAAGTTAAGTTTTGCTGCAAAGTTGCGTTTAACGTTTCGGCTGCAAAACCCGCTTCCAACTTCAAAGACTTTCATTCATCCGCGCCAACACACCACGTGACTGGCCGTCTAACTTCCATACAGACAAAGACAACCAGCCACGCGGACCCAGCCGGGAAACCCCTCTGACGAAGCACCTCAAATAGGGAATTCCCTGGCCTAAGCAACGCAAAGGACAAGCAAGTAACCTCCAGACTCTAGCTGAACTGGTGTTTTTTAATTTAAATTGAATAACCTGTCTAAGAAACGAAGGTTTAAATTAATGCTTGGTGGTTCGTTCAGGTTTATGTCTTACAAAGTGCATCTCACTCTGAAAACTCACTCTTTCTCTCTCTTCCTCTGCGCCTTGAATGAATGTGTGTGTGTGATTGGGTTTAGACATTAGTTTTATGTGTTTAGAATAGTTAATAAAGTCGTCCATATATTTGAAAAGATATTTGTCTTGTGTTGTGCTTACACATTTAATGTCTTGTACTGTCGATCTAAAGTTACCTTGCTAATACATAGTGTTTCACTATAGATTGGATATTGATATCTGTTGCCAAGGTTAAAATTACGGCCCGTTCAAATGAACTCTAAACGAGTCATTTGCTCGGTTCCATAGTGATTCGGTCAATGATTCATTGCAAATCGATGAATCATTCCCTTTGAGCTAAATTGGCCTTCCGGCCCCCTTTAATACATTTTATGTATATTATTATTATGTAGGTTCGCTACAGCAGAATGATGCGCTTGAAACAACACGGAGTCACAGCGCGCAGCTCTTCCGAGTCCGCATTGAAGAGTTAAAAGCACAAAGGAAATACATATTGATGCGTAGTGTATTATACAGTATCTATCTATGCAATAGTTTATTGAGCCTATTCTTTTAACAGTTTTAAATTTTACTGTGCGCGCGTGAAAAACAAGTGGAGGCTATAACTTAGTGCTCTCCAGTGTTGTGACCCAAGTTAACAGACACACGGTAGAAAGGAAGATGATTAAGGTACAGCAATACAGTCCAGCACGATAGTCATTTTATCCGAAACCATATAGCTTTATCTAAAGACCAATTATAATAATATTAACATTGAATCATCTTGGAGAGAGTTTCATCATTGTTGACTGTTGTAACCGAACGCGACGCGCTGTTTGAGTTTGACGCTGAATAAAGAATGACTGACAGCCGCAGCTGAGGGAAAAGTTTACGTGAACTTGAATTTAACGACTTAAATATACATTTCTATCTCACAATATACTATAGCTTCATATAGTATTACTACTACGTCAGCCTGTAGATTTCCTCTTATGCTCTCCTTTTCGCTTGACACCCCCCACCCCCTTCTTTTTATTTTTTTTACAGATCTGCATGATTCACGTAGGTCACATTTTCAGGTCGGAAAATTCAGAATTCCGGATTAATCCGGAAAAATCACATCCCTGCAGGACTTCGAGATCTCATCATGCACGTCCGGGAGGAAAGATATTGGGGTTTGCCGTTGACACGGGTCGGCGGCCTCACCCAAAACCAATCATCCCAGGAAAGCATGGCCGCCTAGTGATGCTGCTGCAGACACAGCATCATCCTCTGTAGCTTCAAATGAAAACGCACGGGCCACCCGAGGGTAGACTCGTGGAATCATCAGTTCACTAGCGGGCACCGTCATTGAAGAGGGGGGCTGGGGTCGTGGACTCTTTTTACAGAGTCGGCGTCCTTGTTCCAGACCAACACCCTCAGGTCACCCTGGCCACCAGCCGAAAAAATGGGGGGTGGAAGAGGGGACTCTCACTCTTGCGAGTTCACCGAGTCTTGACCTATATGACGCGATGATCACGTTCCCAGAGAGAACATGAGTCATCCACGAGCGCTGTTCAAGCATGATCAATAGCCCAACACACTAGACAGCGCTCGTGCCCATCAGAGTCCGATACCAGTCCGCTGCAACCTATTTTTAGAAATGCACGGGCGAACCATCTTTAAAAAGACGTGCCGCGTGCGAGCTCTTTTGTGAGAGGAGAGAAAACTCTGCGATGTTGAAGCGGGCGGGGAGACGCACACACACTGGCAGATCACTGCACAGAACAGCAGGCACTGTGAACTCGCCGCAGATCGCCGTCACACCAACACCGGAGAGAAAGGCTCGTCTCGTAGAGTGAAGTCAGAGATGACTGTGGAGTGAAGAAATACTCTTGGCTCCGAAGCGAAAACATATCTGCTTGCTGCAGGACTTCCTCCTTATATACCCACGAGGTGGGGCGGAGTTACGTCATGCAAATTCCGCAGACCCATGGCATTTGCTTGCCATTGGCTCGTTTTGTATACTCGAAGCTGATAGGCTTTCTAAGCGAAACCCCATTCGTCGTCATCCGACGGAACTCGGAGTGACGAACGAAAGGGAACAAAAATGTATGTTGAGTGATCCAGATAAATCTCTATGCTACAAAATATTATTA
Source organism: Chrosomus eos (assembly GCA_036326025.1). Classification (NCBI taxonomy): domain Eukaryota; kingdom Metazoa; phylum Chordata; class Actinopteri; order Cypriniformes; family Leuciscidae; genus Chrosomus; species Chrosomus eos. The sequence goes on along the minus strand of JAZAVI010000171.1, from coordinate 150,032 downwards.
TTATTATTATTATTATTATTATACATTTTATTTATAGGCGCCTTTCTTGACACTCAAGGTCACCTTACATCATCATCAACAACAATAACAAAATTTAACCCTCAGGGGTCCCAGGTGTTTTCTGGGTCCTGGAGGTGTTCTGAAATGCTCTGACATTTGTGCTTATTTCTGTTACTTGTGACATTTTCATGGCTAAAGTCTGATTACACTGTATTCAGCACAAACTCTGCTACAGTAATATGTCAGCAGCATGTATGTATGTACAAGTTTTTAGTTTTGAGATAATGACGTTTATGCGTGGTTTGTGAAAAAAACAAAAAAACATTGTCACTGAAATAAGGTCATAAAACCCATACTAATTATTTCTTCACAAGACTTTTGAAAATTGTATCATGTGGCCTAGAATATTTGCTTCAAAACTATGTGAAAATCATCCTGACTACTCATTCAGATAAGACAATATATTGACTTAAAATTTATAAGACGTGTTTTGTGTAAGAAAGCTTTATGCAGAGGGGCGTTAACAACCCATTTGTATATAGTGTTTTCACACCTGAGAAAGACAAAGGCCCTCCCCTAATAGCCCTATAAGGTGCTATCAGGTGCTGTCATTGTGAGAAGCCTTGCACAAAGAAGGAGGAGAGACTTAAAAAAGAATGGCTTTTAGATGGTTTGGATTTATTTACAAGACAACCAAGTTATTTACAACACAATCAAAAAGATACACAACCAAAGACAAAAAGCACATTAGTAAAACACACTGATCTAAAGACAGAGACTTGGACAGTCACACAGCTTTGTGCCATTCCTAAAACATATAGGTTACATACCTGTCATCTCCAAGGTGTTTGATTTTTCACCATGTTCATGTACAGAGACTCACGTGAATGTCAGCTGGACTCATCAGTGCTGGTCCCTGTAAAAACATTTCTTGGAAAACAAAAAAACAGCTGTGAACATCGCTGAATGCGATCGAGCCGGACCAAACTATGAAACGTTATATTATATTTTTTTTTGGTCTGAAGTCGCGGATTATCTGTTTTGAGGTCGTTAACAGTTTGCGTTCCTCCACGTGGCTCATTAGTATGCGAGCAGCTGTTGTGCGCGGGCGTGGTCACATTAACTTTAATGAGCTCAGGCTGGAGAAACTGTACGTCCTTGCTTTCATACGAATTACTTAAACAGAGAATATTTGTTTTTGATATGATTTACATCATTTAAAAATAGAGACTCAAAGTGTTGACATACGTTTCAGGTCTGTGTGAGAAACATTTACTGAGTTACAGATAATGTTCTGTCGTTTCAGAATGAGCTTCACATTGAGGGAGACGGCAGAACGCGCATCATGTTCATTTTCTTTATTTTACGAAAAACACAACATTTTGTTTTTATTATGAGTGTACACAAATAAAAGAAGACATTTAACAGTTTTGAATGATGTATAACACTTATATGTAAGATCAAAATCAACAGAGTAATTTGAGTCTCTTTTGCACTGATAAGGAAATACGATACCGCCGACCCCTAGGGGTTAAAAAGCAATGAGACACAATACAATTAAAAGATAGTGCAGTTATGGTTAAAGGGAATAAGCTATTCTAAACAGATGAGTTTTGAGTTTGGATTTGAAAAGTGAGAGAGAGTCAATTTTACGGAGGTCTGGTGGAAGCGAATTCCAGAGCTGAGGAGCAGAGAAACTGAAAGCTCTACTCCCGATAGTAACAAGGTGGACACGGGGAACAGTAAAATGAATAAAAGAAGAGGATCTTAGAGTACGCGTGTGTGTGGGTATATGGAGGAGATCAAAAAGATATGAAGGGGCTAGATTATGAATGGCTTTAAAAGTAAGAAGAAGTATTTTGTAGTTGATACGATAAATAATAGGGAGCCAATGCAGCTGTTGTAGGATAGGAGTGATGTGATGAATAGAAGGGGTGCGAGTAATGATACGAGCTGCTGAGTTTTGGACCAGTTGAAGTTTATGAAGAGTTTTATGTGAGAGGCCAAACAAAAGAGAATTACAAAATTCTAAACGGGAAGTGACTAAGCTGTGAACAAGAATGGCAGTGAAGTGCGGCGTGAGGAAAGGACGCAAACGGTTGATATTACTAAGATGATAATAAGTAGACCGGGTAACATTGTTAACATGAGATGTAAAGGAGAGGGTGCTATCAAAGATGACACCCAAACTCTTAACCTGAGGGGAGGGGAAATGAAGGAGCTATCAATGAGAATAGAGAAATTATGGATTTTGTTTAATGTTGATTTTGTACCTATAAGAAGCAATTCTGTTTTATTCATATTTAATTTAAGGAAATTTGATGTTAACCAGGATTTTATGTCAAGAAGGCAGTTAGTAAGGGAGGATGGTGGAAGTGTGGAATTAGGTTTAGTTGAAAGATAGAGCTGGGTGTCATCTGCGTAGCAATGGAAATTAATATGATGTTTTCGGAAGATGTAACCAAGGGGAAGAAGATAAATAATAAACAGTAAGGGCCCCAGAACAGAGCCCTGGGGCACACCTGTTGTGACAGGGACAGAATGAGAGGTGAATGCTTTCAACTGAATAAACTGAGTGCGGCCAGAGAGATATGAATGAAACCAGTTAAGAGGTGTGTTGGTAATTCCAATGGAGGAGAGTCTGTCCAAAAGTATGGTGTAATACCATGGAAGTCACTAGCACTTTAAACATCCAGCACAAAATTAAAGAGATGAGCTTAGGATTCGACTATTACACATCCTCCAAAAATGTGTGTGTGTGTGTGTGTGTGTGTGTGTGTGTGTGTGTGTGTGTGTGTGTGTGTGTGTGTGTGTGTGTGTGTTTGTGTGTGTGTGTGTGTGTGTGTGTGTGTGTGTGTGTGTGTGTGTGTGTGTGTGTGTGTGTGTGTGTGTGTGTGTGTGTGTGTGTGTGTGTGTGTGTGTGGGAAATAGTAGTGCTATACTCTCTTTGTGCGTATTTTTACACGCCAACATATTTTGGCAGGGGTATGTCACACCGATTCAAACTTTTCACACTCTTGAATAACCTTCAAACATAATCTTTAATTAGTTACTGTATGTGTGTCCAAAACTTCTGTAAAATTCAAAAGACCAAATCAGTAAGAAAAAGAGGGCACAGCATACAATGAAAAGTAAGATTTATAATAAATACACAAAATCCATTTGTGAGCAATTGTGAAAGTTTGTACATTTTGTTTTGTAAGTGGTGTTTTTATCACTCCACTAGTGTTGTTCGTCTTATTCAGATATTTTGTTAAAATATTTTGTTTGTTGGACTCTTCTTTTGAGAACTGTCAACATTCAGTGTTTATAGGAATAAATACAAATTAAGAATTTAAGTGATAGTAGTTCTGCTTGAGAGTGTTTGACTAAATTGATATTTATTTTAATGCAACTTTACAGCGATCTATGATTTCAGTATGCACAAAGCATCAACACGAAAAATAAGTTATGCTTTTAGTTTAAGTTTTACACTTAATCTGTTACAACTGAACCGCATCTATCGCACTGAGAGCTATACATTGATTCATCTCATCAACTTTAACGATGGTAAATAAAGTTCCAAACTCTGCCAAAATGAAAAGAAATAATGAAGTGTGCATAAATCACCATGTAAATTCAAGACCCCAAATCACTAAGAAAATAAAATACGCCATACAGACATTTTTTATGATGCATACAGAATATAGAAAACTCAAATGATGAGCAATTTGTACTTTTGTTTCATGTTTGTAAATATGGTTTTGCAAATGGGTTTGGTAACACTTTATTTGAAGGGGTGTGCATAAGACTGACATGACACTGTCATAAACATGACATAACACCTGTCATGAACATGAAGGAGTCTTTATGAATGTTTATGACTGTTGTCATTAAGTGTCATTCGGTAAATTATGACACTTTTAATGCAAAGTTGACATTGTTTAAAATGTCTTTGTTATGACAACTTGACATTAACAAAGACAAAAATGTCTTTGTTATGACAACTTGACATTACCCAAGACAAAAAATGTCTTTCTTATGACAACTTGACATTACCCAAGACAAAAATGTCTTGATTATGACAACTTGACATTAACAAAGACAGAAATGTCTAATTTTCAAACTTAAAGCATTTCGCTGTGTAATAACCCTTAATGACATCTTTATAACTAGTACAATGTGTTCCACTTTACTTGAGGACAGGTAATATTCATGACACAGTTATAATGGTGTCATGACGGCCAAAGTTGTGACAGGTTGACAGGTTATGATTTCTTGGTTAATGTCAAGTTGTCATAACAAAGACATTTCTGTCTTTGTTAATGTCAAGTTGTCATAATCAAGACATTTTTGTCTTGGGTAATGTCAAGTTGTCATAACAAAGACATTTTAAACAATGTCAACTTTGCATTAAAAGTGTCATAATTTACCGAATGACACTTAATGACAACAGTCATAAACATTCATAAAGACTCCTTCATGTTCATGACAGGTGTTATGTCATGTTTATGACAGTGTCATGTCAGTCTTATGCACACCCCTTCAAATAAAGTGTTACCATGGGTTTTTATCATTTCTTTCCTTTTTGTTTTTGTTTTAGGTGAAGACAGAAACGATGCAAGTTTATGCTATTCCGCACACGGGAAAACATGTGTGATGAGCAAATGGCTTACATTTAAGAAGCTATTTTTTTTTTTAAATAAATGACTGAACTTTCTCCTTTTGACAAACCAGTATTTCATATTATATTATATTATACTTAATATTATATTAAGTTGCTTAACATCCGCAGAATAGTTTATGTCAACATCCCGCTTAGCATTAAAGATTAGTTTGTTTTTAATTGGTATCATCATCTTCTTTGACTCAAATAAAGTTACTATATAAATCTTCGTATTTTTTTTTTTTTGCTCTTCTGTCAGATTTTGTTAGAGGAACTATGCCACAGTATTGTAATGCAAACACATTAAGAACAATAAAGTTACATGTCTTTGTAAAGACTATGAGTGAAATTCAAACAATCGTTATACAGGATTTATGTTTGCACAAAAGTAAATACAAGAGGTACATTTACTACACCTGTGTGTACGGGGTATAAGAGGGTTGAAAAGCTCTGTTTATAATACACACAAAAGTGTGCAAATGACGGTTCTATTATTCAGATAGATTTAGTCATCTTGTTCAGACAGCAGATGATACTGTTTCACATTATGTACTATGTAGGACTGTATGTTTTTAGGTGAAGACTTTTCTTAAAGAGCTGTCAACATTCTGCGTTTTATAGGAATAAATGACAATTCATTTAAGTAATAGTCTTTCTGTTTGAGAATATTTCACTAAGCTGAGACGGAGGTAATGCTCATTGGTTCACCTCATCAGCTACGGAAGGCTGGTTCCCCCACTTTTAGTGTAGAAGGTTCTACACTTCAATTTCAGACTAAATTAAAAAATCTGGGGGTGATATTTGATAATAATTTGACATTTGTTCCTCATGTTCAGAGCACTGTCAGGACGTCATTCTTTCATCTCAGAAATATAGCCAGATTGCGTCCCATGTTGTCTCTCCCTGTGGCTGAAAAGCTAATCAACATTTTTGTATTTTCACGTATCGATTACTGTAATGCTGTGTTGGCTGGGGTTTCAAAAGCTACCCTTAACAAACTACAGTTGGTACAAAATTCTGCCGCTCGAATTCTGTCTGGAAACAGGACGAGGATCCCATTACTCCGGTACTGGAATCTTTACACTGGCTCCCTGTCAGATTCCGTGTTGATTTTAAAATCTTAATGCTTACTTATAAGGCCTTGCATGGACTGACACCTCATTATATAACTGAACTTTTAACACCCTACACACCAGCACGTGATCTCCGTTCTTCGGAAGCTGGCCTTTTAATTGTTCTGCATACCCGACTAAAATCGATGGGTGATAGGGCATTTTCGTCAAATGCTCCAAAACTCTGGAATTCCCTGCCTATTGAGATTAGGCAAGCAGAATCGCTTAGTGTTTTTAAATCATCACTTAAAACGTCTCGGGTTACGTATGTAACCCTTGTTCCCTGAGAAGGGAACGAGACACTGCATCGGTGACGACACTAGGGGAACGCCCTTCAGCGTAGCGCGTCTGAATTTATGAATGAAACCGAATCCAATCCTATTGGCGTTGCGTGATGACGTAGCGTGTGACGGCATATGCGGATGTGTACAAAGCACGCCGGCACACATGAGATGTCAGCTTTTGCTATGAAGCAAGTGCTCCAGGCGGGGTGAGGTGTGGCGAACCGATGCAGTGTCTCGTTCCCTTCTCAGGGAACAAGGGTTACATACGTAACCCGAGACGTTCCCTTTCGAGGAACTCGAACTGCATCGGTGACGACACTAGGGGAACGAGATACCCACTATACCACAACGAACCCCGCTTCATCCTAGTGTGAAGCTGTCTTCAGGCACAACTTAGGACGAAAGCACTCGTGCACCGGGTGTAGAAGGAAGGTCCAGACTGTAAAACCTCATGAATGTGTGCGGAGTGGCCCAGCCAGCCGCCTCACATATGTCATGGATAGAAACCCCTGAAAGGAGGGCTCTAGAGGACGCCATGCCTCTGGTGGAGTGAGCCCTCACGGCCATAGGTGAAGGCAAATTGCGCACCTGATAGGCCAGGGAAATAGTCTGAACGATCCAGTTGCTGAGGGTCTGCTTAGGGGCGGGAAGCCCCTTCTTGGGCGACCCAAAACACACCAGCAACTGGTCCGACTTCCGCCATGAGGAGGACCTCTGGATATAACATCGCAGTGCTCTGACAGGGCAGAGCAGGTGAAGTCTCTCCTCATCCGCCGTCACATGAGGTGGAGGATGAAAAGCCTGCAGAACCATAGGCCGTGCCACATTAGATGGCACCTTGGGCAAATAGCCGGGCCTGGGATGCAAGATGGCCTTAATGTTGCCGGGAGCAAACTCCAAGCACCCATAGGAAATAGAGAGCGCCTGAAGATCTCCTACCCTCCTCAGAGAAGTAATGGCCAACAAAAAGACCACCTTAAACGAAAGTTTTCTTGGCCTCAGCCGACTCCAATGGTTCGAAGGGGGCCTCGGCCAGCCCTTCGAGAACCACCGCCAGGTCCCAAGAGGGAACCCTGGTGCGAGCCGCAGGTCTCATCCTCCAGGCTCCACGGAGGAAACGTACGACCAAGTGATGCCTCCCCAGAGGGCCATCACTCAGAGAAGCGTGGAAAGCCGCAATGGCAGCCACATAAACCTTGAGTGTGGATGGGGTAAGCCCGGCAGAAAAGCGGTCTTGAAGGAACTCCAGCACTGAAGCCACTGGGCAGTGAACTGGGTCCAGATCACGCTCTCTGCACCAAGTGGAAAACACATTCCACTTAAGGCCGTATAGCTTCCTCGTGGAGGGAGCTCTGGAAGTGAGTATGGTTTCAACCACTTCTGTTGACAGGCCGGCTTCTAGGTACTGTGCCCCCTCAGGGGCCAGACCCACAGTTTCCACAGCTCGGGCCGAGGGTGGAGAACTGAGCCCCCTGCCTGAGACAACAGGTCCCTCCTCAGAGGGATCTGCCATGGCGGGCCTGCCAGGAGCAGGATGATGTTCAAAAACCATACTCGGGCCGGCCAAAACGGGGCTACTAATAGTAGGCTGACCCCGTCCTGGCAGACCCTTTCCAGAACTGCTGGGAGCAGAGCGATTGGGGGAAAGGCATACAGACGCAGCCTCGGCCACGTCTGCGTGATGGCATCCAACCCCAGCTGGGCTGGATGTGAGGGAGAACCACAGTGGACAGTGTGTCGTCTCTCGGGACGCGAATAGGTCCACTTCCACTGGGCCAAACCTCTCGCATATTAACTCCACCACCTCGGGGTGGAGTCTCCATTCCCCAGGCCTCAGCCCCTGCCTCGACAGCATGTCTGCTCCCTGGTTCTGGTCCCCCGGGACATACATCGCCCTGAGAGACGACAGTCTCCGCTGGGACCACAGGAGGATCTGATGCGCCAGTCTGCACAGAGGGCGCGACCTCAGACCCCCCTGACGGTTTAAGTAAGATACCACCGACATGTTGTCGGATCTTACTAGGACACGGCGACCATGGAAGTCTGGCAGAAAGCTCCTCAGAGCTCGGAACACCGCCAACATTTCTAGGCAATTTATGTGCCAAGAGGAATGATGGCCCTGCCAGAGACCTCTCGTAAAGTGTCCGTCCATGACCGCGCCCCAGCCCGTGAGGGAGGCGTCTGTCGAAATAGATATCCGGCAACATGACGCTCCCAGCCTGGGACCCTGGGACAAGAACCAAGGCTTCTTCCAAATTGATAGGGAACGAAGGCATCTGCGCGTAACCCTTATCAAGCGGAATGGATTTCCCCTCGGGGAAAACCCCTTGGCTCTTAACCACCACTGTAGAGCTCTCATGTGTAGCAGGCCAGAAGGTATCAGGTTGGACGCTGCTGCCATGAGACCCAACACTCTCTGAAAGTGTTTGACAGTGATGGCTTGGCCTAGCTTTATCCCGGACACTGTGGTCAGGATGGACTCGATCCGAGCAGAGAGAAAAAGGTGCCTGCATCGTGACTGAGTCCCACACCACTCCCAGGAACGTGGTTCTCTGGGCTGGTGTCAACACGCTCTTCTTCGTGTTGAGTCTCAACCCCAGGCTCTGGATGTGGGCGAGGACGACATCTCGATGCCGAATCGCCAGCTCTCTCGACTGGGCCAATATTAGCCAGTCGTCGATGTAATTGAGCACCCTGATGCCCTCGAGCCTCAGGGATGCTAGAGCTGCATCCATACACTTGGTAAAAGTACGAGGGGAGAGTGCTAGGCCGAATGGAAGAACCTGATATTGGTAAGCTTCGCCCCCGAAAGCAAACCTCAGGAACCTCCTGTGAGATGGAAGGATGGAGACGTGAAAATAGGCATCTTTTAGATCTATCATGACAAACCAATCCTTGTATTGGTTTTGACTCACGATAATATAAATAGTGAGCATCATGAACCTGAACCTCCTCAGAGACCGGTTCAGATGCCAAAGATCTAAAAATGGACGCAGCACTCCATCCTTCTTGGGAACTATGAAGTACCGGCTGTAGAACCCGGACTCCCTGACTGGTGGGGGAACATGCTCTATGGCCCCTTTTTCCAGCAGCGAGTGAACTTCCTGTTCCAACACCAGACTCTGCTCTGGGTGAACTGAAGTCCAGACCACCCCGTTGATACTTACCTTGGTGGGTGGACCTGGAACTGCAGTCTGTACCCGATTTCTACTATGCGCAGGACCCATGGAGAAATATTCGCGAGGTTCTGCCATGCCTCTGCAAAATTCGCCAAGGGAACCAGCCCTTCCGGGCTGGTGTCAGGTGTTTTGTGCGAGTCCTTGACGGCACCCTGAAGCGGAGAACCGGCAGGGGAAGACCGACAACGAGTCACAGTGTGCGAACCTGAACACTGACTGACTGCAAGCCTTTGGGGCAGACAGACCAGTGTGTGCTCGCTGGAAGCTAGCGTGTCCCGAAACGTCAGAGACGGCGGGATACTGACGCCAGCTTCCCGAGGGCCCAGCGAGAGATGGGACCGCAACCGCTGTCTCTCGGGGCGGGCCCTTGGAGGTCTTGTAAAGTTAGGACTGGACTGGAGGACGGTCCTCAGATCCGTCTTCTCAGGAGGCTCTGGGTAAGAGCACCGCCTAAAGTCCCAAGTTCAGTTTTTTTTTTTTTTTTTTTTTGAGGGGACCTCAAAGCGATACTCTCCTTCAGATGGTAGGCTGAATTAATATTTAATTACTTTAACTCCTCGGAATTAAATGCAGCCATAACACTGGATAAGTGAAACACAGTCTGAATGGTAGGCTGTAGGAATTAAATGCAGCCATAAACACCAGAATACTGTTTTATATTTAATTATACCATCTCATAACCTACACGCTGCCTCGGCAAGCGCGAGATTCGAGCCGTTATAATTTGGCTTTCATCTCTCGAGAAGAAAGTCAACAGGCGCGAGGCTGAGACACCCGAAACGCACGTGTGCGGCGAGTTTTTTTTTTTTTTTTCAATGAACACAGCAAGCACCCTCAGGAGCTGACTGTTCATGCCTCGTACCCACACAGCAAACTGCAAAGTAGACTCGTAACCTACATGCTGCCTCGGCAAACACGAGATCTGAGCTACTGGATTCTGTATTGCAACTGCAAGGCATTAAACCTACGCGCTGCCTCGGCAGACGCGAGATCCCAGCCACAGAATCTTACTGGAAAGTACACTCGCAATCTAAGCGCTGCCTCGGCAAACGCGAGATCCGAGCTAGATTCTGTATTGCAACTGCAAGGCAAACATTAAACCTACGCGCTGCCTCAGACGCGAGATCTCGGCCACAGAATCTTACTGCAAATTGTGTGTGTGTGTGTGCGCGCGCTTCGTGCAGATTCTCCTCCGCGATGCTGAGCACGTCCAATTCCTCGGAATCAGACAGCTGCAACACCGGGTCTACATCCCGAACGGGAGAAGCCGCGGGGCGGGCTCCCGAACGGGGGATAGGGGAATCTGCAGCTTTCAGATGAAGATCGGGAAAGTGCCTCAGCAGTCCCGATCTCCTCTGAGAGCTCTCTCTGCGAGCCCCACGATCTAAGCCGCCGCATTGCCTCAGCAGATGCGGGACCTGATCCGCGGGGAGCGCGCATCTGACCATCATTACTAAATAAGGCCAGGCGGGAACGCAGCACTCTTATAGTAAGAGATGCATAGTGGCCACAAGCAGCACCCTCGAGGGCTGCTTGAGCGTGCTGCGTTCCCAGACATGACACACACATCTCGTGTGTGTGTGTCCCGCCGTGATAAAACGAGGGCATGGGAACACACACTTTTAAATTGCAAAATAGAGAGACAACACAGAGCGCTTGCTGAATAGCAAAAAGCTGACATCTCATGTGTGCCGGCGTGCTTTGTACACATCCGCATATGCCGTCACACGCTACGTCATCACGCAACGCCAATAGGATTGGATTCGGTTTCATTCATAAATTCAGACGCGCTACGCTGAAGGGCGTTCCCCTAGTGTCGTCACCGATGCAGTTCGAGTTCCTCGAAAGGGAACTTATTTGTTTAGGGTAGCTTTTAGATAATTGTTGTATTATTATTATTAATCCTATACTTCATAATGTTTTTATTTTGTATTTTATTTCGTCTCTCTGTCAGCAATTACTAATGCATTGTTTGTTTAATTGTATGTTTTATTATGTTTCTATATTTGTGAAGCGCTTTGAGATAGCCTACTTTTTAAAGGCGCTATATAAAATAAAGTTTATTATTATTATTATTATTATTATACATTGTTTAGGTCAACTTCCCCTCTATCTATGATGTGGTCTATATATGCTGTTTTACACCTCAAATTATACGGCAGAGTCACATTTGATTATTGCCCTGAGATATGTGTATTCATTAAAGCATGAGGTTGTTAAAAAAAGTTCCAAACTTCAGTAAATCCTGCAGATAAAATTGCACAAAAGCAAATTCTAGAGGTCAAATTGCAAAAAAAAAAAAAAAGTAAATACAACATGAGGCATTTAATAAAACGAATACAGAAACCCTCTCTTCCGATCTATTGCTAAAGTTTAAGAATAAAATGCTGTTTAAGAACAGCATAAGAAAATTACAAAAATTTAAACTGATATTATTTTAGGTCTGTCTACGAAGAGGTCACAAGACATATAATAGGACCAACATGAAAAGTGAGACTTGATGTTTTTCTGTTACATACACACAACTGTTACACTTAAAACAAAACCTATCGATTAGCTATACACATTATGAGTCAAGGTGTCACAGACACACAATTTATCATGATAGTCTACACAATCGGTGCTTCTCTGAAAAACAGTATGTGTCCATCACCAGTGAATACCAAATTTGTTTATCATATCTTCATTTTCCACAATTAATAAATATTTATTAGCAACAGCTCAATGGTTACCAAATGCTAGTGAAGAGATTATCTACAGAATGTCACTGGCACATTAGTTAGCTATTAGTGATAGTAGCCCATTGTCACATCGCAGTGAGTACACATATAAACCACAAAGTTTTGACTATGAAGCCAGGCCAAAAACAGAAAACAGCAATTAGTTGTAGCAGTATGGAGATTGAGTTATGTTCTTTGATTTTGCTCTCATTTTTTTTTTAAAGCAGACTGTTTGAAACTGTTTACCACGGTTTCATTGTGTGATTGCAATGCTTGTGTGGTGTTTTCTTTACACTTTCCCCATGGATGTCTGTTTCCCATGTCATGTTATTGAACTCTAGGTCTTCTCGCCTTCTATTTGGTCATAAGCGACAGTATTCTGTAGCGACTGACCGAATCCTGTTTTCCTTTCACTACTGAACAGATATGAACACATATATATTTAATTCACAAAACCTTGAATCATGTGATTTGGTGACCGCCATCAGGTCATTAATTAACTTAGTTTATGACGCTTTGAGCAGTCAAGAAACAGGTCCCTGTTGTTCTCGAACCCTTGTCCAGTCACCAGCATAAGACTGCCACCATTCAGTCTCAAGCTAAAATTTTCCCCCTCTCATCAATTATTGTCTTCTTACGCCGTTAGGCTGATAAGTGAATTTACATACACAACTACCCTTTTGTCTTGAAGACAACCATTTGCGAACTAAACCCTCACGTGGTACACACCACGGATGGACAGATGCAGACCAAAAGGATACCCATACACACACACTCACACACACACACACAAACGTCCTTTGTGGGTAACTTAGGATAGAGATGTCTTTTTAATGTAGATAACATAGAATTGTATCTGACCTTCCTGTATGCATGCATATCTAATTAGTTTTGTCTTATTCTATAGATGTAATTTGAAGACTAGTCTGTAACTTCAAATCTTAAGTATACTTCATAAAGAAAGATTCCCTAACAGGATCACTGGTCACACTCCCTCTTGCTAGGTCATAAAACTTTATGACCCCCAAAAGGAATTCCAAGGGAATCACAGCTCCCACTTGAATTCTGATAAAGAGAGAGGAATAAATTCTGCAATCTTATATTTTCTATAAGTATAACCACTTGAGAAATGTATAAACATGAATTTGATCTTTTCTAGGTAATGGTAGCCGGTATTATGGCTTTATAGTCGTGTGAGTGAACATTGATAGTGTGTAATTCTGCATATGAATGTAATTTTATGTTTCTTATAGGGCTGTCAAACGATTAATCTCGATTAATCGCATCCAAAATAAAAGTTTGTGTTTACATAATATATGTGTGTAGTGTGTATAATTATTTTGTATATATAAATACACACACGTGCATGTATATATTTAAGAAATATTTGCGTGTATATATTTTATATATATTTATACATAATTAATATTATATATAAATATAAATATTTTATATATTAATAACATAATTTTCTTAAATGTATACATGCATGTGTGTATATTTATATATACAAAATAATTATACACACTACACACACATATATTATGTAAACACAAACTTTTATTTTGGATGCGATTAATCGCGATTAATCGTTTGACAGCCCTAGTTTCTTACTACTCTTTCCTGCCATTCCTGGTACCCGGTCTGACCGTCTTGTTTTGACTAAACAAGTCATACATAGGATATTACAGTAAAATGTATTGTTCTGTGTGTACAATCTTTCTGGGTAGAAATGACAAAATTTTATACCATCATAAATTATCCTGACAAGACAAAGAAGAACTTTTCCCACTCGAGACATTCTTAAGATTATTGGTCACGTATGCGAAGCAGGCGTGAACCCCTCCTCTCCATAAGAGACTGACACAGAAGTTTCTCTGAGCACTTCTGAGCACTTGAGCACTTGTGAGAACTTGAGAACACTTGATCGCCGAGCACTCGGTTGGAGAACATTCTGACGAACCCACTTCGTCAGTGAGAAGATCCATGGCTCCCTTTTAGGGAGCGTTCTCCATTTTTCTCCGTTTTTCTTTTCTTTACTAAGTTTTATTTTCATATTCGCCTCTCCCTCCACGAGTGAGATGAACTCTGAATTATTTCCTTGGCAACTTCACGTTCGGTGAACCTTTAAACTTCCCGCGAGTCTGCTCGCCCCGGAAGACACGAGAGAACACGCCTATAGCACCTAAGGACAAACACGCACACAACTCTGCGTTCCTCAGCAACACAAGAGAACCATATGCAAGTATAGGTTATTGATTTGATTTGATTTGATTGATGTGATTTCTTGTTGTCTCTCTAAGGGTTACGTTGTCTGTGATTTTTGTCATGCTGCGATCACCCTGGTGATTTCTCTCTCTCTCTCTCTCACTCTCACTCTCTCTCTCTCTCTCTCTCTCTCTCTCTCTCTCTCTCTCTCTCTCTCTCTCTCTCTCTCTCTTTCTCATCCTCTTACTCTCTCTCTCTCTCCCTCTCAATCTCTCTCTCACTCAATCTCTCTCTGTCATGGTGCGTGTTGGAATAATTCCGTGGATTCAAGTGCAGAGTGCAAGAGTGTTTTAATGAAGACAAAAACATAAAATAAACAAACCAAAACAACATCCGACAAGGCAGGCAAGGCAAGGCAAGACAGGCACGGCGCAGACACAAAAACAACGTAACAAATACAACGAACGAGCACAGGACAGCAAACACAGGAAGACTAAATAGGGAGGCAAACAAGGAGGGTAACGAGGCAATACAGAATTTTCTATATTGCTATTTTAACACAACTAAACTCATTTATGTAAACACAACCAAATGGATTAAGTAAAATGGTTGAAAAGAATCGTGTTGGATTAACTCCATTTACTTAAGTATATTGAACAAGCATCAAATGTTATTTTTGGCATACTTAACTGAAACATGAAAATATTGAGTTAGGTCAAACGCAACTGTTTCATGTCAGATTAACGCAATGTACTGTGTTTGAATGAGAAAGCTATTACAGCGGTGTTAAATGAAAAAATATTTTGACTGAATTCTCTCCGGTGAGATGCAGGACTTGTTGTTTATGCAGGACATAGTTATTTATGGCTGAAGACCAACCCCCGTACACCGTTACAACGATCTGAATGAAGAATGAAGATCATTAAATTATTACTCTACAAGAATCAATATGTATAATATCATTTTTAGCTTAGACACGGTCACAAAAGAATGATGACTTAAGTGGATAAACCTTTAATTTCAACATTATTTTTTTCGTTAAAAAAAAAATGATGATAGACAGTCATTACATATACATAAAGTAAAACAATAACTCCATTTACAGGTGATCGAGCCAGAATAGGAAATTGCGGCATGTAGGGTGACCATATTTTAGTTTTCAGAAAACAGGACGGGGGCGTGGTTGATGGGCGGGATGTAATTTTTGGGGGGGCGTGGTTAAGGGGTGGGGGCGTGGTTTGGCGGAGAATGCATCAAAAATACTTGACAAATGCATTCACAACCTTGCAACTATGTTATTGTACTTTAATAATACATAAAGTAATACATTCCTTTCCATTCAATGTTTGGCCCGCAACAATAGAATACTATTTAAAAAAAAGTTTAGCTTTTAACACCTTTTACATGACACTATTTATTTTCATGGCCATAGCATACATTAAAAATCTACTATTAAAATAAAATAAAAAATCTACTACACCATTTCAGTAAAAAAAAACAATTTGAATCCTCCTGATGTTCTCTTAGCCTAAACGTTCTTTATGTGGGCTTCTAGGTCGCTGGCACCTTAACACTGACACGTGCCAGCTTTGCAGTTCATGCATTCTGCTTTACACGGATCCTGACCGAAACGAAAACACAGGAATTTTCTCTGTAAATCGTCTGTGAATTAACATTTGGGCTTTTTTTTCTTTTTTTTTACGCTGTTAGCTACTTACATCTTACCTCGCACTTGACCGTAAACTGAAGCGTCTGAAGCGTCACGCTGCTAAAATTCTGTGAACTTATAAAGTCCGCCTACTTTCATTTGATTGGTCATTTCAAATATTCTGACATTGACAAGCAGTGACAGACCAATGAGGCTGCGATGAACACACACACACACACACACACACAGGCCTCTGTATTCTGATGATTCTGAGTCTGACGTGCTCTGTGCTTGACGCTGCGGATTGAGGAACGCGCTGATTATAACAAGAGGGGGTGAAGCCAAAGTCATATGTTTTGTGTGCAAAGGCAAGCGTGTATTTAAAGTACACGATTAATGGCCCAATGAAAAATAATGAAAACCAGGACATTTTCATCACTTTTTAAAAAACAGACAGGACGGCCAGGACAAAACGTGAAAACAGGACATGTCCTGGGAAAACAGGACGTTTGGTCACCCTAGGCTACCATGTTTTGCTCCAGGATAAAGCTGACTAAAGTTTCAATCATTTCACAGACGTCACATAATTTCAAATTTTTTGAAAACAGTGACACACATAGATCTGTTACAAACGTACACATACAGAGAACTCCAAACTCGTTACTACAATCAAACACCACACCCATAACTTTTCTGAGAATTACACAGACTGGCTCGTTGGCATGAAGACACACAATCGTAACATCATGCCACGAATTTGTTAGGCCTCTTACAATCATTTCATTTTTGAGATTTGTTACACGTCTGGTATCTCCCGCACAGTCGTTATTCGAATCACACGCAGCATCGATGATCTTATGCATCAAGTCAACCATCTGAGCTCTAAAATAATCTTCAAACATACAGTCTATGGTATCTCTTAAACGACACTCTTTGCTCATGGCACAGTCGAACACCGTAGGCTTGTGCACAGCATCTTCAGAACTCAACGGGCAGTCATGCTCCATCATGCTTTTAGTCCGAAGTTTTTAGATTTTTTTTAGAACAAAACTTCATGGATGGTGTAAACTTTGTCCCCTATTCGATGTTGAAAGATTCGGATAGTTCTTGGAATGTCATGTGATTGAGTCCTTGCAGCACAATCGTCTTGTGCATTAACACTCTGAAGTTTGGGTTTATGGGTCTGATCCTCCAAAGTGTTATTAGTCGAAGAAGCGCAATTCGTGTCATGCTCAGGTATACAGGAATGTTGAAGCGGTCTTTGGCAGTCCATGATCAATAAGATTCAACTCCTGATCAATAAGATGTTGTAGTAGCACAGCAGTCCACGTTTTTTCTGATTTTGAATCCAACGGCGCTGAAGCAAGTAGCGTCAAAACCGGGTTTAGCAGTGGAATCGTCACCACCACACACACAACAGTTAGGAGAAGCCGGCTTGCGTGCGATAACTGAGGCTGAGCTCTGTTTATCAGGACTGCAATTGGGGACCGCCCTCGCCCCCCTGTTGTGCACGGGGGTGGTCTTCAGGAAGCCATAAATAACTATGTCCTGCATAAACAACAAGTCCTGCATCTCACCGGAGAGAATTCAGTCAAAATAATTTTCATTTAACACCGCTGTAATAGCTTTCTCATTCAAACACAATACATTGCGTTAATCTGACATGAAACAGTTGCGTTTGACTTAACTCAATATTTTCATGTTTCAGTTAAGTATGCCAAAAATAACATTTGATGCTTGTTCAATATACTTAAGTAAAAGCAGTTAATCAAACACGATTCTTTTCAACCATTTTACTTAATCCATTTGGTTGTGTTTACATAAATGAGTTTAGTTGTGTTAAAATAGCAATATAGAAAACTAGGAAGAGGATTTCCCCCTTCCCATCATTTTCATCAGGATAAAAAAATTTTACTTGTCAATGTTTAAAGTTATTTTATGATTGTATTTAAAAGAGTTTCTGGTGTGTTAGTGTTTTTGGAGATTACCATTGTGGTAAAGTGTAGACCGGGGGTGAGGACGTGCTAACATTAATTAAAGTGGTTTTAATAATAATTAAAACCACTACTTTGGGCATGCCTTGGATGTAACAGTTTAGGATAATTGAACTTAATAGTTTTGGACAAAATTAAGAATGTTAACCTGATTCCACTAAATGAAATTTAGAAATTTCTGAAAAAAAATTAAGTTTACTGAAATAAACCATGTTAATTAAATGCGGCATAGCCCAGCTACGTAAAACCTGTTGACATAAAAAGTTGAGTAAATCCTACATGTATTTTTGATTTTCCAACAAAATCTGATTAAACATTACTAGGTCAAAACACATGCACTGGTGAATTGTGCTCAATAGATCCATAACATGCATTTAGAAAAGGATGGAATTTCTTTTTTTCTTTTTGTGCAGACTTTAAGTTAACTTTTACCAAAGATTAAGAATGTTAAAGTTCAGTCCCTGACGCGTTCATTAAATTGTCTCTATAGTGACATTAAATACAACGTACCGATTGTACATATCCCTACACGTCGACTTTTTTACCAGTAGTCTAAATTCTGGATAAACATTTTCCGTCTGTAAGATTTTTTGAGATGTGAAAATTGGATCATGGTTATAGACATGTCAAGAAACAATGAGATAATGTCGAGTAATACAGACAAGATGCAAAAACTCTATACATTACAATATCATTCCACCGATAGTGGCTTTGCTGTAACGCAATGGTCTTTTCCATAAATGTTGACACTTACCGATGCTTACGCTCAACATAAACAGCTTGTCTATTGTTGAAAAGATGTTGTGTAACCAGATATGGATATAATACCCAGCATTCGAAGTTATTAAATCAAGCAAATTCATGTGAATACTGTCGCTTATGACCAAATAGAAGGCGAGAAGACCTAGAGTTCAATAACAGACATGGGAAACAGACATCCATGGGGAAAGTGTAAAGAAAACACCACACAAGCATTGCAATCACACCCAACATTACAATAAGCATGCTACTGTTAAGAATGAAACCATGGTAAACAGTTTCAAACAGTCTGCTTTAAAAAAAAATGAGAGCAAAATCAAAGAACATAACTCAATCTCCATACTGCTACAACTAATTGCTGTTTTCTGCACTGTAAAAAATTTCCTGTAGAATTTACAGGAATTTACTGGCAAAAAAGTTGGCAATAAAGTCCTGTAAAAATGTTGGTAATTGCTGTAAAATTGATTACAGTATAATACTGTAAAGCAATTTACAGTTAATTATTGCATATGAAATACAGTAATTTGTAGTTTTTTTACAGTAACATTGAATTAAACTTGTATATAACAGCAATATTTTGTAATTTCACTAAAGTACAGTATTTACCTGGCAATATAGTTGCCAATAAAATCCTGTAAATATATTTTGGAGCAATGTTTTGTAATTTGACTAAAGTACAGTATTTACCTGGCAATAAAGTTGCCAATAAAATCCTGTAAATACCCCCAAAATTCAAGAAGATGCTGTAATAGTTTAACATTTAAAAAGTTGAAAAGAATCATTTTAACAGTAAACTGTACTCTATTATTTACCATTATATTGATGTAAATGCATTAAAATAAACATTTAAAAAAACAAACACCAAGTCAAAGCTGTTGTAGAAAAATATTTATTAAAATAATAAGCAAATTACTGCAAGACTGGTAACAACAATTTTACTTTTTCAAGTACAGAAAATCTTTTCAAAATCAGTCACAAAATAAAGACAAATAACTTGTAATACTTAAAAGCAAGATTCTGGGTTCAATAAAAGTTAAAGTGACAGTTAATCCAAAAATGAAAATTCTGTCATCATTTACTCACCCTCAATTTGTTCCAAACCTGTATGAGTTTCTTTGTTCTGTTGAACACAAAAGATGATATTTTAAAGAATTTTGGTAACAAGACAATTGAAAGTAAATGGCTACCATCAACTGTTTGATTACCAACATTCTTCAAAATATCTTCAGTGTTCAGCAGAAGAAAGAAACTCATACAGGTTGGGAACAACATGGGGGTGAGTAAATGATGACGGAATTTCCATTTTTGGGTGAACTAACCCTTTAAGCTCAATCAACAGAATGGCATTATGGTTAACTCACATCTCCTGTTAAAACTCACATTTCTTTTTTCACATTCACATTATTTTTTGTATAAATGTTTGTGATAAACAACACAAATGCTGGTGATTGACAACATTCCCTCTAAAAACATTTAAACTGTTTTAATGTAAAGTACTTTTTTACATTTTGTGTAATTTGAACACTTTTTGGCAAGAGAACAAGATATAATAGATATAAAAGAAATAGTTCACCCCAAAATGTAAATTCTGTCAGTAATTACTCACCCTCTTGTTGTTCAACCCCGTAAGACTTTCGTTCATCTTCAGAACACAAATGAATATATTTCTGATTAAATCTGAGAGCTGGATCACTCCTCCATAGGCTTCTAAAGGATTGAAACTTGCCGGCCCCGAAAAGTTATTAAAGAAATCGTTAAAATAGTCCAAGTGACTACAGTGGCGAAATCTTAAGTTTATCAAGCAACGAGAATACTTTTTACGTGCAAAAAAACAACAACAAAAAAAAAACAACTTTATTCAAGTATTTATTTCCTTCTCTTTTGGCCACGAGATTTCACGTAGTGTAATTGCATAGAGCTTCTGGTTGAACGTCACAGCATTACACACATGACCAGCGTCGGCCAATAGTGAGCCTACATGTGACATACAACACAGAAGCACGACACAATTATACTATGTGAAAATATCTCAAGGCCCACAGAGAATGAAATGAATACTTGAATAAAGTTGTTATTTTTGTTGTTGTTTTTTTTGCGCACAAAATCATTCTCGTCGCTTGATAAACTTAAAGGATAATTCCGGTATTTAGCACTTTGAGTCTATTTTCTAGTGTGTTTTGGATGAACTAGAGTGGTGGACACCTAAATGTTGACGATGGGTCCTGTCTCGACTTTTTGACTCTTTTAGAATCGCCTCTGAGCGCTTCAGAGTGGCTGTCTATGCGCATGCACAAACATGTGCTTAAAACAACCCTTAACGTTCGTTTTCAAAACTGTGCAACTCACCGAGTGGTTAGTGGTATTCATTAATGATTAAAAACAAGTAGCGTAGCGAAATACAGTTTCTGTCGTGTTTGGGGGCACAAAAAGTATAATTGTGGCTTAATAACATTAAGGTTGATCCACTGTAGTCACATGGTCTATTTTAACAATGTCTTAACTGCCTTTCTGGACCTTGAAAGTTGCAATCATTTGCTGCCTATGTGTGGTTCAGAAAACTCTCGGATTTCATCAAAAATATCTTAATTTGTGTTCCGAAAATGAACGAAGGTCAGTAGTTAAATAATGACAGAAATACAATTTTTGGGTGAACTAATCCTTTAACATTAATCCTTATATTTAAGTAAACTGTTACCTTTGAACAAATTCAAGTGTGCAGGATGCCTCGTGCTGGTACACCAGATTAAAGTTGTAGTAAATTGGAAACAAAGCAGCAAATCCAGCCATAAAATTGGGGTGTGGATTCATAAACCTCATTGACCCTCAATACTCAGCATCCACTGGGTTTCAGTGAGAATTTCACCTAAAAATAATAAGAAACACTTTATAAAAATGTATGCTAAAATACAACAGGCAAAATGTATTAAGTAATTTAAAGATTTTGGAACGTACATTACCTATATCACCCATTACCAATCAGTCTCGGAGAGTCTGGAACTGTAGAACTTTCCACATCAGCTGCTGCTGACATCTATCTACAAGAAAAATAAATAAAAGGAAAACATTTCTTTAGATATGAGATGCAAATGTGGATTTTATTTCCCTGCCCTCATCAATGTGGCCTTTTAAATGCCTAATTAAGTCATTCAGTGTTGTACATGTGAAATGACAATATCCAATCTGGCAAATCAGTGTTGTGTCTATTTGGTAAAATCTGGCACCTTTACGAGACTTTTGATAACCTGTATGCTGGTCTCTATTTAGATGAGACTTAAAAGCTGCAAATTTTGTAAATGCACGGGAACAGTCAGGTACACCACAGGTAAAACAGCAGTTTGGAACATTACTTTAACTTTTCATAGGCCTAGTAAAACCTACAATGGTATTGCTCTCATGTTGACACAATTAACAGTGATACATTTATCATTTATATTTAGGTTCAAGTTATATTAAGAAAATGATAACTATGGGAACTTTGAACAGAAAATAAAATGAACTGTCAAATCGTTTGCCAGTCATTTTGAATTTAGTTATAACGCAGGGATTTGTTAAACACTGCTTTTACATGCTCTCAATAAGAAATCCAAACTAGTGAAATAAATGAGAAAATAGCAGCATCCAACGATGTTAAAATCATATATTCTAATGTTTTCATTAGCAGAGCTAACTGCACGTGCGTACAGTTTTGCCTCACCAACACTTCAGTGGATTTTTCTTGTCTGCCAAACTGCAAATGCGCTAAAAAAACTCTCTCGAGAGCAAATGCAAATAGGCATATTCCTATCATTGTTCGCAGCAAATTGCTTTGCGTTAGTTATGACGCAGGCCTTTGTTAAACACTGGTTTTACATGCTCTCAATAAGAAATCAAAACTGGTGAAAAAAATGAGAAAATAGCAATCAACGATGTTAAAATCATAGCTTATTCTGTTTATTTTTTTTTCGTCAAGAAAGCTAACTGCACTTGCGTATAGTTTTGTCTCACCAACACTCCAGTGGATTTGTCTTGTCTGCCAAACTGCAAATGCTCTAAAAATACTCTTTTGAGAGCAAATGCGAATAAAACTGTATCAAACTGCAGCATTCATCCATAACATTTACGATGGTTTTACCTTGTAACCGTCCAGCTTCGTCTAGTCTCACCACTGTAGCTGCTAATGGCGCGCGCCGTCGTGATTCTATGCCTCGCCTGAAACAAGAAATTTTAAATTAAAGACATTCCTTTACTAAATAAACGTAACCTTTCGGGGAAAAAAAATATTTGAGTCAAACACTTTTACATCCCACTAAATGTCCTGATAACACGCAGTTGTTAACAAGTCGATAAAATTAATTGCATCTGACATGCCTATGTTATGTTCAAAATCGGTTAAACAACATTAACATTAGATTGTAATATTTATGGACGTAAATGTAAGTTAACTTACCAAAAAATTGAGTAAATGGTGCCTTTTATCTTCAACTCTTCTTGCCCTGCTGCATGCTCCATTTCACCAGTTTTCAAACCTGCATTCAGCCTGCGCAATCCCATAATGCCACATTACAGTAAATTGTTGAAAAACAAAATGAACTACAGTGAAAACACCTCTTACCTGTAAATCAATTTACAGTTGACAGGGAAATATACTTTTAACAACTGTAATACTCTTTTTGACCCATAATGCATTGCGAATTACAGTAATAACTTGTAAAATGATAAAACAATAAATTTCTGTAGAATTTTGCTGTAGAATCTACAGCAATTTGTTACAGTGTGTTTTTGGATTTGCCAACTGGACACAAGCTGGGTCTGATCAGCCACAGCTGGGTCACCTGGAGGAGGGTGTATGATGTTGAAAGACCCGAAACACCCAATGATTCCAGGAACATCACTGAAGATGTGTCCAGTAGCATCAGTAGATGTATTTGCACAGCTTAACCTGATTTAATCAGTGAAGACCAGGAAAGACTGGATGACAACCACGAAAAGTGTGGTGACTACCGGAGAGGCGGTGACAGCTCGGAGAGACGGCAACCGGGGCAGAACGGGCTGGCAACCCAATCTGTGTCTTCTGTGAGTGGGACTCCCACAAAAAGCTACGATGAACCTAAGGGAAAAATACCCCCAGGGGTGCCCGAGAGGGGGGGGAGGATGAGCACCCCAACTGGACGGATACAACGGCATTAGAACAAGGCAACGAAGAAACGATTACGAGGCAGCAGTGTACATGTGGCAAAATCTGTAAGAACAAGCGAGGCCTAAAGATCCACCAAGGGAGGATGAAGTGTCTGGTGGGGACAGGACAAACACAACGCACAGGTGTTCAACCTGGTGAGACGCAGGAGGAGCCAGGCCCGGAGTCACCCCATAGTGCCCGGAACCTCCAAGTGTTGCAAATGACTCCATCTAGCATCAAGTCTGAGAGGAGGCGGATCAAGTGGCCAGCAGCTAACATGACCTCACTGTGGAACCAGTTTGATATTGATGTCGATCAGATTCTGGAGACTACCATCAGGGGAGATGCCGACCGGAAACTGCAAGCCATGACAACGATCATCATCAGCATTGCATGCGAACGGTTTGGAGAAGAGGTGAATGAAGGAGGCTCCAAAGGATCTCACTCAAATAACCAACGCGAGATGAGAATCCATAACATCAGACAGGAGATGAAGTCCCTGAAGCGGCAGTACAGGCGGGCAGGAAAGGATGAGCGCATTAGCTTGGCACAGCTGTTGAGCATCCTACGAAAAAAGATCAGGATCCTCCGTCGGGCAGAGTGGCACCGGAGGCGCCGCCGCAAAAGAGCCCGAAAGCAAGCTGCATTCATTGCCAACCCCTTTAAGTTCACTAAGGAGCTGCTAGGGCAGAAGCGTAGTGGCCAGCTGGTCTGCTCTCAGGAGGAGATTGATCATCACCTGAAGGAAACATACAGCGACCCAGCGAGTGAGCAAGAGTTAGGGGAGTGCAGCATTCTGATAGACCCTCCTGGGCCAAGTGTGCAGTTCAACATGTCAGAGCTGCAGCTAAAGGAGGATCCTGATCTCCCCAGCAGAGTCAGAGACCTCATCGCTGACTATTACAACAATTTTAGGATGAGAGCCTCTTCAGGAGCAGTGACATCAGGCTGGCACAAGGTTGAGATCGGAATCATCACGGGCTGCACCATCTCCGTAATCCTGTTCTCCCTTGGCCATGAATATGCTCACAAAGTCTGCTGAACCAGAGTGCAGAGGGCCCAAGACGAAGTCAGCTCAACGTCAGCCACCGATCAGAGCATTTATGGACGACCTCACGGTCACCACAGAATCTGTTCCAGGCTGTAGGTGGATTATAAAGGGTCTTGAAAGGCTAATGGAGTGGGCACGGATGCATTTTAAACCAGCCAAGTCAAGATCAATGGTACTGAGAAGAGGAAAGGTGGATGAGAAATCCCGGTTTATCGTCGCAGGTGTAACAATCCCGACCATCACTGAGAAGCCTGTCAAGAGCTTAGGCAAGGTGTTTGACAGCACCCTGAGGGACTCCGCATCCATCCAGTCAACCTGCACTGAGCTGGACAGATGGCTGAAGTCAGTGGACCGGTCTGGATTGCCAGGGAAGTTCAAAGCTTGGCTACACCAGCATGGCATTCTTCCCAGAATCCTGTGGCCACTACTCGTCTACGAAGTGCCACTCTCGACTGTGGAAACCTTAGAGAGGAAGGTCAGCAGCCACCTCAGAAGATGGCTGGGGCTTCCAAAAAGTTTAAGTAGCATCGCACTTTATGGGCAACGTAACAAATTGCAATTGCCACTCAAGTCCTTGGAAGAGGAGTTCAAGGTATCAAGAGCTAGAGAAGTGCTGCTATACAGAGACTCAAGTGATCCAAAGGTGGCAACGGCTGGGATTGAAGTGAGGACTGGTCGGAAGTGGAAGGCTGAGGAGGCTGTTCGACAAGCAGAGGAAAGATTACACCACAAAAGGCTGGTGGGGGTGGTAACAAGAGGCAGGGCTGGACTGGGTTCCTTTTCAACTCCTCACATTGACACCACCAAAGGAAAGGAAAAACGTTGCCTAGTCCAGGAGGAGGTGAGAGCAGTGGTCGAGGAGGAGAGAACTTGCAGGACAGTAGGAATGAGGCAACAGGGTGCCTGGACACGATGGGAGAACGCGATCGAGAGGAAGGTGACATGGGTGGAGCTGTGGAAGGCAGAGCCACAGCGGATCAAGTTTCTTGTCCAGGCGGTATACGATGTGCTCCCCAGCCCATCAAACCTTCACATATGGGGCAAAGTGGAGTCACCAGCATGCCCACTGTGCTCCAGGCGTGGAACCCTAGAGCACATTCTGAGTTGCTGCTCAAAGGCACTGGTCAAAGCGCTCCCGCCCCTCCAAATAAGCCATCGTCTTCGTCAGAGCTGGAGAGCAGCCACCAAAACCAGCCGCAAAAACATCTGCAGGCATCCTGGCCACGGCGAGGGACTGGCAGCTGTTGGTGGACTTGGAGCAGCAACTCAAGTTCCCCAACCAGGTTGTGCCCACCTCCTTAAGACCAGATGTCGTCCTCTTGTCTGAGTCCACCAAACAAGTGGTCCTGTTGGAGCTTACAGTCCCTTGGGAAGACCGCTTGGAAGAGGCGTTTGAGAGGAAGCTCGCCAAGTAAGAGGGACTAGTAAGCGAGTGTCGACAAGCTGGATGGAGAGCAAGGTGTCTCCCAATAGAGGTAGGATGCAGGGGCTTTATAGCACGATACCTGTCCAGAGCCTTCAGTCTGTTAGGCATTGATGGGGTGAGGAGGCAGAGAAAGCGGCAGAGAAAGCCTCAAGATGGCTATTCACTTTGTTTTAATGGACATGTCTCTAGTTCATCAACTCGATTTTTGCCAGTTAAAATTGCTCTTATAAATGCCCGTTCTGTAGCTAATAAGACATTCATTTTAAATGACATTATCACATCGCACGAGTTGGACATTTTATTTGTAACTGAAACTTGGCTTCGTACTGGTGATTTATCCCCCTTCACAGAAATATGTCCTCCCCAGTGGGGTTTTCTAAATTCCCCCAGGATCTCTGGCCGTGGTGGTGGCCTAGCTACAATTTTTAAAAATATATTCAAATGCAAAATCCTTCCTGTAAAAAACTACTCTTCTTTTGAAGTTCAACTGTTTACACTTGCAAATTGTCTGCAAACACCCTTGTTATGTGTACTGGTCTACAGATCACCTAAAGCTACTGGCTGCTTCATACATGATTTCTCTGACCTTCTGTCTGCCTTGGCCAGTCAGTTTGACAAGATGTTGATTCTTGGTGATTTTAATATTCATGTCTGTTGCCCAACTAAGCCGATGGTGAATGAATTTTTAGCGTTACTCGACTCTTTTAATCTCACTTAATCAATTTGTGGCTCTACTCATATTAAGGGACACACATTGGACCTCGTTCTGTCATTAGGGATATCAGTCGATAAACTTGATATCACTAATGTTGCTATCTCTGATCACTTTCTGATTGAATTTGAATTTTCTAGCTACAGTCCTCCTTCTGTCCCTCCCCCTTCTTACGTTATAGCTCGTTCATTTAACTCAGCTACAGCTTCTCTTTTCTCAAATTCTTTTAAGTTTGCTCTCCCTCCCTCCCTCTCTGCTGACTTGCCACCATGCACTAATATTGATGAGCTTGTCTCTAGTTTTAACCTGTCCTGTACCAATACATTGGATCTGATAGCCCCTGTAAAATTAAAAAGAGTAAAGTCAAACACTTTAACACCTTGGGTGGATAGTTCCATACAAGTTTTCCGTCAAGCCTGTAGACAGGCTGAACGGAAATGGAAAAAAGATAAGCTTCAGGTCTCTTATGACATATTTCTGCAACATCTGAAAGCATATCAAGTCACTGTTAAAAAGGCAAAAGCTAATTATTTCAGTGGACTTATTAACTCACAGGCTAATAGACCCAAAGTTCTTTTTAAAGCTATCGATACATTCTTAAATCCGGCTAATACAGCAGATACATCCTTGACTTGTGAGGAGTTTTCTAATTACTTTATCCAAAAAATTTATCTTATCAGATCTGGCATCACAACCCAGGGTTGCATCTCAGTTACATCTTACAGTCCTACCAACTTTCTCCAGCATTTCACTCCTCTGTCTTCCCCTGAGTTGTCTGAGATTGTTTCTCACCTTAAGCCTTCTTGCTGCCCTTCTGATATTATTCCCTTTCGTCTCTTTAAGGAGGTCTTTGATGTCCTTTCTCCAATTGTGTTAGCTATAGTAAACTGTTCCTTATACACTGGTGTTGTTCCATCTGGTTTTAAGCACGCAGTGGTAAAACCACTATTGAAAAAAAACAATCTTGACCCTAATGATCCTGGAAATTTCAGACCTATTTCTAAATTATCGTTTATTTCTAAAATCCTGGAAAAAGCAGTTTTCAAGCAGATTTCTTCTTTCTTGATTAATTTTAACATACTGGATAAATTCCAATCTGGTTTTAGAGCTCTACATAGTACAGAATCCGCATTACTTAAAGTTTATAATGACATTCTTCTCACCATTGACTCTGGATCAAGTGCATTACTTATCCTGCTAGACCTTAGCGCTGCCTTCGACACTATTGATCATGGTATTCTTACTGATCGCCTGGAAAATAGTGTCGGACTACAGGGCCCTGTCTTACGCTGGTTCAAATCATACCTGACAGAGAGAACATTCTCTGTTAAACTGGGTGCTAAATCATCCCCTCCAGTGGATATTAAATATGGTGTCCCCCAAGGATCAGTTCTTGGTCCCCTGTTATTTTCCCTATACATGCTGCCCCTTGGCTCCATCCTTGAAAAGCACAACTTAAGATACCATTGCTATGCTGATGATACATTACTGTATTTACCCATTTCCCCTGGCTGTACTTCAGATGTCGATACTATTTTTAACTGCTTGGAAGACATTAAATCATGGATGGCAGAAAATTTCCTTCAGTTGAATGCTAAGAAAACAGAGATGATTTTGTTTGGATCGTCCCCCACTTCAAAACACTGGACTGATGCCCTTGGCCCTTGGTCATCAAATTTGCAGAATATGGTCAGAAATCTAGGTGTCATTTTTGATAGTTCTCTTAATTTTAATAAACAAGTTAGCTCTGTTGTTAAAGGTAGTTTCTATCAGCTTAGAACAGTAGCTAAGCTGAAGCATTTTTTATCCAAGAAAGATCTTGAAACACTCATTCATGCTTTTGTTTCCTCACGCTTAGACTACTGTAATTCTCTGTACACAGGTCTAACCAAACATAATTTAAATAGACTTCAGTTAGTCCAGAATGCGGCTGCAAGACTGCTCACAGGCACTAAAAAGTATGAGCACATAACCCCAGTTTTAGCTGAACTCCACTGGCTACCAGTGAAATTCAGAATTGATTTTAAAATCTTACTTTTCGTTTTTAAAGCTCTAAAAGGTCAAGCCCCTTTGTATATTTCTGAGCTTTTGTCTACTTACTCTGCCGTCAGACCACTCAGGTCTACAACCCAACAGCTACTTGCTATCCCCAAGACACGTCTTAAAACCAGAGGGGACAGAGCTTTTTCTGTAGTAGCTCCTAAACTCTGGAACTCCCTCCCACTTCATATTAAGTCCTGCAATACAATTGTTAGTTTTAAGACAAATCTGAAAACACACTTTTACTCTCTAGCCTTTAATTCTCTTTATTTATTTTTTTTATTTTTTTTTCTCTGTAGATTTATTTATTTATTTGAGTGTATTTAACGAGTCCTGTACTCATTTTTATGAATTTGTCAAGGCATATTGTTTTTGCCTTTCCTGTTTTAACCTGTGAAGCACTTTGGGTCAACTGTTGTTAGGTTAAATGTGCTATACAAATAAAATGACTTGACTTGACTTGACTATGGCTTAAGAGAGGAGATCCATGGGGGCAGGGTAGCTAGATTTGCCAACTGGACACAAGCTGGGGTCTGATCAGCCATAGCTGGGTCACCTGGAGGAGGGTGTATGATGTTGAAAGACCCGAAACATTTCTATAATTCTATAGTATCGAATGCTGCGCTCAAATCCAATAGCACCAGAATAGCATGATCACCTGTGTCTACGGTTAAATACGTGTCATTTAAAACTTTGTCAGTGTCATTAAAAACGTGTCAGGGCAGACTCTGTGCTATGATATTTCCTGAAGCTGGACTGAAATATTTCAGAAATGTTATTCATGTTCAAATAGCTCTGAATTTGTAGCAGCACAATTTTCTCTATAATTTTCGAAATAAAAGGTAGTTTAGAAATTGGCCTAAAATTTGACATGTCAGAAGGATCAAGATTCGGTTTCTTGATAAGGGGTTGGACAACGGCATGTTTCAAACCCTCTGGCATGGTCCCTACAGTCAGGCACTTATTAATCATGGACCGTAAACTAGGTCCGACAGTATCTAAAACTTGTTTAAAAAGGTGAGTCGGAATCTTGTCATGCTGCGAGGTGGTAGGCTTTAGCTGGTGGACCACTTCTTGAAGAGTTTCAAAAGAGATGGGTTCAAACTGGGCTAAAACACTAGAACAAGTGACTGGGTTCGACGGATCTAACAGTGATGGTTGAATATGAGATCTAATATTTGCAATCTTATCTACAAAAAAGTGTAGAAAATTATTACAAAGTGTTTGTGACGGTTTTGGGAGAACATCTGAAGATGGATTTACAACGGAGTTAATTGTATGAAATAGAATTTTTGGTCTATGGCAATTTTTGTAATGACCTCTGAAAAATATTTAGTCCTGGCGGCTTTCACTGCTTTTTTAAAGGTAGACAATGAATCTCTCAAAATTTCATAAGACACCTGTAGCTTGTTTTTTTTCCACCTCCGTTCCGCACTTCTACAGATCTGTCTTAGTGTACGTATACTATCATTTAACCAGCGCTCTGATTTTGGTTTAACAGTTTTCTGTTTTAAGGGAGCAATGTCGTCTAAAATATTTGTACAGGTACAGTTGAAAAGAATTAGATGTTCCTCGGCACTCAGTTCATCTAAGGGACCTTCTAAATTACATGATTTAGATGCCACTTCAAATGCTGCAGAAAAGACCGTCCCGGTATCAGCACTAATTTTCCGAGACAATTTTGTAGAGGTCAGCTGGTTAATAGATGGACAGTAGAGAGTAGTTGTAAATAATATAGGTTTGTGGTCTGTAAAGCTAGCATCACAAATATCAATATCCTGAATAGGTAGGCCATAAGACTAGATCCAATGTATGACCAAGGGTATGTGTGGGTCCTTTCACCAACTGTTCAAACCCAAAAGAACCCAAAAGAATCAACAAGAGTTGAAAAGTCTTTAGCCAGAGAATTTGATGGGCAGCATACATGTATATTAAAATCTCCTAGAATTAAAATTCTATCATAGTTTTGGATAATATCTCCCAAAAAGGCTGCAAAATCATTCAGGAAGTCTTTGTTTGGTTTTGGAGGTCGGTACACCACCGCTATCATCACAGGCTTAGACAAGACTATTTTTAGAACCTGGAGCTCAAAACTGGGATAGAAATCCCTTGTTTCAACACAGCATCTAAATTGTTCCTTTGCAATTGATGCTAGGCCTCCCCCCGACCCGTAGACCGAGGGGTGTTAAAGAACACATAGTCGGGAGGTAAAAGTTCAGAAAAGGGACTTTGATCCCCTGGATTTAACCATGTCTCTGTAATGAAAAGAAACGCCAGGCTGTGCGATGTAATAAAGTCATTTAGAATAAATATCTTGTTTACCATAGACCTCGCGTTGATCAACGCCATCCTTAGCGGCAGCGAGTCATCTCCGTGGTGAGTTTCCCAGCGCAAGAATTTCAAATTCTGATGATTTAATCCACCTCGACGAACAAGCAGCGGTCGTTGACGGAAGCTATTTGCCGAGTGTGTTGGAATCACAGACCTAATCCACTCATGCCGTGGGTCCAGGGAGCGTCGGGATATAAAACACTCAAAGTTCCGTTCAAAAGACCGCACATCCAGCCGAACCTGCGTCGCAGACCAATCAGCCAGGCGGGACTTTAGAGCAGCTAAAATACCCCCGCGCTTGCCTCGTCTTCTGCGGCATTTTCGTCGTTGTGTAGCACTGGGCTGTCGAAGTAGAAAAGCAGGAACAGACGACAGTACGGGGGGAGATAAGCGCGTGACTCGCTCCAGCCAGGGCTAGATAGCTCTTTAAATATTTCTTGAATGTTTAGAAGGGTTTGGCAATTGTATGTCCGCAAGGTTGAGATGTTTGGAATTAAAAGCAATAATAAAAGCAACACAGCACACATACTGTCACGTTTTGATGTGTTTAGTTATGTTCTGTGATCTTGTTTCCCCCTGTCTTTGTGATTTTGGTTTAGTCCTGTTAGTTTTCCCGCTCCTCGTTTGTGTTCAGTTTCTTCACCTGTTTTCAGTTAATTATCTCGTTTGGTTCAGTTCATTTAAGCCCTGTGTTTTCCCTCAGTGTTTGTTGGTCGTCGTCAATGTATGGTTGTGTTAACCCTGAAGTCCTGGAGTCTGTTCTTTTGTTCCTGTCTTTTTGAAGTTAAAGTTTGTAAAATAAATCTCCTAAAACTACAGTTACCTTGTCCTCGTCTTCGGCATCCTGCACATACCCTGACAGAACGACCAACCATAAAAAAGAAAACGAAGATGAGTAGAAGGAAGAAGAAAGAGGTGAGCCCTTTTGAAATCCCAATCCTCTTCCAAGAGGAGCGCTCTCTAGAAGAGTATGCGGGGCTGTACCTAGGGTTTTATGGTGATGTGACTCAGGATGAAGAGGAACTGAAACGGAGTTTCTGGGGTGGTCTGAAGGACCCTCTAGCCCAGATAATTTTGGTAAAGGACCTCAATATGTCCATTTTGGAGTTTGTGGATCACACACTGTGGGCGTGTGGATCCACATACCTCGTGGAAGATCTCCCACTCCAGCCAGTTCCAAGCCCGCCAGAGCCAGAGCCCATCGCCTGCCCGCCAGAGCCTGAGCCCATCGCCTGCCTGCCACCAGATCGGTCCCTGGACTTCCCTGGATGATATCTAGTATGACTGATCCCCCGCTGATGTCAGTGCGATCAGCCAGGAAGAGGGCTGCCGAGGCTGGTGTTCACGTCACGCCCGTTGGGCCTGAGCCTTCACCGCTGGTCCCGTCTAGCACAGATCCTGAGCCTCCGCCCTCACCGCTGGTCCCGTCCAGCACAGATCCTGAGCCTCCGCCCTCACCGCTGGTCCCGTCCAGCCCAGAGTTTCCCTCGCCGCTGGCCCCATCCAGTTCCGAGTCCCATGATGTTCTGGCCCCGTCCAGTTCCGAGTCCCATGATGTGCCGGCCCCGTCCAGTTCCGAGTCCCATGATGTGCCGGCCCCGTCCAGTTCCGAGTCCCATGATGTGCCGGCCCCGTCCAGTTCCGAGTCCCATGATGTGCCTGCCCCGTCCAGTTCCGAGTCCCATAATGTGCTGGTCCCATCCAGTCCTGCGCCAGAGCCCGTTGACCCAGAGCCCGTTGACCCAGCGCCAGAGCCCGTTGACCCAGCGCCAGAGCCCGTTGACCCAGCGCCAGAGCCCGTTGACCCAGAGCCCGTTGACCCAGCGCCAGAGCCCGTTGACCCAGCGCCAGAGCCCGTTGACCCAGCGCCAGAGCCCGTTGACCTAGCGCCAGAGCCCGTTGACCCAGCGCCAGAGCCCGTTGACCCAGCGCCGGCGCCCGTTGACCCAGGGCCGGCGCCCGTTGACCCAGGGCCAGCGCCCGTTGACCCAGGGCCAGCGCCCGTTGACCCAGGGCCAGCGCCCGTTGACCCAGGGCCAGCGCCCGTTGACCCAGGGCCAGCGCCCGTTGACCCAGCGCCCGTGCCCGTTGACCCAGCGCCCGTGCCCGTTGACCCAGCGCCCGTGCCCGTTGACCCAGCGCCCGTTGACCCAGAGCCCGATGACCCAGAGCCCGATGACCCAGAGCCCGATGACCCAGAGCCCGATGACCCAGAGCCCGATGACCCAGAGCCCGATGACCCAGAGCCCGAGCCCGTTGACCCAGAGCCCGTTGACGTCAAGTCTGTTCCCGTTCCTGAACCTGTCCTTCTCCCCAAGAAAATTTTGGGGGGGGGCTATACGCCTTCGCCGTGGCTGGCCAAAGACCCACGGAGGCCTGAAAAAAGATCGGACGCCCGAAGGGTCCTCACCACCACCACCGCCGCCCGAAGGGTCCTCACCGCCCTGGCCACCTGAAGGGTCCTCACCGCCCTGGCCACCTGAAAGGTCCTCACCGCCCTGGCCACCTGAAGGGTCCTCACCGCCCTGGCCACCTGAAGGGTCCTCACCGCCCTGGCCACCTGAAGGGTCCTCACCGCCGTCTCCACCTGAAGGATCCTCACTGCCGTGGCCACCTGAAGGGTCTTCACCACCGTGGCCGCCTGAAGGGTCCTCACCTCCACGGCCACCCGAAGGGTCTTCACCGCCATGGCCACCCGAAGGGTCCTCACCGCCATGGCCACCCGAAGGGTCCTCACCGCCATGGCCACCCGAAGGGTCCTCACCACCATGGACGCCCGAGGGTCCCACAGCTCCGCCCTGGACGTCCGAGGGTCCCACAGCTCCGCCCTGGACGCCCGAGGATCCCACAGCTCCGCCCTGGACGCCCGAGGGTCCCACAGCTCCGCCCTGGACGCCCGAGGGTCCCACAGCTCCGCCCTGGACGCCCGAGGGTCCCACAGCTCCACCCTGGACGCCCGAGGGTCACACAGCTTTACCTCGGACGCCCGAGGGTCACACAGCTCCGCCGTGGCCACGCCCACAGCCTGCTCCGCCCTGGTCCCCTGACCAGCCTGCTCCGCCTGGAGCGTCCTGGAGTCCAGGATGCCCACCCTCCCACCCCTTTAGATGTTATACGGCGCGAGGACACGCCTTCGGGGAGGGGGGAGGTACTGTCACGTTTTGATGTGTTTAGTTATGTTCTGTGATCTTGTTTCCCCCTGTCTTTGTGATTTTGGTTTAGTCCTGTTAGTTTTCCCGCTCCTCGTTTGTGTTCAGTTTCTTCACCTGTTTTCAGTTAATTATCTCGTTTGGTTCAGTTCATTTAAGCCCTGTGTTTTCCCTCAGTGTTTGTTGGTCGTCGTCAATGTATGGTTGTGTTAACCCTGAAGTCCTGGTGTCTGTTCTTTTGTTCCTGTCTTTTTGAAGTTAAAGTTTGTAAAATAAATCTCCTAAAACTACAGTTACCTTGTCCTCGTCTTCGGCATCCTGCACACACCCTGACACATACTAGGACACGGAAACAGACGGCCTGCCACACACACCGGCGCCATCTTTGCAGATCATTGTATGGTCACTATGTCTTTATCCATTTCTAAGAAACCTCAGTTCTCTCCTAATATTTGGAAATTCAATAATGATTTGTTAAATAATGATAGCTTTTGTCAACAGGTGATGACTCTGAGGAGATTGAAAAGCTTGACATGTCTTGCATGAATAAATGGGAATGGTTTAAATTTAAGGTCAAAATATTAGCCGTTGATACAGGAAAATTATTAATGATGAGAAAACAAAAACAAACGGAATTGATTGGGGAAATAAATTTATTGGCAGTTAATTCACAAGTATCACCTGAAAACTCAGCAAAACTTAAACAGTTACAATCTCAGTTAGACGAGTTGTATTCGGAAAAAGCAAATGGAGCTTACCGTATATCCGCTCAAGAGCCCGATGGTTTGAAAAAGGAGAAAAAAGTTCATATTTTTTCGGCCTTGAAAAACGAAGGCAAGCAAAGAAAAAAATTAATAAGCTTGCGATTAATGATATTATAATTGAAGATCATAAAGAAATCCAGAATGAAATTTGGCTTTTCTATCGTAACCTTTATAGTTCTAAATTTAAAAAGGCAGATTGTGATTCTTTATTTAAAAATATTACAGATAATATTCAAAAATTAAATGAGGATGATAAAAACTTAATCGATGATGAGTTGACTATAGCAGAAATACATGTGGCATTAAAACAAATTAAAAATGGCAAATCACCAGGTATCAACGGTTTAACAACAGAATTTTTAAAGCATTTCTGGAAGGATATAAGGAAATTATTATATAATGCATTTTTGGAATGCATACAGAAAGGGAGCTTATCCCCTACAATGAAAACAGGATTAATAACCTTGCTGCCCAAACCCAAGAAACAATTGTTGTCACTAGATAACTGGAGACCAATAACTCTACTATGCACCGATTATAAGTTATTTGCCTTGGTTTATGCTAATCGTCTAAAACTTGTACTAGAAAAACTTGTTGGGGAGTTTCAATCAGCATTTATTAAGGAAAGGTATATCCAAAACCACATTAGATTAATTCTAGATATGATCGATTATAAATCAATGATACAATCAGATAGCCTTATTTTATTTATAGATTTTTTTAAAGCATTTGATACCGTGGAGCATGAATTTATATTTACAACTCTTAAAAAGTTTGGTTTTGGAGAAGGGTTTTGCAAGGTTTTAAAATGTTATATAATGATATTTATAGTTATATATCCCTTAATCCTGGAATGACTCCTAGAATTGAAATTTTGTGTGGAATCATTTTGTGTCCAATATCTCCAAAATTGTTTATACTATGCACTCAAATGCTAGCTTACTTAATTGTCAACCATCCTCAATTAAAAGGAATAACCATTTGTGACTATGAGTATCGAATCAGTCAATTTGCTGATAATACAGTAATATTTTTAAAAGACAAATCTATAATTGAGAAAGCCCTGAATATTATTTCATTTTTTTCAAGAGCATCGGGTCTGTGCTTAAACCTAAAAAATGTGAATTGCTACCTTTGTATTCGTGTGATGAGGAAAGTTTAGATTCTATTATAATGGACAACCCTTCAGATATGAAGGTAAGCTACGAAATAAGCTGGGGGCTCCGTGCGGTGGTCCCCAGTCGAATAAGTAGCCGTGGACCAACAGCGGAGGTCTATCAGGTATGGAGGGACTAGTTGAATGGCATCACTAGATCCGCTGTTAAAACTCCATTTATGCCAATGATACTCCTCGACATGGCGAGTCCAGTCTGCCATTATCTAAGACTGCTGCCCCCACTGCCCTGTGGGTTGTCTTCCGTGAGCATTTCATCTCCTCAAGACAAGGCCGCGTTGGGGACACGCGAGAGGCAGGCTCAACAAAGGACAGAGACCTGGCAGCCCCCTGCAATTCCACCATCCATCCAGTTGTCTAGAGTTCATCTCCTGCCACTGGAAAATGGATTTTGGAGTGAAGCTGTGGAGATAGGGTCTGCACACCCCTCTCTTCACATTAAATCCATTCTTTGCGCATGCTGTCACTTCACCGTACAAGTCCTTCCGCGACAGGGCAAATGCGATAGGGGCAGGTCTTGGATCAGACTGGCAGCCTCTAGCGTGAGCCCTGCACGGAGGCGGCACAAACGTGATGGTCGCTGTGTGGACGGGTTGGAACAGCGTCCACCTTCGGCAGCTTCTTGTGCAACTGAGCAGCCCTCTTTAGGGTCCGCACTGCTCACCCCCTGCCGGGGGGAGGGTCTGGAAAAGGTGACCCAAACATTGCCTGTTCCCTACACTCCTGGGCGGCCCACCGCAGTCGCCAAGGCATCCCATTACGCGGTCGAAAATATAAATATAATTCTAAACTACTAAACCCGGCTACATGGAACGTACACACACTTCTTGACGTGAAGAATGGAACTGACAGACCCCGCAGACGCACTGCCCTGGTTGCGAGCGAGCTTAACAAGTACAATATTGACACTGCAGCTTTGAGTGAGACCCGGCTCGCAGGAGAGGACTCCCTAATACAAGTCGGGCAAGGATACACCTTCTTCTGGAAGGGTCTTCCAGAAGATACCCGCCGTCTACATGGAGTAGGTTTTGCTATCAAGAGCAGACTGCTCCAGAACATTTCAGAGTCTCCTGTGGGAATCAGTGAGCGGCTGATGACTTGGCGCATTCCTCTTGCAAAGGGTCGCTATGCAACATTGCTAAGTGCTTATGCGCCAACTCTGGATGCTGAAGAAAGCATCAAAGACGTTTTCTACGAGTCTCTCGACGCAGCTCTCCTCAAAGTTCCTCACACTGATAAAATTGTGCTTATGGGAGACTTCAATGCCAGAGTAGGCTCTAACAACATGCTCTGGTCTGGGGTAATTGGGAAACATGGATTAGGCAACATAAACAGGAATGGCCTGCGACTCCTTTCCCTCTGCTCTGAGCACAAACTGGTCATAACCAACACAATTTTCCAAATGAAAAACAAATACAAAGCATCATGGATGCACCCCAGATCCAAACACTGGCACCTACTCGACTAAATTATTACCCGGCAACAAGATCTACATGAAATCTCCATTACCCGAGCAATGCGTGGTGCGGAGTGCTGGACAGATCATCGGCTGATCAGATCCAAAATACACCTAAAGGTCCGACCCCAACACACTAGGCATCAACCCTCAAGGCGGCTCAACTTCCGAGCCCTAAAATCCCCTGACGTCACTGCTACGTACCGTCGCTGCTTGGCTAATAACCTTTCCTCTGTTTTCATTCATCCCCTACACAATACAGCAGAAAGCGTATGGGCTAATTTTAGCTCAGCCATACAACAAGCCGCTACTGACACAATTGGTTTCACTTCTAAGCGTCACCAGGACTGGTTTGACGATAGCTGCCCCGAAATATTGGTCATTCTGGAGGAGAAGCGTAAAGCCTTCACTGCTCACCTCTCCAATCCACAATCTCCCTCTTTGCGCTCACACTGGAGTAATATCCGTGCTGAGGTGCAACGCCGGCTTCGCATAATGGAGAATGACTGGTGGCTTAGGAAAGCCCATGAAATCCAAGGCTATGCGGACACCAACAACTCTCAAGCCTTCTACGATGCAATAAAATCACTATATGGACCCCAAAAACGCAGAATCACCCCTATCAGATCTCCAGATGGTACAATTCTGCACAAGGACAAACAAGAAATTCTTGTGCGTTGGGCTGAGCATTTTAACACCCTTCTCAATCAAAATAATCCGACTGACCCCACTGTCCTGCAGCGCCTCCCAATGCTTCCACTTGTACATGAGCTTGATGACCCACCCGAGTTCTCAGAAGTCCTCACAGCAGTACGAAGCCTCAAGGACAATAAGTCTGCTGGTCCTGATGGAATCCCTGCAGAAGCTCTAAAGAAAGGCGGGTACCTGCTCACCAAAACCCTCCACCAACTTATCCAGGTAGTATGGGCACAAAAAACTGTTCCTCAAGGCTGGAAAGACTCACACATTGTTACCATTCACAAGAAAAAAGGTGACAAGTCCATCTGTGGTAACAGTCGTGGCATATCCCTGCTCTCTGTGGCAGGGAAAGTATTAACGAGGGTCATGCTGTCCCGTCTTACCAAGAGCATCACAGAAAGGATCCTTCCAGAGTCACAGTGCGGCTTCAGGAAGGATCGCTCCACCTCCGACATGATCTTTGTCCTGCGCCAAATGCAAGAGAAGGCCAGAGAACAGAACAAAGACCTGTTCATTGCCTTCATCGACCTGGCAAAGGCTTTTGACACCATTGACCGTCAAGTCCTTTGGGTCATTCTGGAGAAGTTTGGGGTGCCACCAAGATTTCTGTACATTCTACAACAGTTTCATTTTGGCATGCAGGCTCGTGTGACTGTGGGTACATCTCAATGTCCCTCCTTCCCTGTGCAGGTAGGAGTGAAACAGGGGTGTGTACTGGCTCCAGTGATCTTCAACCTCTTCCTGGCAGCAGTCACCCTCCTCTCCCACAATTCCCTCAGCCCCGACGAGGGTGTTTGCCTGCAGTTTCGTCTGGACAGGAACCTCTTTGACCTTCGCCGCCTGCAAATCATCACCAAGTGCACTACTCTCACAATTCATGAACTGCAATATGCCGATGACTGTGCCCTCCTAGCCCACAGCCCTACCGCAATGCAGCACACACTGGATGTTGTATGCGCAGTCTATCAAGCTTGTGACCTACAAGTTAACATTCAAAAGACAGAGATCATGGTACAGACCATGGTCCCTACCCCCACACCCCCTGAATTCTATATTCATGGTTCACCAGTAAAGGTTGTTCAGCACTTCAGCTACCTTGGAAGCATTCTAACACCCACCTGCCTCATAGACAGCAAGATCCAGGCACGCATTAATCTCACCTCCTCTGCCTTTGGCAGACTTCGAGCTCGAGTCTTTGATAATAAAGATCTCCGTACTTTCACCAAAGTGGCCGTTTACCAGGCAGTCTGCGTTTCCACCCTGCTGTTTGGTGCAGAAGCATTTTTATATCAGTGAATCTCTGATGAAGAATCTTCATGTTGTTATGCAGTGATCGGGGGCGTGCCGCGTGTGGGATGCATATCGCCTATTTACCATGTCAAAAGCGCTGGGGGTGTGGCGGGCTCACCTAATTATCTATAATGAAGGGAGAGCGAAAAAAACTGTAACTCTCCTTGGTTTCAAACGGATTACATAAACTGGAAATATTTAAAAAAAAAAAAAAAAAAATTACTTAATTTGAAAGAAGAGAATCTCAGCTTCATAAAGAGACATCTCTCGTATCTCTGTGACAAGTATTGACAGAGTTAAAGTGAATGTTTCGGACGCGTTTCAGAACGGACCTCAAAGACAGAGAGAAGGGAAAACGCGCATCATGTTTATTTTTCTTTGTTTGACGAAAAGCACAACACTTTGTTTTTATTGTGAGTATCCACAAAAAAATAAACACTTAACAGGATCTAATGATGTAAAACACTTATATTTAAGATCAAAATTAACAGAGTAATTTGATTCTCTTTTGCACTGATAAGGACAAAAATCCAGCAAAACGCGGGCACGCGGTTTTCGACCCCTAAGGGTTAAATTGAATTGGATAAAATCATTCTTAGCACAGCCTAAATCAATGTGGTTTCATATACCAAAGTGTGTATTCAAGGAAGTCGGAGGACTGGAGTTTTTGCTGAAATGTGATTTTGAGATTACTAAATTGCCAATTAAGCTTTCAAATTTTCACAAGCAGATTTTGCAATACTGGAAAATTATATTTACTCACAACTTCACGCCTCATGGATCCACCCTGTGGAATAATAGGACCATTATGTCTAATAGGAAGTCGTTATTCAAACGAGTGGTTAGAGAAAAAAGTTTTATTTGTTGCTGATTTGATAGATGAAGCTGGTCATTTTATTCAATATAATTCTTTCATAGAGAAATTTGCGGTAAAATATTATTTTAGAGAATTTAATAGTGTTTGTAGAGCAATTCCTCTTCCACTAAAACAATACAAAACACACTTACATATTCAAATGTATCTGTTAAATTGCCTGAGTTAAAGATTGGAGAAGTGTACATTTGGGATAAAAAGTGTAATAACAAAGCAATTGGAGATTTATTTAAAAGTATTTTACGATTTAAACACACCAACAAAAATTAGAATTAATGAAAGAGAAACATTCAGTAAAAAGTATTGTTATTATCTTACAGTTTTTTTCAATTGTTTACACGCAATTTTGAAAACCGGGTTCCTTTTTTCTAAATATAATGACAATTATCCAAACACCACACTCAATTTGCAGAATTCCTAGATTGTTTGCAAAATGACACACTTCGGTCAAAACACACACTTCAGCCAAAAGATATACACGTATTTATGAAAATGCTATTAGTTTTCATTTAACCAAACACAGTCCTCAATGATCAGACATTATTGCAGCCAGTTTTACACTGCTGTGATAAATAAAAAACACATTTGTAAAAAAAAAACTATTTTTAAGAAAATAGCATGTGCTAGATTTTTGGCCAGACATTGTTATGCAAGGGATAATTTAGATGAAAAAAAATAGTGACAAACTCACAACATTCTTCATGATTAGTTTGAGATATAGGGAGAATGTACACAAATAGGCCTACTATAAACTTACCAAGCACTGCACAACACTGATTTCTGCAGACTCATATTTCAAGTATTTATTTACAGTATTTCTTACCATAATCAGTTACAGTAATCAACCAACAATGAAATCAATGAAAAAAATAAAATCTGTAGACAAATAAAAATTACTGCATGAAGTACATACAGTTTGACTCTGAAGAAAAACTACTGTAAAAACTATTCAGTTACAGTATCAACCAGAGATTTGGTTGATCTCTTTGTCCAGCTTCCATCAGTGTCAGTCCGTGGTTGATAACATGGTCAATAAGTGTTGCACGGATTTCTTGAGTCAAATTTTGTCCTCGTCTTCTTTGTTCAGGTTCTATCAACTCTTCAAGTCCTTCTCTACCTCTTCCTCTACCTAGGCCTCTTCCTCTATCTCCTTCTCCTCTTCCTCTACCTCCTTCATCTCCTCTTTGAGCTCCCCCTCTTATTCTCACTCTTCTTCTTCTTCTTCTTCTTCTAGCTCCTTCCATTTTTGTTGAAGACAGGTTAACTCACCTGCTGCCTTTTATAGCACACCTGAGTGCTGCGTTTTCAAATTAGCACATGTGTGCTTCCACACCTGGTGGATGTGCATATCCAATTCGTTTATTAGTGTGGTCAATGGCAAACTGGGGCTTTGTAATGACAAGGAAGTAACCTCACAATCCTTATCTGTGTCTAAGGTGTGAAAATGTGTGTAGAGTTTTACAAATCACTGTGTGTAATGTTTTGCAAAAAGGGTGAAGATGACAACGTGCTTACAATTGTGTAAATCTAGACTGGTGTTTTGCTCCTTGAGTGTAAGGTTTTGCTAATAGTGGGAAAGTTTTAATTTTAGTGTGTAAGCAATTGAAAAAAACTGTAAATGGCCAATTGTACCTAAAATAAAGGAGATGCAGTTTAGAATTATCAACAATGTTTATCCTGCTGCTGAAATCTTACGGAAAAGATTCCGCTTTGAAGTAGATTTATGCGGATTTTGCTCAAAAGAGCCTGAAACTTCTGAACATCTATTTTTTTCTTGTCCGGTCACATTGAAATTCTGGCAGGATCTTTATAGCTGGCTAAGGATGGGTACTGATATTCCTTCACT
The DNA here is from genome assembly GCA_036326025.1 of Chrosomus eos. Classification (NCBI taxonomy): domain Eukaryota; kingdom Metazoa; phylum Chordata; class Actinopteri; order Cypriniformes; family Leuciscidae; genus Chrosomus; species Chrosomus eos. The sequence goes on along the minus strand of JAZAVI010000171.1, from coordinate 107,516 downwards.
GAATGCATCTCAGGTTTTGATATATGTAGACGGTCTCTCTAAAAAATTGTCATTGATGTTAAACGTTATTATTTCCTTGGGTAAATATCATATTCATAAAAGCAAGTGGAACAACAGTAAACCCTCTTTTATTTGTTTTAAAAATGAATTTAAGATTTATTTAGCGTCCATTAAATACTTATCCAAAGATAATCAGTCCTTTTGTAAACTGTATAAAAATATGTATGAGTCTCTTTCTTTATAATTTTTGTCTGTTTTTGTCTAAGATTTATTTATTTATTTTTCCTTGCAATTTGTAACCCCCTTAAATGTTTGAATTATGATTTTGTTTATTGTTCTAATTATGCAATTTGTTTTTGTTCTATGAACCTATGTAAGCATAGGCGTATATGCAGAGATATACGAATGGAGTTATTTTTGTTTGCATATTATTGTTCCCTATTTGAGTCTGTAAATTGATACTTTTCAATAAAATAAAAAAAGATTTGTACTGTACTGTCCAGCATGTGCGAAAAAAAACATGGATTCTTTTGCATTTTATGTGAAAGTTCAAGAATTACTCTTATAAGGAGACAGCCTGACAATCCCGCTGAGCGTCGGAAAGTGAAACGGTCGTCTGCGAATTGTATTATCAAAGGTAACATTATTAATCATTGTTAATTAATTCAAAACAATTATTTTAGTTTAGTATTTATATTTTTAATATTCATAGTTAAAAAATATAATTTTTCTAACATAATAATGAAAAAAAGTTTAATTTTCAGTTCCATTTAACGTTACTGTTTATGGTGGATACAGATCTAGCTAATAAAAAATATTGTAAGAACGTTTTGCTAATGTTCCCATTAAGAAATGAAAGTGATATTTCTGAATGTTAAACATTTCCAGTTTATTAAATGTTTTAAACCTGTTTTTTCTTGGTTATATGATCAGTTCACTCAAAAATGACAATTCTGTCATAATTTACTTGCCCTCAAGTTGTTCCAAACCTATATGAATTTCTTTCGGATACAGCCTCAGAATTCCGACACCACTACAAAATGGCCGACACCCAATATAGTGCACTATATAGTCAGGGTTCTCAAGTCTCACGCATTGGCCGTGAGACACACGCAATTCAACCAGTTCACACGCTCACACGCCACACCGTGTATTTCTCACGCTGAAAAGGCAATGCCAACCAAGTTGTCCTGCAAGCTTTATATAACGTTGTATACGAGGCGCAGGCACAAAAGTGAAGTTTCCTGCCGCCAGCGTGTCCGTATCTCGGCCAGATTGCGTTCGTTACTAGGCAACATAGATGCGCGAACACACGGAAGTTGACGGAACATTCTCGGCCTCCGCGACATATGGCGCGAACACACGCGCACACACATTCTCGGCCATATTACGTTCGTTACTAGGTAATCAACAATATTGCGCGAACACGCGTCGTGATGGAGAAGGTAAGTTGGAAAAAAGCTCATCTAACATTTTTAGGCTAGAACATTTAATTCATAGCCCATCGTAGTATACATTATTATTGATGGAGTCAAAAACTCTACTACTTTGCAACCAGGCAAGAAGCTTTAGCTAAGGGAAATGTTAGTGGCAAGGAATGAAGGCAAATACAAGGAATGAAGATGTATTTCTAAATTTTATTTTAAATGATATATTATACTGTATTAATAGTCTTTCTATTACGTTAAGGCTGCGGTAGAGTGCTCTGGGTAATATTTTATATCCTGTCCAAACATACATTAATCATTGCCATTGCATTTGTATTTTTCAAAGATGTCAGCGAAAAATGCAAAAATTTTGTTTTTCCAAACTGTTTGGAGCAATTTGTTATATTTTTGTAATTTTGAAATATAACATTAAAGAGTAGCCTATATTTGATGTGATGAATTGCTCTGTCATTTATCATATTTACCAATTGTTATAATTTCAATTTGTGCTGGTTAATAATGAAAAATTGGGTAAAATTGGGGGGCGGGATGGGCGGGGCTTCACTGGGGCTCCTCCCCTTTGGCTCCTCCCCTAACCGCATGTGATCTCACTCCAAGGTTTTGATAAAACTTGAGAACCCTGATATAGTGAATAGGGAGCGATTTCAGACACAACTTATGACTAATCCAGGATTAGGCCTTAGTTCAATTGTGTTGTATAACAATATATAGTGCCACAATATATCGTAATGCAAAAATGCAACAATACGTATCGTGGATAGTGACAATATGTATCGTGGATAGTTCCCCCAAAATAAAAATTACTGTGTGAGGAAAAAAATTTATGTTTTCAGAGTTTTTGTGTAAGTACTAAAATAAACTACTATATAATGTTGACTATAATGTATAATAATGCAATGGGGAATATTTGTGGGTCCTGATAATGCCAAACGTCTTATGTTACCAGAATGTTAAGCATATTCGTCTAAAATAATTAAGTATTTTCAGCTTCGGAATCATGAATATTTTTATTCTGGTGGCACCAGTTCCAAACCTATTAATTTAAACCCACAATGTAATATCAAAGTTAGCATTTTAATCAACAGTGCATTTTGTGTTAACCTTTTATAATATTTCTTGGGAGTATCGCAATAATATCGTATCGTGAGTTCAGTATCGTGATATGTATCGAATCGTGAAATGAGGGTATTGTTACACCCAGCTTTTATAAACATGCCTTAGAAAAATAAACATTACTGGTGTGTATCTTGAGACAAAAAAATGGCACTGTGACATATTTTAAGATGTATCAGTCACGGTGTTGCTTTCAGTTAAAGCAGCTCAAATATGCATTTTACTCTCTGGGCCTTGTCTGTGTGAAACCGGGGGTATAAGAACCGGAGGATTGTATAATGAAAAATAGAAGAGAACTGACTGACTGGTACAACCTCATGTGCTAAATGGACAAATTTGTTTAAAATATCAAGTTATTTTAACTGTTTAAATTTTAGTTGTTTTACTTGTTCAGCTCCCATATCTGGGTATTAATACGTGACTTTAATGTAGTTAAACCTGTCAGATATCAGATAGTAATATGATATTTTTCTATTTACGTTTTGTTTTTTCCTTTTAAAACAGACGACAGACTCTTCTACATCGGCCCCAGTATGCAGTATATGCGGCTAGTTGTCCTGTTAAGATGAAAAGAAGAGGTCTGTTCTCAGAGTGCCACAATAATCCTGGGACTGCAATCATAGTTGTAGTGTTGATAAATGTTATATCATAGTTGATAAATGCTATAGCCCTTTAAGGGTGGTGTTACATGGGAAGGTGGGTGTGGTCAAGATGGACCAGAGTGCAGGGTTGCACGAGTGTAATGCAATGTAAGAGAAAATAAAACAAGGAATACGTTCGGTTAAGTCTAGTCTGCATTGTGTCAGTTATTGATAAATCTACATGGTGTCAGAAGAGGTCGAACATGGCACAAGGTCTCCGCAGTATTGATCCGCTAATCTTCTACGAGCACATTGCTGACAACTGGAGCAAATTCGAAAAAGAATGGCGCATATATTGCAATGCTGGTCTATCAGACAAATCGAAAAAGGTGCAGGCGTACACCCTGCTGAATTTAGCGGGCCCCGACGCGGTGGAGAAATCCGAGGCTTTCACGTTTGCAGAGGGAGAGGACAGAGAAGATCCCGACGTATTACTGAAAAAGTTTGCAGAACTCTGTTTGCCGACAAAGAACATTATAATGGACAGACACGTCTTCAACATGACTAATCAAAAACCTGGTGAGTCCATTCAGTCGTACGTTTCCACCTTAAAGCTACTCGCAAAAAAATGCGACTTTGGAACTTTAAATGACGAGCTAATCCGTGACCGCATAGTCTGCGGGATTGAAAGTGACGGCGTGCGGAAACAGCTGCTCCGCGAAAAAAATCTGACGTTGGATTCTGCAGTTAACATATGCCTGTTATATGAGCAATCTGAAAAGAGCACAAAAGAACTGAAACAGGAGACTGAAGTATGTGCAATACAAGATCGCTGCATCAACTGCAACAGATATCACGTCCCTGATAAATTCAAGTGCTCTGCTTTTAATAAACAGTGCAACAACTGTGGGAAATGGAACCATTTTGCAAAATGCTGTAGATCAACTCCATCATACAAAACAGCACCACAGTCACAAACTCGTGATTACCATCCTAAGCGAACTACTGCACAATTCAGAAACTATAAGCCTAATCGGGTGAATGAATTAGGCACAAATCTGGATGCCCCTGAGGACACTTTCTATTGTGAGACAGTGGATGATGTTTCGCAGAAAGGTGAAATATTCACAACAGTGCAACTGACACACGGGCTTGGCAAATTGAAACTGAAGATGGACACAGGTGCCAAATGCAACGTTATATCTGCCCACATCTCAGTTACATCTCATTGCACCCTCAGCTCACATAAACACTACTGAAAAAGTTCATCTCATTGCATATGGCGGGCAAACCATCAATACTGAGGGCACAACGATACTAGACTGTGAACAAGGCCAACTTAAATTCCATGTTGTAAATCGCAGTGTGAGGCCACTACTAGGATTGCAAGACTGTATAGCTATGGGTCTGATACAGTTAGAGCCACATGTGCATGCAGTACAAAACCAAGAACCAGAGGTACAAGAGTTCAGTGATCTGTTTGACACCACAGTGCTTGGCAAACTGCCTGTTGTCTATCACATGCGATTAGACATGTCAATAGCGCCCTCTGTCTGTGGACCTAAGAAAGTGCCCATAGCAATGAAGGGGAAAGTCATGGCAGAGCTTGAGAGAATGACTACATTGGGTGTAATCACCCCTGAAACCGAAGCCACTGAATGGGTGTCTGCCATGGTCGCTGCCAAAAAGAAAGATGGCTCTGTAAGAATCTGCATAGATCCAGTGCATCTCAACAAGGCCCTCCTGAGGCCCCATCATCCACTGAAAACCATTGAGCAGGTCATCGCTGACATGCCGGGTGCCAAGGTTTTCAGTATCCTCGACGCAAAATGTGGATTTTGGCAAATCCCCTTAGACAAGGCATCTTCGAAGCTGACCACATTCATGACGCCTTTGGCAGGTACAGATTCCTGTGCATGCCTTACGGAATTTCCACTGGCAGTGAAGTGTTCCAGCGATCCATGGAACAGCTCTTTGATGCACAACCATGTCAAATTGTGGTAGATGACATACTAGTCTGGGGCTGCACACTACAGGAACATGATGAGCGACTGAAACAGGTACTCCACAAAATCCGCAGCTGTAACATGAAATTAAACCCTGATAAGTGCAAATTTCGTGTCACCTCATTTTCTTATATAGGCCATCTCCTGACTGCTCATGGTGTCAAACCTGACCCCGACAAGACCACAGCTATCCGCCAAATGCCAAAACCTGAGGACAAACAGGCCTTACAACGGTTTCTTGGTATGACCAACTACTTATCGAAATTCATTCCACACTATAGTGACGTTACAGGCCCTCTAGGTGAACTGTTGAAGCAGGATGTGGAATGGTCGTGGCATGAGCTGCAGGATGCCGCTTTCCAAAAGCTGAAGGACGCTGTATCCAGTCCCCCAATTCTGCAATACTTTGATGTCACCAAACCTGTCATCCTTTCAGCTGACGCATCCCAACATGGACTGGGCGCTGTGTGTCTTCAGCAGGGCGCTCCTATTGCATTTGCTTCACGCGCCCTAACACCAACTGAATCTCGGTATGCCCAAATCGAGAAAGAAATGTTAGCATTAGTATTTGCAACTAAGAAGTTTCATGACTTCATCTATGGCCGACCCGTCACCGTGGAAACAGATCACCAGCCTCTCATCACAATCTTAAAAAAGCCGCTACACACCGCCTCAGCACGTCTTCAAAGTATGATGCTCAAGCTCCAACGTTACAGTCTCAACGTGATCTACAAACGGGGCAAGGAACTCTTTGTCGCTGATGCCCTATCACGTGCTCATCTCCCCTCCACTGACCCTCCCCTTTCAGGTGACCTGCTAGAGGTAATGACACTTCAAGTTCTCTCATCACAGCGGACAGAGGAACTCCGAACTGTTGTAAAATCTGATCCTACATGCCAAAGACTCGTTAACTTGATAATGCATGGCTGGCCAAACTCCTTCAAAGAGCTCTCACATGATGTCCGCCCATTCTTTTCCATGAGAGAGGAATTTGTGGTTGACGATGGACTGATTTTTCGAGGACAGAGACTCCTGATACCACCATCGCTACAAGGTTACTACGTGACTCAGCTACATCAGGGCCATCCAGGTCTGGCGGCCACAAAACGCAGGGCAAAAGAAACAATGTACTGGCCCACGATGTATGATGATATCGAGACAGCAATCTCTCGTTGTGCTTCTTGCAACGCCCTTAGACCCCATCAATCACATGAACCGATGCAACCACACAATGTTCCTGATCTTCCCTGGATGTTCACTGCGGCAGACATATTTGAATGGCATGGAAAAATGCATTTGGTTCTAGTGGACTCATTCTCTGGTTGGTTTGAGCTTGACCATCTACCCGACATGAGAAGTGTCACTGTAATTGCGAAACTTAAGAGACACTTTGCCGTCCATGGCGTTCCTCAGACGCTCATGACAGACAATGCACGGCAGTTTGTATGTAGCGAATTACTACCCACAATCCAATTGGCTTGCAGAACGTGCAGTGCGATCCGCCAAGCATTTCCTTTAGAAATGCCATAGAGAGCACAGTGACATTCAGGCTGCTTTACTCCACCTGCGTAACCTTTCACGCACTGACCTGCCATCACCTGCCCAACTGCTCTCTAGACGGACGAGAACTTTTCTTCCTGAGCTGAAAGACAGACTGATGCCCTCTGTATGCAGCAACGTCCAGGCAGCTCTTACCAGGAGGAGAAAGGAAAGCAAAGCATACTATGACCGCAATGCCCATACCCTTCCACCCCTACAACAGGGTCGGACAGTAAGGATGCAGACGGCTCGCGGTTTCGACAAATTGGCAGTTGTACAGGGCCATGCTGCTCAACCTAACAGCTATGTGGTGTCCTCTCAGGGCAGACAATACGTAAGAAATCGACGTCTGCTCCTCGGTGTTCAAGAGCCTGCGCCCACTGAGTGTTCAGAAGATGATTACAGGCCACTTCCACCAGTGTCACCTCTTACAAACCTCCTGTCATCTACAGTGTTACCATCTCAGAGCGAAGCACCTGCCACTGGTGTTGTCACTGAAACTGCCCAACCTGTAGTGACTCGTTCAGGGAGAGTTAGCCATCCTAACCCACGTTATCAGGACTATGTAACTGGTTAAATATGCCCGTCACATTTATTACAGTGTTATACTGCTTAGAATGTTATACTGCTTATTCACATGTTCAGTCGGTGAGTGTTAGCTTAAGGGAAGGGATGTAGTGTTGATAAATGTTATATCATAGTTGATAAATGCTATAGCCCTTTAAGGGTGGTGTTACATGGGAAGGTGGGTGTGATCAAGATGGACCAGAGTGCAGGGTTGCACAAGTGTAATGCAATGTAAGAGAAAATAAAACAAGGAATACGTTCGGTTAAGTCTAGTCTGCATTGTGTCAGTTATTGATAAATCTACATGGTGTCAGAAGAGGTCGAACATGGCACAAGGTCTCCGCAGTATTGATCCGCTAATCTTCTTAGTCTTCTTAACTTAGTCTGCATTGTGTCAGTTATTGATAAATCTACAATAGTGGTGTCAGAGGCACTCAAAATCGGGTTATTGCTGGCTACTATTGGGCTACAATTATCCAGGATGTGAAAGAATGGGTAATTTTACATACTTAAGGGGTATCTTATATCTATACTTAAGAATGTGTCTACTTTTGCCTCCTTTGATTGTTAGATACCTCCTTGATTTAAAAGTTATATGTTATACGGCCCCAGCGGGCCGCACACCCCTTCGAAGCGGACCACCGCCCGAGGAGCGTGCCGTGGAACACATGAAAGGCAGACACAGCGTTAAAATAAATATAAGTTCTTTATTGAACAATTAAAAACAACTTTAAAAGTCTCTTTCGTTCATAGAAGAGCACAGCAGTCAGCAGACTCACTTCAGGAGAATGATTCACAGGGTCTCTTTCGTTCATAAAACAGCACAGCAGTCAGCAGACTCACTTCAGGATAATGATTCACAAAGTCTCTTTCGTTCATAGAACAGCATAGCAGTCAGCAGACTCACTTCAGGAGAATGATTCACAGAGTCTCTTTCGTTCATAGAACAGCACAGCAGTCAGCAGACTCACTTCAGGAGAATGATTCACAGGGTCTCTTTCGTTCGTAGAACAGCACAGCAGTCAGCAGACTCACTTCAGGAGAATGATTCACAGGGTCTCTTTCGTTCATAGAACAGCACAGCAGTCAGCAGACTCACTTCAGGAGAATGATTCACAGGGTCTCTTTCGTTCGTAGAACAGCACAGCAGTCAGCAGACTCACTTCAGGAGAATGATTCACAGGGTCTCTTTCGTTCGTAGAACAGCACAGCAGTCAGCAGACTCACTTCAGGAGAATGATTCACAGGGTCTCTTTCGTTCCTAGAACAGCACAGCAGTCAGCAGACTCACTTCAGGAGAATGATTCACAGGGTCTCTTTCGTTCCTAGAACAGCACAGCAGTCAGCAGACTCACTTCAGGGGAATGATTCACAGGGTCTCTTTCGTTCGTAGAACAGCACAGCAGTCAGCAGACTCACTTCAGGAGAATGATTCACAGGGTCTCTTTCGTTCATAGAACAGCACAGCAGTCAGCAGACTCACTTCAGGGGAATGATTCACAGGGTCTCTTTCGTTCGTAGAACGGCACAGCAGTCAGCAGCCTCACTTCAGGAGAATGATTCACAGAGTCTCTTTCTCAAGGCTCGAGCAGAGGGAGAGTTAAAAAACCGCTTCCGCGTTCCCTTCTCCAGCTTCTCCTCTTCAAGGCTTGGGCAGAGAGAGAGCTGCAAACAAGCTGGGACTGCGAGTGAACAGCAACAACACCATTCCCACACTCGTGCTCACAATAGAACTGCAATTTAACAGACTCACTGTGCAATCAGGGCTTACACCCGCAATCCCGCCGAAATCTCGTTCTCGCTCACAGCCTCCCTCCGCTGCTTCGGCCTCAGCCTCGGCCCCTCGGCCTCTCCCCTGCTGCGTGCACGCTCCGTCTCCGTTCCTGTGTGTCTCCCTCTTCAAAATGGCTTTTTTTTATACTCCATGTTGAAGCATGTTCCCTAATCACCACTCCCTCCACACCTGCCACTCGTTTGCTGATTAGTCACCCCGTGACACACATCTGTATGTAAAATTGACAACAATAACTGACTTAAACAGAATTGACAAAAATATGAGTGTTAACAGGAAACGGAGCACGTAGAATAACACAATTTTAGGGAGAAGAACATAAATTAAAGATAAATAAACAATAAATAAAATGACAAAGGATAAATAAAAGTAATAAAGTTAAGGGCTTCAGTTACGATACGGATCGTGTAGTGTCAAACAACAACTGCCGTAAATGGTTTCGACATCAGACAGGAAGCAGACGCGTTCTCGCACATGCGCAGTACAGATCGTGTTTTCCGGTACAGATCGAGTAGTGACAACGGTTACACTGTCGGAATTTGAGAACATGGCCTCTGTCCTCATAAACCCAAATGTCCTCATAGTGCTGGTGCGTATTCAGGTCAAAAGTCCTCGTAAACCACAAAAACAAACACACACACACACACACACACACCACACACACACACACACACACAAACACACACACACACACACACACACACACACACACACACACACACACACACTCTCTCTTCAGAGTCACTTCACAAGCTTTTCCCCGTTTCATATGAGCAAAACTACTGGCAAGTACACACTGAAACTGTTGGATTACATTTGAAAACAACGTTTTAATTCATTTCAAAAGACACCATATTTGATGATAAATCATAAAACAGAATCCAGAAAAATATAATAAAAAACACACTTTATGGAAAAATAAAAAAATGTTGGGCCCTAAATTAAAAGGTAGCTTACTCTGTGGAGTTTAATTGTGAACAAACAAATGATGATGATATTTTTGGCCATATCTCCCAGCTCTATTTTTGAATCATGAATCATGTGTCCTAATATAAAACAAAAGGATTGAATGTATAATAAATACAAACCTCAGGATGTCAGTCATTTACAATATCCAGCATCTTAGATAATAGTCCAGAAAAAGTGAATCTAGCAGATGTGCATGTATATGAATGTTAAGTTTATTTGTGTATGCATGTGTTCATATGTATGTATAAATAGTCTATGCACATATAGTTAATAACTGCTAAAGGAATTATTAATTGTGTTCATCTTTTGTTTGCATAAGGAAAATACAGAAGATCTTCAGATTCGATTTCTGTTAAGTTTATCATTAGCTACTCTAATTATTAAAGAAAAAGAAAAGAAGAGGGAAGAGGGTGAAGCACAGACAGGCAGCAGACGGCTCGGCTCCTCATGCCCAGGAGGTAGGGCTGGGTATCGTTCAAAATCTTTCGATCCGATGCCAATTTCGATACCTCAGTTTTGATACCGGTTCCTAACGATACTTTTTTCGATACCATATCTTTTATAAAATCCATTTCAACATCAACAAAAATGCATTAAACACAAAACTTTAATTTTTCATCTTAATTAAAACACTTCTCACTCAGGGTTACATTACTAATAAAAATGGTTGTGCTGGCCAAAATTACGAAAAAAAGAGAACTTTTTGAACATGAACATATTAAAAATAATAAATAAGTAAACAAATGACAGTGTACAGGCTAATATTGAACCAACTAAAGTGCAAAGGTGCACTTTTAGTGCAAAATCAAATTGTGATGGCTAATGTTGTCCCCAGCAGTTGAAAATGTACGCTCTGAGGGCGTCGATGAGGCTTGTACGCAGAGGTACCTGGCTGCCAAGCTGGATAGCATTGGCAGTGTGTCTTTCATACTCCACCACCAAGTCGCTGGATTCACTGTGGATAGTGTACATGGCAAACCTCTGTAGAGCTGTATCTCCTCCTGAATCTTCTCTGAGGTTCTGGTCATGCTCTTGGCACTTACTTCTATCGCCATGTCTTCCTCTGCAAAAATCTCCTCAAGGGCAGAAAGCTTTGCCCGCTTCTACAAACAGAAAGGTAAAAACAAAATAAGGCAACATTACTGGGTAGCCGGACTCAATCATACATATTAATTTTCTTCTGAAAATGAAGCAGGAAGAAACAGGATGCCTGGGTAGCCGGACTCAAACATACATATTAATTTTCTTCTGAAAATGAAGCAGGAAGAAACAGGATGCCTGTATATATTTACCTGTGTAGCAGGCGCTGCACAAGCTTCATCAGATAAGTCATCATCATCACTTACTGCCTCTTCATTGTCTTCTTTGGGCTGCTGGGCCTGGGTCCTTTCACCTTTATTCTATATTTAATGGAAACAGGTATTGTGTACATTGATTTGATCTACAATGGAAGAGGAGAAAGATCACCAGTAATAAGAATATTACAATTTTTTTCAATTGTTTACACGCAATTTTGAAAACCGATTGTTTGCAAAATGACACACTTCTGTCAAACATACACACTTCAGTCAAAAGATATACACATATTTGTGAAAATGCTATTAGTTTTCATTTAACCAACACAGTCCTCATTGATCAGACACTATTGCAGCCAGTTTCACACTGCTGTGATAAATAAAAAACAGATTTGTAAAAAAAAAAAAAAAACTATTTTTAGGGAATAGCATGTGCTAGATTTTTGGCCAGACATTGTTATGTAAGGGATAATTTAGATGAAAAAAAAAAAAAAAAAAAAAATGTTGTGACAAACCCACAACATTCTTCATGATTAGTTTGAGATATAGGGATAATGTGCATAAATAGGCCTACTATAAACTTACAAATCACTGCACAACACTGATTTCTGCAGACTCATATTTCAAGTATTTATTTCAATACTTACAGTATTTCTTACCATAATCAGTTACAGTAATCAACCAACAATGAAATCAATGAAAAAAATGTAATCTGTAGACAAATAAAAATTACTGCATGAAGGACTTAAACTTTGACTCTGAAGAAAAACTACTGTAAAAGCAACAAGAATACTGTAACTATTCAGTTATAGTATCAACCAGAGATTTGGTTAATCTCTTTGTCCAGCTTCCATCAGTGTCAGTCCATGGTTGATAACATGGTCACTAAGTGTTGCACGGATTTCTTGATTCAAATTTGGTCCTCGTCTTCTTTGTACTTGGGAATCATTTTGACCATGCTTCAATATCCGACGCTTTAGGCACCCTTTAGCGTCAGTTAGATGACGCGATCCTAGGGCGTCAATAACTGACGCTTTACCCTTAGCGTCAGTTAGATGACGTCCTCCTACCCAGACCTAAACCTACCCGCGTCAATAACTGACGCTAAAGGTAAAGCGTCAGTTATTGACGCCCTAGGATCGCGTCAACTAACTGACGCTAAAGGGTGCCTAAAGCGTCGGATATTGAAGCATGGTCAAAATTGTCAGTTAGATGACGCCTTGGGGTGAGACGCGTTGTTCTATCAACTCTTCAAGTCATTCTCTACCTCTTCCTCTACCTAGGCCTCTTCTGTCTCCTATCTCCTTCTTCTCCTCTTCCTCTATCTCCTTCTTCTCCTCTTCCTCTATCTCCTTCTTCTCCTCTTCCTCTATCTCCTTCATCTCCTCTTTGCCCCCCCTCTTATTCTCTCTTCTTCTTCTTCTTCTTCTTCTTCTTCTTCTTCTTCATCATCTTCTTGTTCTTCTTGTTCTTCTTTTTCCTTTTTTGTTGAAGACAGGTGAACTCACCTGCTGCCTTTTATAACACACCTGAGTGCTGCGTTTTCAAATTAGCACATGTGTGCTTCCACACCTGGTGGATGTGCATATCCAATTCATTCATTTGTGCGGTCAATGGCAAACCGGGGCTTTGTAATGACAAGGAAGTAACCTCACAATCCTTATCTGTGTCTAAGGTGTGAAAATGTGTGTAGAGTTTTACAAATCACTGTGTGTAATGTTTTGCAAAAAGGGTGAAGCTGACAATGTGCTTACAATTGTGCAAATCTAGACTGGTGTTTTGCTCCTTGAGTGTAAGGTTTTGCTAATAGTGGGAAATTTTTCATTTTAGTGTGTAAGCAATTGAAAAAAACTGTAAACACACCTGATGTGTGGCCCTACTAATCAGCTCTTTCTCTACTCTGTCTCACACTGCATCTGCGGCTGCCACTCTTGAGTTAAATCTTGGGTCTAAGGCTGTGCTTTCCTCCAAAATCTGCTGAATACACTCCCCCTGCAAGACAAGAACATAGTATAGAAGTTAGGTTTCTGAGTATACTTTATGAAAACAATTGACAAATCAATATGATTATGATACTCACTTGGTATCTTTTAGAAAGATCACCCCATATTTTTTTCTTTGATGCACTGAGTAAATGTGGAATCCTCTGCACTTATGGTGAAGTGTTGCTCAAGTTTCCCCAAGATGGGCAGAATCTGACCCAATGTTGGAATCCTTTCAGCGGACATGCAAAGTGTTGAAGTATACAGTAGCTTCATGACTTGAACAAACTCCTCTGCTTTTCTGAAGTCATCATCATATTAACTCGTCTTTATTTTTAGGTCATGTTCCAAAAATATTCAAGCTGGCAGTAATAAAACCTCTCATTAAGAAACCGCAATTAGATCCAAATAACCTAGCAAATTACAGACCCATCTCAAATCTTCCATTTATGTCTAAAATACTAGAAAAAATTGTGTCCGCTCAATTGTGCTCTTTCTTGCAAGAAAATGATATCTATGAAAAATTTCAGTCGGGATTCAGACCGCATCATAGCACAGAAACTGCGCTAGTTAAAATTACAAATGATTTACTCTTAGCCTCTGACCAAGGCTGTATCTCAATACTAGTTCTACTTGATCTTAGTGCTGCGTTCGACACTATAGATCATAAAATACTCTTAGATCGACTACAAAACTACACTGGTGTTCAGGGACAGGCATTAAGCTGGTTTAGATCGTACTTATCAGACCGTTACCATTTTGTCTGTTTAAATGGGGAAAAATCGAAGATAACATCAGTAGACTATGGAGTGCCGCAAGGATCTGTCCTAGGCCCTCTGCTATTCTCAATATATATGCTGCCACTTGGTAATATTATAAGAAAACATGGAATTAATTTTCACTGTTATGCTGATGACACTCAATTATATATCTCATCATGACCAGATGAAAACACTAACTTATCTAACTTGACAGAGTGTCTAAAAGATATAAAATGCTGGATGACGTGTAATTTCCTGCTATTAAATTCAGATAAAACGGAGGTACTACTTATTGGTCCAAAAAACTACCCACAAAATCCCTTACAATACAACTTTAATTTAGAAGGATGTCCTGTTACTTTATCCAGTACAGTAAAAGACCTGGGTGTTATACTAGACCGCAACTTGACTTTCGAAAATCATATTTCATATGTTACAAGAACAGCCTTTTTCCACCTTAGAAACATTGCTAAGCTACGTAACATGCTATCTGTTTCAGATGCAGAAAAGTTAGTTCATGCATTCATGACCTCGAGACTAGATTACTGTAATGCTTTATTAGCTGGTTGTCCTGCATCCTCAATAAACAAGCTACAGTTAGTGCAAAATGCAGCCGCTAGAGTTCTTACTAGATCAAGAAAATATGATCATATAACACCAATTTTATCATCTCTACACTGGTTACCTATGAAGTTCCGTATCAATTACAAAGTATTACTATTGACTTATAAATCTCTAAATGGTTTAGCTCCTGTGTATTTAACAGACCTTCTATCGCCCTACAATCCATCGCGCTCTTTAAGATCACAAAATTCGAGGCTTCTGGTCATTCCTAGGATATCTAAGTCTACTAAAGGAGGGAGGGCGTTCTCACATTTATCTCCTAAACTCTGGAATAGCCTTCCTGATATTGTTCGAGACTCAGACTCGCTGTCCCAGTTTAAAACTAGATTAAAGACGCATCTCTTTAAGCAAGCATTCACTTAATGCTTACCTTTTATACTACTTCTGAATCAGTTCGAATGCATTAATATTATGAACATCAGCTATGCTAATTATTTCCCATCTGTCTTTCTGCTGTTATCTCGGGACGCTAGTCCCGAGGTAAATAGCGTTCGTCAGCTCCAGTTTGTATCCAGCCTCTCACGGAGACTCCAGATGCCCCAAAACCTGTAATGAGACGACTAAACGCCTGTGGAGAGACGACTCGACGCCTGTGAAGAGACGACTAAACACCGGCGATATGTTATGCTTAAATTTATACATGATTACATAACTAACTTGTATTTTTCTTGGTACATTTCTGAAATGCACTTTCTGTAAAGCTGCTTTGAGACAATGTGTATTGTGAAAAGCACTATACAAATAAACTTGAATTGAATTGAATCAGTAACTCGCTCCAGTCTGAATAATGTCCACATAGTTTAACAAGATTAAACTTCTTAACAAAAGATATTTAGCCTGATACCAGAACAAGCCACTTCAAATACCTGTCCTTCTCCAATGCCCGCTTTAACCGAGAGTCCACATTGTACAGTTTTTGAGCAGCAATGTTTAGTGTGTGAGCAAAGCAGCCAATCTTTATTATGCTCATTTTTTTCACTGCCACATCCATGTTTGCTGCATTGTCCACAGTGATGGCTACAACTTTGTGCTTTATTTCAAATTCATCCAGAATGCCTCCTATTTCCTCTGCTATGACTTCCCCTGTCTGGGACGTGTAGACTGCCTTTGTATGGAGTACGTTCTCCTTCATGGAACCTTCTTTCACATAGTGGACTGTAACGGTCAAATAGTGGTCTTGAGCCACACTGGTCCACCCATCAGCAGTCACCGCCACATCAGCCACAACTTGCAACGTCCTCTTCAGATTTTCCTTTTCTACTGCATACCATGCAGGAATAAGTGTATTTGACAGCAGGTCTCTGCTGGGGGACTGATACTGGGGGTTTAAGGTGCTTACCATCTCCCTATAATTAACATTAGAGCACAAAACATTAACAATATAATGGTTTCATTTTTTTTTGCTGACAATGACAGTCAAATATGTCATCAAGGCTAAAAGAGGCTATATTGCTACCTTTTAAAAAAACTCCCTTTATATCGATAGCTTGCTCACCTCCATGGGGCATCCACTGTCGAAAAAGGTAGCAAACCTTTAACAATAAACCCTGTGACTGCTCTGTGGCACTGATCTCGCATTTGTGTGGACATTTTCCCTTTTGCTGCCAGTGTGAAGGGATTGACACTTTCTGGTAATGTCTTCCTATTCCTAACATCAGGGTGGACCGGTGCAGAGGCTAATGTGAAGGGAGAAATAGACAGCGCTAACACTACAGCAGCCGACTAGCAGCACAAGCTACATGTAACATACATACATAAAGTGGTAGTTAACGTTATTCGGTTTAAGTAGTAAAATTACACTTATCTGTCAAGTATTTCTAAAATGTGAAACCTTAACGTTATGTTGGAAAAACAAAGATGCTGCCTGGTCAAAGAATAACGTTATAGCTCCTAGGTATTTAACATTACATCGCAACGCAGAGTTGCATCCACACACATTAAAACCACTCACATTAGCATACACAATTTAACTTCTGTTCGCTAAAAAATGTTATCTTTCTTACCTGCTACAATCCCAGAAGTGAAGTCCTGTGGTCATTCATACTGTGTCCAGGTGTGTGTGTGCCATTCAGGTTGAGTGGATTGGCACACACTGCAGAAGGATGATGGAGGGAGAAGTAGATATTGTCCTTTAGCACTCTTGAACCAAGTTTGTTTGGGTGAAGCCCATCCTGTTGAAACAGTTGCCTCTGACTCCAGAAAAGATTGAAGTTGTCAATGAAGTTCAGTCCTTTTATATTGCAGGTTTTTTGCAGCCATGTGTTAAGCCCAAGCAACCGTGAAAACATGTTTGTTCCTCTTGCTGGGAGTGGTCCACTGATGAATGTGTGAACTTTCAATCTTTTAAGTGTTTCAAAAAGTTCATTGAAATCCTTCTTAAGGAGTTCTGACTGCTCTTTATGAATATCATTCTTCCACATGAACAATGAGTCGGTTTGCAGTCTTATGTTTCATCAAAATGTTCTGAAGTTCCCTATTTACATCAGAAGTCGTTGCTTGTGGAAGGCAGCATGTAGTTGTGTCCCTGCTACTAATGTTTCTGATTATAGAGTCACCCACTATCAGAGTCCTGGGCTTGGCTGCGCTCTGAGCTGAGTGCCGCTGTCTGCTCGACCTTGAGCGCCAGTTAGCAGTGTTAGCTACTGGCTGATTCAGTCTGTGTTCGATCACATTCATCACATTTAGGGATTCCTCATTCATTAATACTTCAAATCTGTTTCTCAAGATGTATAGGCGGTGGTAGGAGACAAGTGTTTGCAATCCTTGTCAGAGCCGTATCTGGGGTAGAGGATGCTATTGTGGCAATATGTGATGCTCGTGACAATCTGATGTCTCGAGTGCCTTTGGGTCTCGCTCCCTGTTTGTGCCATCGATTTGTAAGTCGATCGGCTTGTTTCTCTACACTTAGTATGGCCTGTATTGGAGCACTAGATTCATGGGACTCACCGGCTGTATGCTGAGGGCGACCATGATGAAGGTCTGTTGTGTGTTCCGTCTGGTTTGGTGGTCCCATAAGTAACTTTGTTTCAAGAACTGCAATCCTTTGTAAAAGTCTCTGGCAGTTAGTACAGCAAGTAGATTCCAGAAGAGGCATCTACTTTCTCTTATCCTTATGAATGTAGGCAGTTGTGTTTTCTCTTCCCCGGAATGTAAGCTTTCAGTGGGAGGCTGGTCGGAGAAAAGAATTCAGCTTTTTTCTAGTAATCAAGCGTTTGAGCACTGTGCTGATTTGCTGAAGTTAAAATTAGGTGATAAAAGGAAATAAAATATAAGAATATAAAACCGATAGAGCAATTAAAAATATTTAAAAAATATAAAAGCGATAGAGCAAAGCGCAGAGCAGTAAGCAGGAGCGTCCGAACAGTAGCTGAGCAGGAAGTGGACAACAATCGAAACATGAATAAATGAGTAAAAGAACAAATAAAAGTAACCATCACACAATAAACAAATGCATATACAATTCAACAACACATGAAACAAAGCTTTATTCAAACAAGCATGTATTTACAGGCGCTGAACCCCACATACTGCCATCTCAACACAGCGGTTCCCATTCTGCGGCTTTATTCTGATGAATTCACCAGAGGTGACCGTGCCTTCGTGCCGGAGCTTGTTGCTGCACTTCACAATCTGAGGCGATAAGGGCAGATGGAGAGATGGAGCGTCTCATCCATGGCACCGTTTCCAGGATTCAGCTCTGGGCTCCTCATCCTCAGTGCTCACACCAGTCTGAATATAAACATGTTTAGTTACTTTATAGATATGTTTATTTACCTTATTTACAGCACATTTGTCTAATGTCAACAGTGTTGACAACAGTGAATTAACGTTGTCCTATAATAATGCCACACATAAATCACTCAGATGTCTTTTTCATGTTGTGATGTGCTCATCTGCAATATGCCAATACTTCCAATATTTTCCTTTCAGATGTAAATAGACATTTTAAATAAGCTTGTTTAAGATGTATATGGTTATGTAAATCCACTTTAGAGACGTTACGTGTGCTTAGAGCTCCCCTGTTAGCTAGCTATACATAATAAAGCATGTTTTTACAGCAACATCACAACTATACTATACTGTCTAACTACTTTACACCTTCAACAGTTAAAACGTTTACTCCAGGTGTGCCCAACCCTGCTCCTGGCGATCGACTGTCCTGCACAGTTCATCTCCAACCCTAATCAAACACACCTGAAGGTCTTCAATTAAGGTCTTAACAACCAATTAAGGTCTTCAGGATTACTTGAAAATTAAAGGCAGGTGTGTTTGATCAGGGTTAGAGATAAACTGTGCAGGACAGTCGATCGCCAGGAGCAGGGTTGGGCACACCTGGTTTACTCTATAGTAGTTTAACACATAAGGAACCGTGTTTACTCACATTTGAAAACCCCCGGCGTCGCTGATCTCCGTGATGTTTGATAATGACGGATGCTCTCGCGTGGCCTCCTGGGATAGAAGAGTATCCATCGGTTGAGCCATAGATATCCATAATAAAGGCTAGATGTCTCGTCTGCGCTGCTGGCCAATGGAGGTCGACGTCAGCACCTGGCGGCCATCTTGTCACAGGCAGCTCGCCCCCACTCGTAACATTGTGTTTATGGTTCATGTACTTTTTAAATAACCATAACTTGCTCAATTTTCTATCGAATTTCAAACGGTTTGGTTCGTTTGGTTCGGTTCAAACGTCAGAGATCCAGTTATGACACTGCACACTTATGGATAATTATGTATTAATTATGTAAACAGCCATTATAGGCTAGTATTATAGCCACGTTAATAACGTTAGTAAGAAACCAAACCGTTTGTAAATCCGTCCAGATTTCAGCGAGATAAGAGTATTTGTGTTTGTGCAGATAACTCACCTTACATTAACCCTGCCTGTGACAAGATGGCCGCCGGTGATGACGATAGAGACTCCGCCGTAAGACATCTAGACTTTATTATGGATATCTATGGGTTGAGCACTCAAAAATCGGGCCGGAAGCAGTAAGCCATCCGGGAACTTCTCCCCTACTCTTTTATGAATACTGATGTTTCGAACGTACTGCTTCCTTCACGTACTGTTTTCGCCTACTATATAGTAGGAAAGTAGGCATATTCGAACGCACTTAAGTCCGAATCTCGCGATAATTAGTACGTCCCCCAGGTAATTCTCACCTACTCTTTTATGAATCCTACATACTTTTCGCTCGCCTACTCTTTTTTCCCCTACTATATAGTAGGGAAGTATGCGATTCCGAACGCAGCCCGAGTTATTAAGATTATCGTGCCAGAGGAAGCGCCTTTATATGATTTCACCATGATCACGTGATCTCACGCAACAGATCGGAAGCGGAAAAGTGGAGGTAAACAAAATATTTGTCCTTCATATCAAGTCATATTCATGAAAAGGTTGCCGTGACCAAGGAAAAGCGAAATCTTTAAAAAAAAATTATCATCCTTTTAAGGATATTTCTAATGAATGGCGTCAGCTCTGGTCAATACAATGAATCAATGCCATTGATCTCTATGAAGTGATCTCGTCTCCATCTCTATGATTGATCTCGATCTCTTCAGCGTTGCTGCTCATCTGAGCCTTGTAAAGTGGAGCTCAAAGTTTAAATTAAATATTAAAATAATTAACTTGTTTCCAGTGGCGGCTGGTGAAAATTATTTCTGCATTCTGGTGCATTTTAGGCCTTAGGCCCCTTGCCTATACCAATAAAAGAACTTAAACCAGTCAATACCAATGGTCTAAAAATACAACATAACAGTTTTCTTCGATTGCTAAAGGACAGTGAGCACAACTGGTAGCCTAGAAATCTAGACGCACCCTAGCGGCAGCGAAAATCATTTCGCAGCCAGTGTGGTCTAGCAACTCTCCATAGGCTTTTGAGCTGGAAAAACCAAAAACTGGTCAGGCCAATCACATCGTGTATAGAGTCGGCGGGCGGGCTTAACACAATGACGGCACAGTTCATGACGTTCCGCGTGATTTCCATAGGTGATTTCCCTGCTACTTGAAAACAATGAAGATGCAGCGGTCTTTCGAATCGGCTTTGGCCGCGACTCTGGAGGACTTGGAGTTAAGAGAACGTCACTTAAGTCATTCTTAAAAAAGGAAGATGTGTTCGGAGTTTTGACGACCGGATACGGCAAAAGTTTAATATATCAATTAGCTCCGCTAGTGGGAAAACGCACGGGACTCACTCAGCCACAGCCGTTCGTTGCTCTGGTTGGTTGTAGCGCTATCCTATTGCGTGCCGAGGGATTTTGAAAGACAACCGTTTATCCCGCCCCTCGGATTGAGGTATGTCAATGGAGAGTTCCCAGACCTAACATCTTGATGTAGGTCTGGCATGCCAGGCTACACAACTGGAGCTACATGTGCAAAACTCTAACTACAGCAGTTCATGTGGACCAAACTCTAGTTTGCTTTTCATTGCTTGAACACAGTTTTCAAAACTCTACACACTTATCCCATGACTTTAACCACAACCTGCACAACACTGTGGATGTACAGCACTTTGTTCAAATGCTAACACACTGCTGTCAAAACTGTGAACCACACATTCAAAACAGAATAGATTTCAGCCTTGTGCCTTTCTAACACTGCTGACTGCAATTTCAGCTGAAAGGCTAAGCAGGGGTCTTGTTTTAGACTTGTTAGTGAACACACACATATATGAATTACAGTATGTACTTTTAGTTTCTACTTTTTCTTTCTCATTACTGTAATTCCGTAAATTACTACAGACTATTGAAGCAAACTGCTAATTTTCATTGACCTTAAAGAATTATGTTCTAAAAATTAATAAATCATGTGAAAGAATGTCACTTTTCTTTTAAGAAAATATTACTTTGTATGAAGTCACTGAAATTGTTCAAACTGTAAAGATGAAAAGTTTGTATTTTCTGTATTGGTGTTTGATGCTAGTGTTGTTACTCTCAGTGTGTTCTGACTGACAGTGTGTGTTATCTCAGTGAGGGTTGTGTAGTGTTGTTACTCTCAGTGTGTTCTGAGTGACAGGGTGTGTTATCTCAGTGAGGATTGTGTAGTGTTTTTACACTCAGTGTGTTCTGAGTGACAGTGTGTGTTATCTCAGTGAGGATTGTGTAGTGTTTTTACTCTCAGTGTGTTCTGAGTGACAGTGTGTGTTATCTCAGTGAGGGTTGGGTAGTGTTGTTACTCTCAGTGTGTTCTGAGTGACAGTGTGTGTTATCTCAGTGAGGGTTGTGTAGTGTTGTTACTCTCAGTGTGTTCTGAGTGACAGTGTGTGTTATCTCAGTGAGAGTTGTGTAGTGTTTTTACTCTCAGTGTGTTCTGAGTGACAGTGTGTGTTATCTCAGTGAGGGTTGTGTAGTGTTTTTACTCTCAGTGTGTTCTGAGTGACAGTGTGTGTTATCTCAGTGAGGGTTGTGTAGTGTTGTTACTCTCAGTGTGTTCTGAGTGACAGTGTGTGTTATCTCAGTGAGAGTTGTGTAGTGTTTTTACTCTCAGTGTGTTCTGAGTGACAGTGTGTGTTATCTCAGTGAGGGTTGTGTAGTGTTTTTACTCTCAGTGTGTTCTGAGTGACAGTGTGTGTTATCTCAGTGAGGGTTGTGTAGTGTTGTTACTCTCAGTGTGTTCTGAGTGACAGTGTGTGTGTTATCTCAGTGAGGGTTGTGTAGTGTTGTTACTCTCAGTGTGTTCTGAGTGACAGTGTGTGTTATCTCAGTGAGGGTTGTGTAGTGTTGTTACTCTCAGTGTGTTCTGAGTGACAGTGTGTGTTATCTCAGTGAGGGTTGTGTAGTGTTTTTACTCTCAGTGTGTTCTGAGTGACAGTGTGTGTTATCTCAGTGAGGGTTGTGTAGTGTTGTTACTCTCGGTGTGTTCTGAGTGACAGTGTGTGTTATCTCAGTGAGGGTTGTGTAGTGTTGTTACTCTCGGTGTGTTCTGAGTGACAGTGTGTGTTATCTCAGTGAGGGTTGTGTAGTGTTGTTACTCTCAGTGTGTTCTGAGTGACAGTGTGTGTTATCTCAGTGAGGGTTGTGTAGTGTTTTTTCTCAGTGTGTTCTGAGTTACAGTGTGTGTTATCTCAGTGAGGGTTGTGTAGTGTTTTTTCTCAGTGTGTTCTGAGTTACAGTGTGTGTTATCTCAGTGAGATAACAGTCAGTGCAGTGTGTTTGGCTGCACTGAGCATGTGTTACAGTTTTTTACAGTCGCTAGGACCCATTTTTCTATACTTAAGTCACTTTTTCAAAACTCTTCACACACTGAGCACAACAGAAGTATATGTGGGCTAAACTGTGGATCATTTATCATTGCTTTGGCACAAAATGCATTCAATGACTACATCTTTCAAATAATCAAATTACATTAATTCTTTTCTCACTTCGACACAGCAACCGCCAAAACTCTGTGTACCTACAGGCCAATTTGCACATGCTTACATACTGTTTTCAAAACTGTTAAACTTATGTTCAAAACAATAACATAATACAAAACTGAATAATTATAAGACAGCATTTTGCCACATTTCTACAGTATTGTAATGAAATATATTTAGAATATAAAAATTAAATGGTATAAAAACAATTGGAACAACCACAGCTGATTCCTATTGTATCTGTATCGGTGGATGGTGTGCATACAAATTGTTGTACTTTGGAATTACTCCAAAAACATAAAATATAATACAGTTTTTCTCCATTGGTTTGGCTCATTTCTTGAAACAGAAATTACATTCTCAAAACAACATGGACAAATCTCCAAACCACTTGGCGATTGTTCACAACAGAATTGAATTTCTCATTCAGTTCATCAAATTGCAAATGCCTAAGTACATGTCTCAATGTCTCAGTACATCTTTGCAAATGATTACAGTTTTTTACAGTCGCTAGGACACATTTCTCAATACTTAGGTCACTTTTTCAAAACTCTTCACACAGTGAGCCCAACAGAAGTATATGTGGGCTAAACTGTGGATCATTTATCATTGCTTTGGCACAAAATGCATTCAATGACTACATCTTTCAAATTACATTACAGTTTTTTTCAATTGTTTACACGCAATTTTGAAAACCGGGTTCTTTTTTTCAAAATATAATCACAATTATCCAAACACCACACTCAATTTGCATAATTCCTAGATTGTTTGCAAAATGACACACTTCTGTCAAAACATACACACTTCAGTCAAAAGATATACACATATTTGTGAAAATGCTATTAGTTTTCATTTAAACAAACACAGTCCTCAATGATCAGACACTATTGCAGCCAGTTTCACACTGCTGTGATAAATAAAAAACACATTTGTAAAAAAACTATTTTTAGGAAATAGCATATGTGCTAGATTTTTGGCCAGACATTGTTATGTAAGGGATAATTTAGATGAAAAAAAAATTGTGACAAACTCAACATTCTTATTGATAAGTTTGAGATATAGGGAGAATGTACACAAATAGGCCTATTTTATTTTTTTCATTGATTTCATTGTTGGTTAATTACTGTAACTGATTATGGTAAGAAATACTGTAAATAAATACTTGAAATATGAGTCTGCAGAAATCAGTGTTGTGCAGTGCTTGGTAACCAAGCACTGCACAACACTGATTTCTGCAGACTCATATTTCAAGTATTTATTTACAGTATTTCTTACCATAATCAGTTACAGTAATCAACCAACAATGAAATCAATGAAAAAAATAAAATCTGTAGACAAATAAAAATTACTGCATGAAGTACATACAGTTTGACTCTGAAGAAAAACTACTGTAAAAGCAACAAGAATACTGTAACTATTCAGTTACAGTATCAACGAGAGATTTGGTTGATCTCTTTGTCCAGCTTCCATCAGTGTCAGTCCATGGTTGATAACATGGTCAATAAGTGTTGCACAGATTTCTTGAGTCAAATTTGGTCCTCGTCTTCTTTGTTCAGGTTCTTTCAACTCTTCAAGTCCTTCTCTACCTCTTCCTCTCCCTAGGCCTCTTCTTCTATCTCCTTCTCCTCTTCCTCTACCTAGGCCTATACTTCTCCTCTCCTCATCTCCTTCTCTTTCTCTCCTCCTCCTCCTCTATCTCCTTCTTCTCCTCTCCTCTATCTCTCTTCCTCTTCCTCTATCTCCTTCTTCTCTCTCCTCTACTCTTCTTCTCTCCTCTCCTCCTATCTCTTCTTCTCTCTCCTCTTTCTCTCTCTCTCTCCTCTTCTCCCTCTATCTCCTTCTTCTCTTCTCTTCCTCTATCCTTCTCCCTTCTTCTTTCTTCTTCTCTTCCCTACCTGGGCCTCCTCCTCTATCTCCTTCTTCTCCTCTTCCTCTATCTCCTCCTTCTCCTCTTCTTCTACCTAGGCCTCTTCCTCTATCTCCTTCTTCTCCTCTTCCTCTACCTGGGCCTCCTCCTCTACCTCCTTCTCCTCTACCTCCTTCATCTCCTCTTTGAGCTCCCCCTCTTATTCTCACTCTTCTTCTTCTTCTTCTTCTTCTTCTTCTTCTTCTTCTTCTTCTTCTTCTTCTTCTTCTTCTAGCTCCTTCCATTTTTGCTGAAGACAGGTGAACTCATCTGCTGCCTTTTATAGCACACCTGAGTGCTGCATTTTCAAATTAGCACATGTGTGCTTCCACACCTGGTGGATGTGAATATCCAATTCGTTCATTAGTGTGGTCAATGGCAAACCGGGGCTTTGTAATGACAAGGAAGTAACCTCACAATCCTTATCTGTGTCTAAGGTGTGAAAATGTGTGTAGAGTTTTACAAATCGCTGTGTGTAATGTTTTGCAAAAAGGGTGAAGCAGACAACGTGCTTACAATTGTGCAAATCTAGACTGGTGTTTTGCTCCTTGAGTGTAAGGTTTTGCTAATACTGGGAAAGTTTTAATTTTAGTGTGTAAGCAATTGAAAAAAACTGTAATTCTTTTCTCACTTCGACACAACAACCGCCAAAACTCTGTGTACCTACAGGCCAATTTGCACATGCTTACACACTGTTTTCAAAACTGTTAAACTTAAGTTCAAAACAATAACATAATACAAAACTGAATAAGACAGCATTTTTGCCACATTTAGTATTGTAATGAAATATATTTAGAATCTAAAAATAAAATGGTATAAAAACAATTGGAACAACCACGGCCATACCTATTGTATCTGTATCGGTGGATGGTGTGTATACAAATTGTTATACTTTGGAATTACTCCAAAAACATAAAATATAATAACTGCATGATGTCTGATTCATTCTAGTAACGTATATTGCAGTGAATTCTAAACAGTAGAGAGGTAGAAGAAAGAAAGCATTTACATCTATTTTTTTTTTCAGTGGGTGGGTTGTGGGGAAAGGGAGAAAATGTAAAAACAAGGAACATTGTTAACTTTTTCTGTATATGATACATCATTCTGTTCTTCCTTTAATAAAAATATTATAAAAAAAGAAAAAAAAGAAAGAAAGCATTTACATAGGAAAACATTGTATAAAGTTACCTGTTGTTAGTGTTTTTTATGTTATTGTTTTGTGGGTGATAAAGTGTGTTTGTTAGCTGACAACCTTTGCTAGTGTTATGGAAGAATGTGTTGATTTGAGATATGTATGAAGTGATTTGGTAGTTTTAGTGCATTTTGAATGTGAAATGAACTGCTGTGCCGAGCTGAAAGTTGGTTAGGACAACTGTGTGAAGAGTTTTGAAAAAGTGACTTAAGTATTGAAAAATGGGTCCTAGCGACTGTAAAAAACTGTAAGACCAGTTACAATGCAGCTCTAGCAGGACAAGGGCACACAATGAAATGAACTTTGGGCGACTAAAGGGAAGATTTCAGTGTCTGAAAGGATTAGACCTGACAGGGCCTGTGACATTACATGTGCCATATTACACAACATTGCCACCATCAAAATACAAAAAAAACAAACAAAAAAATTTCATTAAATGTTTAATAAAAGACAAGACAAATATGCTTAGTTTCTTGAGTTTTATTTCAATAGACTATTTACGCAAAAACCGGAAATACGTCAAGGAAGCGTAAACCCAGTTCTAGTGAGGTGTCCAACAGTGTCGAGGTGTCCATGAGCAAGACACCTAACCCCAGCTGCTCCCGACGAGCTGGATGGCGCCTTGTATGGCTGACACCGCCGTCAGTGTATGAATGTGTGTATGAATGGGTGAATGAGAGGCAGATATGTAAAGCGCTTTGGTGGCCATTGGGTCAGAAAAAGCGCTATATAAATGCAGTCCATTTACCATTTACCATAGTGTAAGCTTTGTTGATGGAGGGAGAAATGGCAGCTACCGTAAGAGTGTTTTCGACTAGCCTGACTTGTCTTCCGAAGTTCACCAGCGCCGATGTGGTGAAGAGTGTGGAGATACATTCGTCCACTAAAGGGAACAAACTGGACAAGGGATATAAATTCTTCCACAAAGAATTTATCCACAATTACCAAGGTAAGAAATCAAGAAATTGCTATAGCTAGCTTTAACCATATCACCGGTTCTAACTCTGTTAACGTTAACTGTAAAGTAAGTAATGGTAAATCTTAGGTGTTGTGAATTTGTAATATAAGGTATAACACACCGCAGTGAATATGTCGTGTGTATGTTTAAGTGAGAGGGTATGAGATAACATAACAACCAGTAATTTGGTGAAGCTGTACTAGGTAAATGTTACTGACATTGTGTTGTGACTTAACGTTAACGTTACGAAGTTGACTTCTATGTGAGATAACACGTAATATTTTCTTGTTGAATGCGGTTATAGTATCAAATATACTCCAGGGACAGGTTATAGTGAGAGGTAGATGCTTCAGGTCAATGAGGAAGAGCGAGGAGCCTCACAAACTGGAGGTTTGACTATAGACAGAATGCCGGTTGGCAAAAGTTAAAAAAGTTGCCCGTTCTGGCGTGTTTACTCTTCTTGCTGCGGTTGCGGCACTTTCTTCCCTTACTATTTCTTTACTGAACGTTATAGTATCATGTTATTATGAACATTGATGAAACAGCAGTATGACTTCAGTGTAACCTATTTAATTTGTTATTGTGTCTAGATATCACTGGAGGCAGAAAGTGCCAACCTGAAAGCGTTCACCTGCAGTTGTGCGACTGGTAAAGGATTCTGCAATCACATAGTTGCCATCCTGTACCAGACCGCACATTATTCACAGCTGGGTCTGCCGGCTGTTCCACACCCCTGGCCTGCACAAGTGGCTTGCAAAGATGGCACAGACCAAGAACACAGGTGGGTTTGTGATAAACATGTCATTATGATTTAAGAACTGATGCGTATCTAAACAACTGTAAATTATTATAAAAACACCCCCAGTAGTAACTACAGACTAAGGCTGCACAATATATCAACATTATTGAAATATTTTCAGAACTTTCAACTTTCAGAAGTTGTAGAGATGTTTTAGGTGATGTACAGGTGATTCATTTGTTAACTGTTTAATTGTTGCTTTGTGAGAGTAAGTTACGTTTTTTTATGTTATGACTAACATCATTATGGTTACCACAGATGCAATAAATAAAATGTAAATGTAGTTAAGCACTAATGTCTAACTTTTCTTTTGTGTGACCAATAATCTTGTGTATCTCTTTGCTCTTTTGTCTAGGACCGCTGCCAGATCCATATATGATGGCATCTGGAAGCAAATTAAGCCAGGTGCAGCCCTAGCCTCTCATGGCTGTTGTATTGGATGGGGTTTCTGAGATGGAGCTGACGCCATCTAAATTTGGGTCTGTCCCTCGTGGATCCCCCATGTCCAATCACTGTCCTCCCATGAAGTCCAGTGACCTTATCCTACACCACATGGCTCCAGAATTTCCGTCCCTTCCTCTGATGCAGCACACTTTTCCCAGGTTGCATTTTGTGCCGACATTACATCAATTAATGCATCTCTTGAAGTTTCACCGCAGCTGTCCAGCGAGATAGCAAAAGAAACCCAGCAGCAGTCCAAATGTCCTGCGTGGACACAGCTACGGCGACCAAGGCTGACTGCCAGTCGTTTTTGGGATGCTTGTTGTAGTAAGGCGTGTCGTGAAGAGCAGGAGTCTGCAGTTATTCAGATGATCAGAGGCTCCACAAAGCAAACAGCTGCAATGATGCGTGGTCTGCTGGTGGAGCCTGAAGTGCTGACAAACTATGCTGAACTGATCCGAGTTAATGTGCTACCAGCAGGATTCGTCATTCACCCTGACGCACCACATCTCGGTACCAGTCCAGACGGTCGAGTGTATGACCCTTCAGAGTCGCCTCCTTTTGGCCTGGGTGAGGTGAAGAGCAGCACAAAAAATGATCCATCTCAGGTTGCTCACCTCAAGGTGCAGGAAGGCCACGCCAGTCTGAAGCGTTCACATAAATACTACTGGGCCAACTGGCAATCACAGGACTGACATGGTGTGACTTTGTTACCGATACCTTATCAAATTTAACTGTGGAAAGAATTTGGCGTGATGACTCATTCATAGCAGAAATGAAAGAGAAATTAGATGATTATTATGGCACATACATGAATGCATACCTTGAATTCCAGTAATCTCGTCTTTAGCAATCAGTTTTGCCTTCTGTCTTACTGTTGAACTGGAATGTTATTTTTTTTTTATTGTAAATGTTTGTTATTTATTGAATAAGTTAGTAATCAGTTGATGTTACACATACATACCAAAAAATTAAGGATGCATCATTTTGACCAAATTTTTTTTAATCGTTCATCTAATGTTTTAGTGAAATCAGTCACATTTCAACAGAACAATATTAATATAACAATTATATTTAATTTAAAGTTTAAGAATATGTGGGAACACAATTATTTACACATTATACATTATTTACATACACAACATTAATTCATTCACTCTTCAAAACAAAAAGGTCCTTGATAATTTGCTAAAACACAGCAGTTCAGCCAGATCTGATTCACACTGCCAATCAGTGTGAGCGGCGGCACAGGAGAGTCCCAGATGTGGAAGGACTTTACCCTACCGATCACTCTCTCCACTATACTTCTGAGGCGGGCAATGGCTTGGGTTTGTTCCGTTTCCTCTTTGCTGAATTGAGCTGAACGCTTAAAAGGTGGAATGATGAGCTTAGCGCCAACGTCAGCAAGGAGGTCTTCAAAGAGGAACCGCCATGATGTCGTCTCCTGGCTCCAGCAAGGGAAGGACTCCACTGATCCTGGTGATCTCCTTATCTGAGATGCACCCAGTGTACAGGGGTGAGACGAATGTCACCAAACCATTGGGAGCAACTCCAATCAGGCCTTTCAATGTCGTCCTGTTTTTGTAGCTCGAAAATGTTTCTGACTGTAAGGTCAGGGATGAGGCTGTCTCCAGGGCAATTTCTGTGCAGTCCAGAATCACTCTGACGTTAGGACAGTACCTCTGGAATTTAAGGGGCATAGTAGACTTAACCTTTTCCCTGCTTATCTAGATGGGAAGTGAGCTCAGCATCATACAAAGATAATTGACCCAGGTGATTGTAACCCTGCTGACCCTGGCAATGGTCACATTGAACATGTCAGCAATGAGCTGCTCCTTCATGCCAACAGCAACCCGCATGGAGTACATCAAGAACTCATCTATTAAAGGCATGATGCGTGGTGGGCTGGGATCTTGCTTTGGTCCAGTACACCAGTCTAAGGGCAGATGGTGCAATCGACTCCCAAAAAATTGTAAAAACACTCTCGGATGCAAATTTAGTGTAGAAGCGTATTTGGTCATCCGATGAACAGTATCGGCTGAAGAGAGTAGGGGGTGGTAGGTCAGTTTTATGCAACATGGCTTCTAAGTCATGGATGTAATCCAAAGCCTCATCCAAAGCACCTGTAAAGATAAAGAAATTAAAATATATCTATACATATATATATATATATATATATATATAACATATTTATGCTACCTTTCAACACAACACAGAACATTAATCATGTCAACTTTTAAATTACATCACTGCAGAAAGAAATGTCATTCAGAGCCCCCTACAGCTAGACAGCATGAGACTATGTTACAGATGTAGGCAAACGTTAGTTAAATAAAAATATGTGTGTGTTTATAATGTTGAGAGAAAAAACTCAACTGCAAATAACAAATCCAATCACTGTGTGCACCAGTGGAGTTTTGCTGACATCCAATGGGGAAAATCTGTTACTGCGCCCAAACAAAATAATTACCGCTATCAAAGATATCAACCTCAAATTTGGAACACAACTTATTTAGATTTATGGCTTTTATTTTCTAGATGTTTTAGATGTCAACTTGTTTCATAAAATATATATTTTATATAAAATAATGTTCATAAACTTAAACCTATAACACTTTTTTTTGGATTTGGGGTAAACCTGTCAACACATGCCTTATGCAACAAAAATTAAAAGGAAAAGTACAACACTGCCCACCTCTGTATCACTGCTTTATGCAGACTCTTCTGTAGGCCTTTCTGTAGATGTGGACTCCTGCAACTCATATTGCATTCAGAAATAATAACTCAAGTGAATTAGGCTAAGTAAAGTTATTTAAGCACTTATAGTTTCTCCAAAAGACAGTCATCTGAGAGGGTTTCTTCACTGTCCTGTGCATTGGGGAAAAATGGGGATTACAAAGTGTTGTACTTTCTTCCCTTTTGATGTAAAGTTAGAAAAAGTCCCCTTACTGCACATGCTTCAGCCAACACTTGCTTGCGAACATATAAAAGTGTTGGTGCATTGTTTAAAACTGCACAAAAGAGGAAAACACAACTTCATTACAATGAAATACATGGGGGAAATATGATCAATAACTCATGGCAACATATTTTTTTAACATTAACTACATGTAGTTTCACACATGTACACTTTCACAAGTCAAAGCAATTCATTACTACTCAAGGTTTAACAGTTGATATGACTGGACCAGCCAGTGGGATTATAGGCCTATACTTAATTTAATGCAGCAACAAATTATTCTACAGTGTACTAAGATCATTTTAAGTTCATTTACCAGTAATGAAGGAGTTGCTGCTACTGGTCCCTGCTGTGTGTCTGAGGAAGAGCTGAACACAGCGATGGGTCGGTTCACATTTAACCCAAGGGCCAGCTCTTCTACCGGGGTATAACGTGGGGGTGCAGGACCACCACCTGTTTGTTTTTAATTTCTTTTTTTCTCAGCCCTTTTCTTGGTTGCTTTTATAAACAGGAAAATATTTATTAACTTTTAAAAGAGTCTAGTATAAGTAGTACAAATTACCATTATGTAGAATATTATAGTAGGCTACTTCACTTTTACTTGTTCCTATGTTCTAGTAGTGGGTGGTGACTCTGGCATTACAATGAACAAAGTTATTAATTATTTAGAAATTATTAAAATACAAAAATATATACTGTGATAAGTGATAAAAACATCTAACATGGTCACTACAAACTTAATTTGTCTGCTACTTTTTGCCAGCCCTCTCTCCTGGCTTTTGCACACTTTGAGGTGTTCCCTGGCGTTTTAATTAAGCTTTCAAATTCTGCATAACCTTCTAGCAATAACTCTTGCTCTTCTGTGGAGAAAAACTGCAGCAAATAGCAGCGTTGCTGATCAATGTTTCTACTATCAATACATATGCCCTTTTAACCCAGCGCACGAACTCGCAGTTATCTCAGATAACCCAATCCAGCGATACTTATCATAAACAACAGGTGTGTTCGAAGAACCCAATTATGCCGAGTTCAGACTGCACGATTTTCAAAATAATCGGGTCACTGTTGTTTTCACACTGCATGACTATCTGGGGTAACATTCAGTTGCTTCTGTGTTCACACTGCACGATGGGTCGGCGACAGGAGGTTTCACACTGCATGACTTTACAAAAGAAAGAATCGCCGACAACCTCTGCCTGGTCCGCAAACTACGTTTCACAACCAAACAAACGCGAGAAGTGATACGGAAATAACGGAAGATCACGCGTGCGTGAGACCGGAGTTCTCGCGCGACACTGAGTTTGTTATTAAAAATGATAGCCTACAAGAAGATTGCGATCCAAATTGTCTGTGCACTGATTTGTAGCGAAAATGAAACAAATAAATATTCAGTTTATGCAGGAGGAAATGTTTGGGAAGACGAGGGGAGCAAGGACTGTGTTTTGGAAAGAGAGTTGGGGGTAAATAAATAATTTTGCAAACGTCCTGCTGTTGCTGCTGGTCATGCAAATGTTTGTGCTTTGTTTCTGTTTGATATAATTGTAAATATAGGCCTATCTATCTATTAAAATACTGATATTCTGGTCTATAACTCCTCCTCGAACAGCCTGCTGTCCTGTATCTTGCTCTCTCGTTGGCTGTCGGTCATCGCCGATGTAGTTTTCAGTCAGAACACTCTCACACAGCAGGATTGTGAATCGCCGACAGGTCCAGATATTTAGCATGCCAAATATCTCACGGGCGTCGGCGATTCTCTCAGATAGCGTCTTTGCTCATTCACACTGCGTGATTGTCACTCGCGTGAACGAGCACCGATTTGCCTGTGATTTCGGGCATTTGTCGGCGATTTCTCAAAACCTGTCGGCGAGCCAAAATCGTGGCTAAAATCGTGCAGTCTGAACTCGGCATTAGCCGGATCATGATGAGCACAATGATATTATCTTGGATGTCTCATTTGATCTCGGATGTTTTAAGCAACGTACGAAGAACGGGCCCCTGGTGTCTGTGCGCGCAATGAGTGGAGGCGGCCAATTTGATAATTTTTCGTCTTGACATCACAACGAAAAGGAAAATGAATCATTGGAAAAATTATTCATTAAGTCAGAGTCCTGCACGGGTCCATTTTTGGAGACCCGCGTCCGCCCGTACCCGCAAAGTTCAGCACCAGATCCGACCCGTCACCCGTGATAATATCAAAATTAAATCCGCACCCGCCCAGACCCGTTAATATTTGGCCCGTTACCCGACCCGTGATAAATCACACACGCTAAAATCATTCCAATTAAAGTCCTTTATTTTTTTTATCTCGCACCTCTCTCAACATCACAATAGCCTCATGAAACAGGCTAAAGTGTGCTTTGTTTTGCGCCATTCAAGTAGCCTACATCGGCACCTAAATAGGCTATGAAACCTGATAACGCAAACATCTGGCTATTAATGAAAAGAAAAAAAGAACAAGAAAAAAATACAACCTATCTGAGCCTGTCGCTCACAAACAGTATCCTATGTATTTACTTTGCCTTAAGTTATACTGTGCAGGAAAAGGATATCGTCCACATGGTTTAAGTTGCGTTCTCCGTTCTTGAATTACAAATCCAGCTGGAAAAGTCTCTCTCTCACTCGCAGCGCTCGATGCTGGGATGGAGAAAACATTCCGTGCAATCAGGTTGGGAAATGTTTTTGTATGCTCGTTCTTAACACTTTTATATACCGTACTCCACTTGCCAACTTTACTTTTAAATCATCAATAGCTACTCCCTATGGCTACTCATGCAACGCAAGCATAAACGAAAGTCGCACTGACGCAGTGGTGACGTGATCCAAAGGTCATAACGTTGTTGCGTATGTGTAATGGCAATTTAGACACAAATATTGCATATATTTTTCATCCGCTGCTACCCGCCCGCAAGGAGTTCATTATCCGCCCGCATCCCCGCCCGTGAATTTTAGGAATGATTACAATCCACCCGTTTTAGACACTTTTATGCGGGTACCCGCGGGTATCCGCGGGTACCCGACCCGTTGCAGGACTCTGCATTAAGTTGACTCAGAGTCGACGCATACTTTTGAGAGACAATAACTTTTTTTACGGTGAACTTTCATATATAAAACTTTGCAGGATGTTTTTGTTCACTTAGATCTATGTTACACACTACATGAAAGGTAATTTTCAAAATTCCATAATAGGTGTCCTTTAAACAGGATTTAGAGATATATGTGGTATAATATCCCGCTCCAGTGCAGTAGGTGTCGGTGTGACACTGTTCAGCTGTTCCAAACCCTCCTGTAAAACACACGAAGAAGAGCAAAACGAAAGTAACAACTGCTGAAACTAAACCTGTCGTTCACTGGATTTGATCTGATTTATAATCCAGGAAACATTTCTACAGATGTCAGTTTAGCACAATGCCTACCAAATCTAAAAACACTCGCGGACATTTATGT
This sequence comes from Chrosomus eos, assembly GCA_036326025.1. NCBI lineage: Eukaryota > Metazoa > Chordata > Actinopteri > Cypriniformes > Leuciscidae > Chrosomus > Chrosomus eos. Next base: position 72,789 of record JAZAVI010000171.1, on the reverse strand, counting down.
GTTTAATCCACAATCCATCGAGACCAGCAAGAGATTCTGAGAACGACGCGCGCGGACTGACAACAAGCGTTACTGAGTTTAAAATACTGATAAATTCTCTTCTTAGTGGACAAGACTGCAAGTAAGTTTAATACATTCTCCATTAAAGTCATTTGTAATTATTAGGAACTTCATAGCGAGATTAAAATGTGAAGTTACAGAAGGCTTTTCTTCTCCGAACAGAAGAATAATCTGCAGAAATTACAATCTTTTGAAGTTAAAACACAAACAGTTTTATTGAGAAAGGGTTTATTGAAAACAAATATGCGTTTGAAAGTTTTCTCCCATTTCCTCTGCCGTGTTAGGCTGTTGTTTTTGTGATGTGAAATCGAAAGTATTTTTGAAGCAGACATTTACAGTAGACAGACAGATGAAGCCTAACGTCAATCAACAACAATCTGCTGTTATTTAATATTTCAGTTCATAGCAATTATGATTAGTAGTTATACAGTATGTCTATAATTATGGTTACTTTTACTCAATCAGTTATTTTAGGATCATTTGAAAGTAATGATATCAAACATCATTGTGAACTTGATGATTAAATGGCAAACGATTCAACAATTAATAAAGATTGGGTAAATATGATTGTAAATTATGTTATACTCTAATAGAGAATATATCAAATTGGGTTCAGTTTACCCAGCACAGTGTACATTTCTGTTCCCCAATGAATTCAAATTTAGAGTCAGTTAAACTCATTAAACAATCAGAAATTATAAAGACCATTCGGTTATTTTACATGGCAATATATTTGTTTGTAACTCACTTTATATTTTATACATTGTTTTTGCTGTTGCTGTTGTTGATGATAACTCTTTATTCTTCATTATTGTCTTAAATAAGATGTTGTTGATGATAACTCTTTATTCTTCATGATTGTCTTAAATAAGATGTTGTTGATGATAACTCTTTATTCTTCATGATTGTCTTAAATAAGATGTTGTTGATGATAACTCTTTATTCTTCATGATTGTCTTAAGATGTTGATGATAACTCTTTATTCTTCATGATTGTCTTAAATAAGATGTTGTTGATGATAACTCTTTATTCTTCATGATTGTCTTAAATAAGATGTTGTTGATGATAACTCTTTATTCTTCATGATTAAAATATGAGTAAATATGATTGTAAATTATGTTATACTCTAATAGAGAATATATCAAATTGGGTTCAGTTTACCCAGCACAGTGTACATTTCTGTTCCCCAATGAATTCAAATTTAGAGTCAGTTAAACTCATTAAACAATCAGAAATTATAAAGACCATTCGGTTATTTTACATGGCAATATATTTGTTTGTAACTCACTTTATATTTTATACATTGTTTTTGCTGTTGCTGTTGTTGATGATAACTCTTTATCTTAAATAAGATGTTGTTGATGATAACTCTTTATTCTTCATGATTGTCTTAAATAAGATGTTGTTGATGATAACTCTTTATTCTTCATGATTGTCTTAAATAAGATGTTGTTGATGATAACTCTTTATTCTTCATGATTGTCTTAAATAAGATGTTGTTGATGATAACTCTTTATTCTTCATGATTGTCTTAAATAAGATGTTGTTGATGATAACTCTTTATTCTTCATGATTGTCTTAAATAAGATGTTGTTGATGATAACTCTTTATTCTTCATGATTGTCTTAAATAAGATGTTGTTGATGATAACTCTTTATTCTTCATGATTGTCTTAAGATGTTGATGATAACTCTTTATTCTTCATGATTGTCTTAAATAAGATGTTGTTGATGATAACTCTTTATTCTTCATGATTGTCTTAAATAAGATGTTGTTGATGATAACTCTTTATTCTTCATGATTGTCTTAAATAAGATGTTGTTGATGATAACTCTTTATTCTTCATGATTGTCTTAAATAAGATGTTGTTGATGATAACTCTTTATTCTTCATGATTGTCTTTAATAAGATGTTGTTGATGATAACTCTTTATTCTTCATGATTGTCTTATAAGATGATGTTGATGATAACTCTTTATTCTTCATGATTGTCTTAAATAAGATGATGTTGATGATAACTCTTTATTCTTCATGATTGTCTTAAATAAGATGTTGTTGATGATAACTCTTTATTCTTCATGATTGTCTTATAAGATGATGTTGATGATAACGTACTCGGTTACTAACGTAACCTCGGTTCTCTCTAGAGAGGGAACGAGTACTGCGTAATATCTTACGCTATGGGGAAAAACTCTTTTCCACGAGATATTGAAGCCAAAAATTATCCTTAATTTTTTACTAATGTAAAACGCTTTGCAGCAGCAAGCAGACCTAGGCGAGACAGCTCGCGCGCCTATTGGCTGCTCTGCGGCAATAGCAGCAGCCTATCGAGAGAGGCTCTGCGTGACGTCACGACGAATGGGGGCCCTTCGCGCCCATATCGTCACGTCCCGCCAGAAAGGGCGTGGTCTCGCCCTATATCTAGGCTCGATAGCTGCTCTTACGTCGGTTTTCATCGCCGAAGCGAACCAGAGCGTATTCCAAGCACGGCAAGATACGCAGTACTCGTTCCCTCTCTAGAGAGAACCGAGGTTATGTTAGTAACCGAGTACGTTCTCTTACGAGAGTATCTCTCGTACTGCGTAATATCTTACGCTATGGGGAACACAATGCAACACGCCGTGCTGGTAGGGATCCAACACCAAAGACCCAGGGGCCGAAGCCCGGGGCGCATATAGTGCATAATCACCATAAACTCACAGAGAGTGAGGGAAGAGAGGCTAGAAGCATCATTCCCTGTAAATAGCCTCCGAAAGGGGCCAATCATATGACAATAACCAAACCGTCAGGGTGAACATTCAGCCTGAACTGGGTGGCCACAAGTGTGTCAATTTTTAAATGAGCTGCTGTACCGGTCAGTGAGCGATACGCAGGCCAAACTCAGTATCCGAGCCGCACAGCGGGCAGATAGCACTGAATTCTATACCGCTAAAAGCTTAGCTTGTAAGGCGGGGACCTCCAGATTATAGTATTTTATAAATGTAGACGGCGAGGCCCAGCCCGCGGCCATACAAATATCTTGCAGGGTAACCCCGCTAGACCATGCCCACGAGGAGGCCATGCCTCTCGTGGAGTGCGCTCTAACACCCAAAGGGCACTGAAGGCCCTTAGAAGTGTAAGCCAGCGCTATGGCACCAACTATCCATCTGGATAAGCTCTGTTTCGACGCGGCAAGTCCCTTAGTACGGCCGCCAAACGAAACAAAAAGCTGCTCAGTCTGTCTGAAACCAGACGAGCGGGACACATAAGCCCTTAGTGCCCTGACAGGGCAAACGAGACTCGCGTCCTTCTCCTCATTGAGAACCGGAAGGGCAGACAGGGAAATCACCTGGGCCCTGAACGGTGTGTTGAGGGATTTCGGCACGTAACCGTGCTTTGGTTTGAGTATGACCTTAGAGTCGTTAGGTCCAAACTCCATGCATGACGCGCTTACTGAGAGCGCTTGCAAGTCCCCTACGCGCTTCACTGAAGCGAGAGCCATAAGAAACGCTGTCTTGAAAGACAAGTGTTTCATGTCTGACGACTGGATTGGCTCGAATGGGGCGCCTTTCATGGCCTCCAAGACCGTGGAAAGGTCCCATGTCGGGACTGAAGGGGGCCTGGGAGGGTTTAGCCTCCGAGCTCCTCTAAGGAAACGCACGACTAAGTCGCTCTTTCCTAGTGACTGGCCAGACACCGGTTTTGCAAACGTTGCTATGGCCGCCACGTATACTTTGAGCGTGGAAGGGGACCTGCCCTTATCCAGTAGCTCCTGAAGGAAGGAAAGCACTTCCGTAACCCCGCAGTCTACAGGTGAAAAGCCCTGCGCTTGACACCAAGCAGAGAACACAGACCACTTCGAGGAGTAGAGCCGTCTGGTAGACGGGGCTCTAGCCTGCGCGATCGTGTTTAGCACTCCCTCTGGGAGGTCAGCGGGTACCCGTTGATGGCCCATGCGTGCAGGGACCACAGATCCGGGCGAGGATGCCAAATCGAGCCTTCCGCCTGAGAGAGGAGGTCTCTCCTCAGCGGTAACGGCCATGGAGCAGCGCTGGTCAGCTGCATCAGGACAGGGAACCACGACTGGTTTGTCCAGAGCGGAGCTATGAGTAGCACTGGGCATCCCTCCCTCCTGATTCGCTCCAACACCTGAGGCAGGAGTGAGACAGGGGGAAAAGCATAAAGGGGGCGGCGGGGCCAGACATGGGCCAGCGCGTCCCGGCTTTTCGAGAAGAATCTCGGGCAGTGAGCATTTTCTTGGGACGCGAACAGGTCCACCTGCGCTCTGCCAAACGTTTCCCACAGCAGCTGGATCGCCTGCGGGTGCAGAGACCATTCTCCTGCTGGAACGTTGTTTCTGGACAGCCTGTCTGGTCCCACATTTAGGTGACCAGGCACATGCGCCGCTCTCAGCGAGAGCAGGTTGTGCTGAGCCCAGACCAGGAGGCGTTCCGTCAGCCTGTAAAGGTTTCGGGACCTGACGCCGCCCTGGCGATTTATGTATGCCACCACTGACATGTTGTCCGACCGGACCAATACGTGGTGGCCTGTTATCTGGGGACAGAAGCGCCTTAGCGCTTTGTCGACTGCTATCAATTCCAAGCAGTTTATGTGTAGGAGCTTCTCCCGCACTGACCACAGGCCAGCCAGCGGTCTGCCCTCGAGCAGCGCTCCCCACCCCGAAGTGGAGGCGTCCGTAGACACCACCTTCACACTTGAGGGGATCCCCAGACTCACGCCCGACTGATACCAGTCGGTCGCTTTCCATGGTTTCAGAGCCGAAATGCACTGATGGTCGACCCTGAGGCGGTCCATGCCCTGGGGGGAACTCGTGCTTTTAGCCATAGCTGCAGTGGGCGCATGCGGAGCAGGCCCAACTGGAGTACAGAGGCTGCTGAGGCCATGAGACCCAGCATTTTCTGAAACCTTCTGAGCGGGACTATAGAGCCGTGGCGGAAGGATTTCGCGACGTGCTGGATATTCAATCCGCGCTCTGGTGACAGGCGTGCCGTCATGGATAGCGAGTCTAACACTGTTCCCAGAAAGGAAATCCTCCGACTGGGGAGCAGTGAGCTTTTCGCCCAATTGACTGTAAGGCCCAGCTCCTCGAGGTGCTCGAGTAATGCGGCCCTGTGTTCTAAGAGCTCCGTTCGTGAACGAGCTAGAATCAGCCAATCGTCCAAGTAATTCAAAACTCGCATGCCCCGAAGTCTCAGGGGAGCGAGGGCCGCGTCCATGCACTTCGTGAACGTACGGGGTGCTAGGGACAGGCCGAATGGCAGGACTGTGTATTGATATGCCTGGCCCTCGAAGGCGAATCTCAAGAATCGCCTGTGATGGGACGCTATTTGTATTTGGAAATACGCGTCTTTCAGATCTATTGACATGAACCAGTCTCCTTGGCGCACTTGCGCGAGGATTTTCCTGGTCGTAAGCATCCTGAACTGGCGTTTCACGAGCGCTCTGTTCAGCAGCCTCAGATCTAGAATGGGTCTGAGCCCACCATCTTTCTTCGGTACCAGAAAATATCTGCTGTATAAGCCCCCTTCGCTCTGAGCCTGAGATAAAGGTTCTATAGCCCCCTTTCTCAGTAGTTTCGCTATCTCGGCTCGAAGTAGATGAGATACTTCGCTTTTCACCGTAGTTTCGACGCGCGCCGCGTAGCGGCGAGGGCGTCGAGCGAATTGTAGCGAATAGCCTCTCTTTATAGTGTTCATCACTTTGCCGAGAAAGCGCCCGTCTAATCTGTTGCGCGGCGGCAGCGTGGGTGCCTCCCAATCGAGGCCGATGCTTTCTACGGCCTTGGTGAGCAGACGCATCAGCTCAGACTCAATGCCGGCTCTCTTCCCAGAGGGTTGGCGGGGAGCGTTAGCGGAGGGGAGGTCCACAGAGCTCGCCCAACCCTCGCTATCCGAAGCCAAGAGAGAACACGCCTCGGTGTTGTCGTCCAACTCGATGGCGGACGCGGCGGCGGACGGCGGCCGCTGTCCGTCGGTGAGCGACTCGAGCGAAGCCGGCGAAGCTGGCGGGCGAACCGGCGAGCTTTGGCGGGCTGGAGATAGCTCGGGAGCGCGCTGGGCGCGGCGCTTCTTGCGACGCGGCGTCACGGCAGGCTGGGATACGGGCTCGGAGAACGAAGCCAGGCGAGTCCGCAGAGTCACCATAGGCAAACGTTCGCAGTGATGGCATCCGCCGTCAGCGAGCGCGATGGCCGCGTGATCCTCACCCAGGCAGGACACGCAGATGACATGTCGGTCCTCGTCGCTGAGTGGGGCTCGGCAAGAACCGCAGGAAGGCATCTTTAAAAAGACGCCGCTCTTTTAGAGGGGGTGGGAAAAAAGCAGATATGCAAACACACACACACACTCTATGCAGAGGAAAGGATATAACGCCGGAAAGCACAGCAGGTACGGCGGCTGAAGGCGGCGAGGCCAGCGACTCCAGACTCAATGGCACGTCCCGCTGAAGGCTACAGGTCGACGGCGCGGCTTCTCACTCTGGATCCAGCGATGCGTGAGGCTTCGCTGAAGAGATGAAAATCGACGTAAGAGCAGCTATCGAGCCTAGATATAGGGCGAGACCACGCCCTTTCTGGCGGGACGTGACGATATGGGCGCGAAGGGCCCCCATTCGTCGTGACGTCACGCAGAGCCTCTCTCGATAGGCTGCTGCTATTGCCGCAGAGCAGCCAATAGGCGCGCGAGCTGTCTCGCCTAGGTCTGCTTGCTGCTGCAAAGCGTTTTACATTAGTAAAAAATTAAGGATAATTTTTGGCTTCAATATCTCGTGGAAAAGAGTTTTCCCCATAGCGTAAGATATTACGCAGTACGAGAGATACTCTCGTAAGAGAACTCTTTATTCTTCATGATTGTCTTAAATAAGATGATGTTGATGATAACTCTTTATTCTTCATGATTGTCTTAAATAAGATGTTGTTGATGATAACTCTTTATTCTTCATGATTGTCTTAAGATGTTGATGATAACTCTTTATTCTTCATGATTGTCTTAAATAAGATGTTGTTGATGATAACTCTTTATTCTTCATGATTGTCTTAAATAAGATGTTGTTGATGTGTGTAAATGTTGTGATCTGCAGGTGATGCTGAAGGATTGAGTGTTTTCAGAAAGCAGTGCTGATCAGTTTTCAGGGTCAGTTTAGCTGCAGTATGTCAGAGGAAAGAGGAAAGGACTCTCTCTCTCAGATGAGTCTCTCAGAGAAACACAGGTAAGACTGCGTCTGTTTTCACACTCTCAGTTTACACTCCACTGGCACTCCACTCCACTTTGTGTTTTCCTGGCAATAGCACAACTTTGAGTATTGTTTTATATTTACAAATGCGTTGCACAACTGACACTGACATTGTCTATAAAGTCCTGTTTGCTTTTTTAGACAATATCACAGTTAATAATTTGTTAATAACCTTCTAGACGCTGAATTAATCCAAATAAATAACTTTAGTTTTAAGATCATAAAATTATTGACAGACATTAGAAAACAACTATACACTTAATTTAATTCAAGTATGCAAACAACACTGTGTCGCACAGACATTTCTGTTCTCTATTTCTGTCAATAAATAAATACGTGAAATGTTCTCTTAAATTAAGGTCAAGTATATTTTAACAATATTCTCAACATGTTTAATCTCACTCATGTATATTAAAGATAGAGCTGTCGCGATAGTCAATATATCGACTTATCGCACGATATATCGAAATGAGCGCGATATTTTTTTGTGCCGCGATATATTGCAACTGATAATTTGTTTTATTATTAAAAATAATAATTAGATTCATTTTGAATGTCACCAACATTTTAGTTGATCGCGCTGCCTCTGTCATCTTGTCTGCACTCTGTGTCGGAGGCGGGGCTCAGGTAGCTTGTCCACACACACACACACACACACACACACACACACACACACACAGAGACACAGAGAGAGAGAGAGCGGACACCGTCAGGTGAAGAGAAGGCGTGAACCAACTGCATTTTAAAGTGTTCTGTTTCGTGACATCTACAGCGAGCCAGTTGATTTCAAAGCCGCAATCTTCAGCCCCGGTGTGGGAACATTTTGGCTTTAAGCCGAATGAGAGAGGAGAGCTAATTAACGTGAACGAGCCGGTATGTCGACTGTGTTTTAAAACAGTAGCAACGAAAAGAGGCAACACAACAAACTTAAAATCGCACCTAAAACATAACCATCCCACCCAGTTTTTTAACCAGGCTGTCGAGTCGAGTATAAACCTATTTTTTACAGTCTATGGTATAAACAAGGCTTTTGCAAGCGCTCTCTCTCTCACACACTCACACTCACACTCACACACACACACACACACACACACACACACACACACGTGTAGTTATAAACTCTTTAGACTGTTAATGATTAGTGCTTTTTTTTTTAATTTGTGGGTAAGAATCATGTAAAAAAAAATCCCTTATTTTGGGGATGGATTCCGGGAAATCTCCCTTATTTTTAGTGTTCAATGTTGACAGCTATGATTTATTTACTTGTTTTATTTATTTGGGATATATTTTTTCACATTTTACAATGTCTAAATATTGAATAGAATAAGAATAAAATGTTCTTCGTTCTTTGAAACAGTGTACTTGCATTATTATGCTATTATATTATCATTATGTAATCAGTGGCATAAAATGGTCTGAAAATTACAATAATATCGTTTATCGCAATTAATTTTGGTGCAATATATCGCACATCAAAAAGTAGTTATCGTGACAGCTCTAATTAAAGAAATTGTTAAACTAATGTGAGCCAGTAAATAAAATGATGGTTAACTATAAAACTGTAAGTGTGTGTATTTCTGTGGAGGATAAAGACACAGATGTGTTTCAGACACAGTTGATCCTCCTTTACTAAAGTGTTTTCTCTCTCTCTCCTCTCTCTCTCTCTCTCTCTCTCTCTCTCTCTCTCTCTCTCTCTCTCTCTCTCTCTCTCTCTCTCTCTCTCTCTCTCCTCTCTCAATTCAATTCAATTCAATTCAAATTGCTTTATTGGCATGACTGTACATATTACAATATTGCCAAAGCTTGGAACACATATAATGATTATAAAGACATAAAAAATAATAAAATAATAAAATATTATAACATAACTTAGCTTAAATTTAAATGTACAAAATAAAACAAGTGTACAAATTAACAGTGTAGCAGATTAGATTATCTGTGAACATTCGATACCACAGTGTTTTAACATACATAAACACACACACACACACACACACACACACATACAAATACACATTACTGAGGTCACTGTGGTGGGCAGTAGTTAAACACACTGAGGTCATACACACAACACACACACACACACACACACACACACACACACACACACACACACACACGTTCACCTGCTGTCTCTCAGGCTGTGGCACACACACACGTATCTGGCAGCCAGTGTTGCGCTCTGTCCCTCTCCTAGTAGGATCTTTATCTGTTCTACTTCAGTCATGGCTGTAAAGTTATGTATTATGTTATTTAGTTTGTTAAAGTAGAGGTCTCTGACTGAGCTGTATCTGTGACAGTGAAGGAGGAAGTGTGTCTCTGTCTCGATCTCTCCTGTCCTACACTGAACACACACCCTCTGCTCTCGGGGTAACCAGCTCTTCCGGTGTCTGCCGGTCTCGATGGCCAGGTTATGTTCACTCAGCCTGTACTTGCTCAGGATCCGTCTCTGCTTTGTGTCTCTCACACTCTGGAGATATTCTTCCAATTCATAATTTGATTTCAGATTTCGATAGAATTGTAATTTACTTTGTGTTTTGGTTTCCTGTTCCCAATGTTCCAAATATGTGTTTTTAGACTGTTTGGTAATTTTATTTATTCTGATGTGTGTGTGAGGAGCAGTGCTGGTCTGAGACTGGTTAGGGTTAGTAGGGTTAGTGAGTCTCAGGACCAGCTGACTGAGGAGGCTCTTTTCGGGGTTCAGTTCTTGGGTTTGTAGTGCTTTAAAATGTAGCGATTCTGTGGGACTTGATTTTAGATGCATCCAGAATTTGAGGGATCTTTTTTGCATATTAAGAATCAATGGGAATCGGCCTAATTCTGCCCTACACGCATTATTGGGTGTTTTCCTTTGTAATTTTAGTATCATTTTGCAGAATTCTGTGTGTAGGGCTTCTGTTGGATGTCTGTCCCATCTAGTGTAGCTCTGATCACTGAGTGGACCCCAAACCTCACTTCCGTACAGCGCAATGGGCTGGATTACACTATCAAAGATTTTACACCAGATTGGAATCGGTAATTCAGTGTTTTGGAATTTTTTCCTAATTGCGTAGAGAGCTCTTCGAGCTTTATCTTTGAGAGCATTCACTGCCACACTGAAACTCCCCGATGCAGTGATGACCAGGCCGAGGTAAGTGTACTGCATCGTGTGCTCTAGGCCGGTGCTGCCTAGACTGAACTGGTATCTGTGTTCCTGACATCTGGGCTTCTTCTGGAAGACCATAATGTTGGTCTTTGTAAGGTTGACTGCCAGGGCCCAGTTCTGGCAGTAGTTGTGCAGCAGGTCCAGGTGCTGCTGTAGTCCCTGTGCAGTGGGTGAGAGCAGCACCAGGTCGTCTGCGTACAGCAGGAGTTTGATGCTCCTGTCCTGTAGAGTGAGTCCAGGGCCTGTAGACTGCTCCAACTGCACCGCTAGTTCATTAATGTAGATGTTGAACAGCGTTGGACTCAGGCTACAGCCCTGCCGCACTCCTCTTTTCTGGGTGAAGAATTCTGTGTGTTTGTTGCCAATTCGTATTGCACATTTGTTGTTCGAATACATTGATTTTATAATGTCATAGACTTTACCCCCTACACCACTTTGTAAAAGTTTATAGTATAATCCGTTGTGCCAAATAGAATCAAATGCTTTTTTGAGTCGACAAAGCATGCAAATATTTTTCCGTTTTTGGTTTGTTTTACGTGTTTATCGATTAGGGTGTGTAGGGTGTAAATGTGGTCGGTAGTTCTGTGATTTGGGACGAAGCCAATCTGACTCGAGCTCAGGACATTGTGTTCGTTAAGGAAGCTTACTATTCTATTGTTTAAAATACTGCTAAATAACTTCCCCAGATTACTGCTCACACAGATGCCTCTGAAATTATTAGGGTCCAATTTATTTCCACTCTTGTGAATTGGGGTGATAAGTCCTTGGCTCCAGATGTCAGGAAAACAGCCTGAAGTGAGTACGATGTTGAATAGTCTGAGCAGCGCCGCCTGCAGATCTGGTGTGTGTGTTTCAGCATCTCACCCAGAATACTGTCAGGACCACAAGATTTATTACCTTTCTGGATTTTGAGTTTGTTTGTCAATTCTTCATGTGTAATTGGGAAGTCAAGTGGATTTTGATTATTTTTAATTGTCTCTTCATAAATTTGTAGATTTTGTTTGATCAGATTATAATTGTCATTGAGTTGTTTTGGTGGGATTTCTTTATATAAGTTTTCAAAATGATTTGTCCAGATTTCTCCATCTTGTATTGGTAGGTCTTGTGGTTTTGCCGTGCTCAGATTATTCCACATATCCCAGAACTGATTATGATTTATTGAATTTTCTAATTCCTGTATATTTTTGGTCAGATGGTGTTGCTTCTTTGCTCTAATTGTATCTTTATATATTTTTAGTTTTGAAAAGTATTCAGTTCTTATGTCAGTGTTGTTTGGTTCTTTATGTTTCAGATTTGATAATTTTCTAAGTTGTTTTCTTAATGTTTTGCAGTCTGAGTCAAACCATTTTTCATCTTTTGGAGTATTTTTAGTGTATTTTTTGCCTTTCTTTTTCAATTCACTTTTTTGTGCTGCTTTTTTAAATATGTTATTGATTTCATTTGTAGCTGAATTAACACCATCTTTAGTTGTTTCGAATTTCTTATTAATAAATGTATTTATTAGATTTTTTAGTTCTTCAGAACTGAGGGCTTGGACAAACTTGTCTGCGCTGTCTGAAGCCCATCTGTATCTCTGCTGGACCTGATACATTCGGCAGGTTTCCAGTCTGTTTTGTTCTGGTGTGTGATGTGTTCTGATATAGATGTTAGTTTGGTTATGGTCAGAAAGCGGAGTTTGCTGTTTGACAGTGAATGCATTGAAGGAGGATGGGTCCATGTCAGTGATGGCATAGTCAACTACACTAGCTCCAAGACCTGAACAACACGTGAACCTCCCTAAAGAGTCCCCTCGGATCCGGCCGTTCAGGATGTACAGGCCCGAGGCCCGGCAGAGCTGCACCAGCTCTCTACCGCTCTTATTCACTGTTTGGTCGAGGCTGTTTCTCGGTGGAAGTTTTCTTGTGAGATTCGGGGGGGTTTGGCCAAAGACATATTCATTACCCTTTGGATCTATGTCATCGGGTTCAGATCCAGTTCTCGCATTAAAGTCTCCACACAGCAGCACGTTCCCCTGGGCCTGGAAATGGCTGATTTCTGTGTGGATGTTGTTGAGGTATTCCTCCTCATGGTAAGGGGATTCTGCTGGGGGAATGTAAATGGCACAGAGATATGTGTCTCTAGTAGAAATGCAAGTTTTGTTTAGTTTTAACCAGCAATGAAATTTTCCAATTTTAGTTGTAGAAATATGTTTGGCCAGATCCTCCCTGTACCACACTAGAATTCCTCCCGAGTCTCGTCCACGATGGACCGTACTTATTTTGACTGAGGACACAATCACTTCATAGTAGCCTGAGGGACAGTAGGTGAGCGCATCATTTCGACACCAGGTTTCAGTGAGGATTATGATGTCAACATCTTCGATATTTTTTAGAAATTCTGGGTCTGTACTTTTAGAACCAAACGTTGAAGAGTGAAGACCCTGGATATTCCAGAAACTTATTTTAAATGAACTCATTTGTATTTTAAAAGATAGACCTATTTGGTGAGACAGAGAGAAGATAATGTGAAGTACATGTGGAAATGTACATGGCAAACAATTTACATTAGTGCAAAATTATGTATATATATATATATATACATATACATACACATACATACACATACACATATATACACATACATATACACACATAATATATATATATACATATACATATATATATAAATATATACATATACATACACATACACACACACACACATACATACACACATACATACATACATACATACATACATACATACACACATACATCTACATATGCATGCATACATACAATTTTTTTTTCATTTTTTTTTCTTTTTTTTCATTCATTTTTTTTTTTCAGTAGAGCACTGTGTGTGTTCTTATCTGTTCAGGAGCTGGTTGCACAGTGTGTGTAGCATCTCTCTGATCTGGCTCAGTTCGCTGGCAGGGGTGGAGCTGGAGCTGGTGGGTGGAGCGGGGGGCCGGGCTAAAGCTTCAGCGTAGCTCTGTGCTCTCGGGTGGAGGGATTTCTCTGGGTGTGTGGGGGGGTTTGGTTTCTTCTTCCTGACGGGGGCTTGATGGCCGGCAGGTGAACGTGAAGTTGGTGACTGCAGGTTGACAGGTGTGTAGTGAGCCATAGGTGGGTGTGGACGTGGTGGATGATGTGGGATGCTTGTCCAGCCGACGTCTCTCCTCATCGGGGTTGGGGGGGTGGGTCTGGGCATGTAGGGGTGATTCCTCATCGGGGTCGGGGGGGTGTGTCTGGGCGTGTAGGGGTGATTTCTCATCGGGGTGTGTCTGGGCATGTGGGGGGGACTGGGCCGGTAGTGTTCTGGAGTCGGTAGCAGATGTCTCGGTGGTGATGGGGTGCGGCCCAGAGCTGCATCTTTAAGGGCCCTTGCAAAAATGCGCACTGCATCTCTGTGCAGGTGGAGTCCGTCGTACAGGTGGTGGAGGCCGATGTGGTGGTGGTGGACCAGGTGCACGTTTGGCAGTGCAGAACATCTGTGGGAAATTTCAGTGTTGATGTTGTGGATGATGTGTGGTGGTGTGTCATGGCGTGGTAGAAGTGTGGAAATAACAATCCGGGATTCTGGGAACTTTTTGCTGGTGATTTCTGCTATTTCTCTGACAGCATCCGCAGTGTTGTTGCGCAGCGAGTGAAGGTCATTGGTCCCCGTGTGGATTATGACACATGAGGGCTGTCCTGTGAAGTCTCTGATGATCTGGTGGGCGTGGTCTGTTGTGCTGCATCGTTTTGCAGAGACTTTCTGACGTGGGAAGAGTTTCTGTGGGTCCAAGAACTTCCCATTTGAGTCCATGAGGAGGAGAACATCTGGATCGGGTTCTGGAGGGCGGGCAGGGGGGGGTTGTGTGTCTGCAGGTGTCTGTGTGTTTGTGGCAGGCTTGCTGTCTGTGTTTGTGTAGTCTGTAGTAGGAGCTGTACTGTAGTGATGTGTGTTGTCTTCTGTGTTTTTCTGTAACTGCTCTCTTATTTCTTGCAGCTGTCTGGAGAAGCTCTCTTCCTTTCTCTCGTTGTCCTCCTCTAGCTTGCGTATCTGTGCGCGGAGAGTTTGGTTTTCTCCGTGCAGTTCTCTGAGAGCTCGGTTGAGTTCAGTGATGGAGGAGTTGGTGTCTTTCTTCAGCTGCCTGAGCTCATCTTTGAGCTCTTGGATGGAAATGTTTGTGTTGCGTGTGTCTGAGAGTTTGACTTGTGTGTGTTCTCTAAATTCAGTGAAGTCCAGTTCCAGCAAAGCTAAACTGTCTCTCAGTCGCCGGTCTGATGGTGCAGGTGAAAGAATCGCTGGGCCTTCCTCCTCAGAGTCTGTGCTGTTTGCATGAGGCTCGTCTCTCTCCTCCTCTACTCTGGCCTTCAGTCGGGGGAAGATCTCCTCGAAGGCGTTCAGGCTTGCCTCATTGCCTTGCAGAAGGAAGGTGCCTTTAGTGTAGTAAGTTATGGTGAGAATTGGGTTGTCTGTGTCCAGCATTTCATCTTTACAAATGGTTAGTCTTCCACCTCGACCGATTCCTTCTTTAAAAATGTTCTTGAATTCTTCACAGATGGCTGATTTCCATGCAGTTATCACAGTGGTGTAGAAGATAAGGTTGTTCTTGATTCTTCTCCCATTAAGTTGAATGTAGTCCGCATAGAGAAGATCAGGGTTGTCTCTGAGAGTTTTCTCTTTGTGTTTTTTTTCTGGCCTGTACACTTCTGCACTTCTCTGGGTAGAGCACCTCCCCCGTGCACTCTGCCTGCGCCAGGGTTGCCATGGTGATCGGGCTGGGCACTGAGACAAAACTGCAGCTAACTTAGCTTTTAGCTTGTAATGAGAGATTTTACCATAATAAAGTCAAAATATGGTTTTTGTTTAAGATTTTTGCCAGATAAAACTCATCTCTCTGTTTAGTAACTGAATATCAGAAGTTTTGTGAAGTTTTTCAGCTGTAGTTCCTTTAAAAAGGCCTTTTACGTTTTGGAGGGAAAACTCCAGTTAGCTGTTAGAGTGGAGACCCTGTAGCCAGATGCTAATCCACAAGTTCAAGTCTTCTTTCTTCTATTAAAATGTATTTTCTAGTAAAAAAAGTCTTTAAGTCTTTACCCGAGTCCAAGTTGTTCTTCTGTTGTTTTTTCTTGTTTGTTGTTGTTATCTCACTCTCTGTCTCATTCTTTGGTCCATTCTTTTATAGTTTTTCAGGAGCTCATCTTTAGAGTAACTGATCAGACTGAAGACCTCTCTCTCTCTCTCTCTCTCTCTCTCTCTCTCTCTCTCTCTCTCTCTCTCTCTCTCTCTCTCTCTCTCTCTCTCTCTCTCTCTCTCTCTCTGTTCTTTGTGTCATCAGTGTAAGATCAGGCTCACATGTGTCCAGCTCTGTGTCTCTGAAGAGTGATCACTCTAAAGGTGGAGTACCAAACTTCAGTGAGAAAACACCATCATCTAATAAAAGGTATTTTGTGTTACTAATTTATCAAATATTTGTCAGAGTATTCACAGCTAATGCTTATTTCTCTTTCTGTAAAATATCAGTAAATATTTTATTTTACTAATTTGATTACAGGCTTCAATATGAGACATTAGACTCAGATCTTCAGACTCACAGGAACCACGAGAATTTCAAAGACAATCTTCTAGGGATCTTCCAGGTAGAAAACACATTTTTATACATGTTTAATATTTCTAACAAACAAATGTGTTATTGACAAAGAAATGTATTACAATTTTTCTTGATCACTTATTTTTCCTTTTAAACACATTTTAGCACAACTTGGTTAGCATGTTAGTCTTTTAACTGGATTTTTTTATGTACATGTATTGTAATTATTTAATAAATAGTGTTGACAAAATATAGATGTACAATTTGGCTTAAATTGTGTTATTCTGTCTTTTTACTTACTTTTGTTTGTAGGATCTTGAGAGCAAAATAATCACATTTCTGAAGAATGAGCTGGAGAAGTTAAAGAAAATATTACAAAAAGAGAACACACAACACTTTGTGAAGGACTTTAATGAGAACAGATCCAGTATCAAGGAATCAGCTCTTGATCTCACACTACATTACCTGAGAGAGATGAAGCAAGATGAAGCTGCTGATGCTCTAGAAGGCAAGAGACTCATGATCATCTGTCTGATTGTCTCTTATAAATGTAGGAGAGAAAATGAAGACTAAAACTATCTATTTTCTGTTCCTGTGTTTAGATGAGCTGTTCCTCATTCCTCAGCTGAAATGTGGCCTAAAGAAGAAGTATCAATGTGTGTTTGAGGGAATTGCGAAGCAAGGTGACTCCACACTCCTGAATAACATCTACACAGATCTCTATATCACTCAGGGTGGCAGTGAACAGGTCAATACTGAACATGAGGTGAGACAGATTGAAGTTGCTTCCAGACGTCATGAAGCACAAGAGATACAGGTTGAATGCACACATTTGTTTGAAGCACCTGAACAAAACAAGGAGATCCGAACTGTACTGACAAAAGGAGTCGCTGGCATCGGGAAATCAGTCTCTGTGCAAAAGTTTGTTCTGGACTGGGCTGAAGGAAAAGAAAATCAAGATATCAGCTTCATATTTCCTCTTCCATTCAGAGAGATGAACTTAAAGGAGAAAGAAAAACTAAGTTTGATGGACCTTATAACTCAATTTTTCCCAGAGACAAAAGGACTGAATCTTACAAGAAGAAATCAGTTCAAAGTGCTGTTCATCCTTGATGGACTGGACGAATGTCGCCTTCCTCTGAAGTTTGATTGTAATGAGACGTGGCGTGATGTATCGTCACCAGCCTCTCTGGATGTTCTCCTAACGAACCTCATGAAGGGAAATCTGCTTCCTTCTGCTCTCATCTGGATCACCACCAGACCAGCAGCTGCCAGTAAGATTCCTCCTGACTGTATCGACCGGCTGACAGAGATACGAGGATTCAGCGACGCACAAAAGCAGGAGTACTTCAAGAAAAGATTCAAGGATGATATTCAAGCCAACACAATCATTGATCATGTTAAACAATCAAAGAGTCTCTTTATCATGTGCCACATCCCAGTCTTCTGCTGGATTTCAGCCACTGTTCTCCAGAACATTCTGGAGGAGAAGAGAAATAATGATGTGAAAAACACTCAGGCTGATGAGATCTCTAAAACACTGCAGGAATCAAACACTGAAGACACTCCCAAGACTCTGACACAAATGTACACACACTTTCTCCGCTTTCAGATCCAGCAGAGCCGCCGAAAATATGATGGAGAATACACACCAGATGTTTCCTGGGATAAAGACGCCATCCTTTCACTGGGGAAACTGGCATTTCATCAGCTGGAAAGAAACAACCTGATCTTCTATGACTCAGATCTGGAAGCCTGTGGTCTTGACGTCTATAAGGCATCAGTGTACTCAGGCATGTGTACCCAGATCTTTAAGGAGGAAACAGGGATCGTTCTTGGTACCATGTACTGCTTTGTCACTTGAGCATTCAAGAGTTTATTGCAGCCCTTTATGCACATCTGTTTCTAGACATCAACAAGACAAGTGTGTTTGATCATGAGTCTACAGAACAGGAAAACAGAAATGACACCATGATTGATTTTCTCAAGACTGCTGTGGACAAGGCGCTGGAGAGTGACAATGGACACCTGGACCTTTTCCTTCGCTTCCTCCTCGGTCTGTCACTCCAGTCCAATCGACGACTCTTACGAGGTCTGTTAACACAGCGAGACGGCACTGACCAGAGCATCAAGGGGATAGTTCGACGACTCTTACAAAGTCTGTTAACACAGCGAGACGGCAATGACCAGAGCAACAAGGATATAGTTCAGTACATCAAGCAGAAATTAGAAGATAATCTTCCTGCAGAGAGATCCATCAATCTGTTCTACTGTCTGAATGAACTGAACGACCAAACTCTGGTGAATGAGATTCAGACCCAGCTTAGCAAAGGAAGTCTCTCATCTGGTGACCTTTCACCTGCCCAGTGGTCTGCTTTAGCCTTTGTGTTGTTGACATCAGAGGAAGAGCTGGAGGAGTTTGAGCTTCAGAAATTCAAGAAATCAGACGAGTGCCTCATTAGATTATCGGCAGTCATTAAAACCTCCAAAACAGCCCTGTAAGTCTTTTAATATATTTTGTCATGTTTTACTCTCATCTGAAAAATGCATTCATCTACATTACTCTATAGTGAATCCCCATCATGAAATTTCATACGTAACCCTGTAAAGCCGGACATGTGGAGTAATAATTTTGAAAATATACTATTTTTAATGAAGACAAAATATAAAGAACATATAGAAATGTTTGCATATTTATTGTTTAACATATGATACACCAGACTTTTATGACTTATATAGAATTATATATAAGCTCATACTCGAGGAAGAAAACATACATGCATTTTATTTACTACTGTATGTTATTTTATATTGCCAAAAAATAAGATTAAATTCTGAAAGGTTATAATTTAAATAGTGCTGTCAATCGATTAAAAAAAAATTAACCCGATTAATAAAACATATTTTTTTTGTGATTAATCGAAATTAAAAACACTTATGTTTTTTATAGGGTTATATTTTGTTTATATATTTAAAAAATAAAAACAACTTTTAATTTAAGTGAACTTCAAACAATCCTCACATGAACCCATAATAAATGTCATATTTACCTGTGGCCTTCCTTCCTGTCTAACATATACAGAACAATATACAGAAATTGAATAAAGTTATCAAATGGTCTGCACTGGATTAGATTATATAACGACTAATCCTTATTAAAGCTACAGAAGTTGTTTAGTCATGAGCAGGGAGTGATTGTCTCTGTTCCCTTTGTTCTTTGATTAACTTTACTGACAGAAAGCTTTATTGGCCGCTGTCCCTTTAAGAGCAGCCGCTGCTGACAGAGACGCGGATCTCACACGCTCCTCATTCTCACAACTCTTTATATTCATTTAAGACTTTATTTAACTCATTTAAGACTGCTCTTATGTTATGAGGTTACTTGAAAAAACAGACATTTTGGTATAATTGTGTGTGTTATTGTTCGCTCAAGCGTGTAAGAGAACTGTATTCTCAGCACTGTCTGTGCGCACGATACTGGCGAGTATCGTGTGTGTCATGTGTGTGTTACATAGTCAGGACATTCACAGGCAGAGCTTTCTCTTTTCTCTTGTCACTCTTGAATGGTTTAAAGCATTTGCATGAATAAGAGCGAGATCATAAATGTAACGTTAGACAAATTATGACAAAACCCCCCCGAAACGGATGCTGCGTTAATTGCGTTAAATATTTTATGGCGTTAAACTGGACAAAAATGAATCGCATGTGTTAACGTGTTAACATTGACAGCCCTAAATATAAAACATTGAGATTTTTCTAAAAGAGGATATTTAAAGGTGGGATCAGCAGTTTTTTAAAACACTTTGGCCAATGTTGATATTTGAAATCACCAAAACAAACACACTCTACCCCAAAAATATCTCACCAATATCTCGCCCCTATTTTGATAGCTAATATAGAAATATAGAAAAAAAGTAGGTCTAGCAAATCTTATATTTCTGTAATTCACACAGATCAAACACAAATATGCTGACTGAATAGATTGCTAGTTGAGAAACACTGCTTTAATAAATGTTTTTATGATGACTTTGTGAAAGGTTAACTAAACAGCATGAGCCGTCTTCCTGCTGGCCAGTAAGTTATTTGGCAAATTTCATTCATACAGATCTGTATTATGCTATAGTTTTTGATAGTGTTATACATTTGTTACAGATAATTACGATGATCATTGTGATCATTTTTCACATCTCGCATTTGTTTTTATTAATCCCACCCTCCCAGACCATTTGGTCCCCGAAGGTCCTGAGTGTGACTCTGAAATGAAGGACCCTAGAGGGTTAAAGGGATACATCCAAAAATGAAAATTCTGTCATAATTTATTCACCCTCAAGTTGTTGCAAACCTGTATGAGTTTCCTTCTTCTGCTGAACACAAAGGAAGATATTTTGAAGAACGATTGGAACCAAACAGTTTTTTGGCAGCATTGACTTCCATAGTATTCTTTTTTCTATTATGGCCTGTACCGATAACCATAAAAATGCTTAATATCAGCCAGGCCGATAATTGGTCGACCCCTAATCGGTATCAGCCATCGGTTGACCTTAAACTTGAAATATTAAAACAAATAACATGTTTTAGCTTCATAGGTTTAAGTAATCTTAGCTTTACTTAAATCATTAAAGATTTAATGTAAAAAAGTGTATATGTGAATGGAGGCATTTCTAGAATTATAGTGAAAGGCTTTTAACTTGCCACAAAAGTGTAAACTGTCTCATCTAATGGTGTCTATGCAGTCAAGTCAATAATATTGTTGAATATTAAGTGTCCCCAACTAAGCAAGCCAGAGGCAACAGTGTCAAGAACCCAAACTCCATCAGGGGACAGAAATAGAGAAAAAATCCTATATCTATAAAAGCTATAAATCTTAACACAAATATTTTTTTCAAACATGCTTTATTTTATCTAGGAAATTTGTCACTGAGTAAAAAATACTAATGTACAGGATATAGTATTTTTTAAAGGGTAATGCTAGTTTAACTCGGCCTCTTACAAAAATAATGGAACATAAATGTAATATTTGTATATAGAAAAATGTATGTGTTCCATTTATTTATGTGATGTAATTAATTTCCCTTGTAGGTTAAATGATTGTAACTTAACAGACAAAAGCTGTTCAGCTCTGGCTGCAGTTCTTGGATCAGATACCAATCTGAAAGAGCTGAACATGAACAATAATAATCTGCAGGATTCAGGAGTGAAGCTGATCTGCACTGGACTGAAGAATATAAAGTGTAAATTGGAGATACTGAGGTAAGTTGAGCACACAGGAGTCACATGACTAGAGTGAGGTGCGATGACTGACAGGACGATCCCGGAGGCAAAAGCGCAAGAGAACTTTTGTGAATAAAAGTTAAATTTCTTTGTTGGCAACGTGACTCACGAGTCACACCGTTTTTATTGTCTTTTATGGGGCATAAGAACGATTTTTGATTTATCAAGCGACGAGAATACTTTTTGAGCGAAAAAAATAAATAAAAAATAACGACTTTATTCAAGTATTCATTTCCTTCTCTGTGAGTTCACGTAGTGTAATAGCGTAGCGCGTCTGTGTTCTACGTCACACGTAGGCTCACTATTGGCCGACGCTGGTCATGTGTGTGATGTGTGTGACGCTCAACCAGAAGCATTACACAATTATACTACGTGAATATCTCAAGGCCAACAGAGAAGGAAATTAATACTTGAATAAAGTCGCCATTTTTGTTTGTTTTTTGCGCTCAAAAGTATTCTCGTTGCTTGATAAATTTAAGATTGAGCCACTGTAGTCACTTGGACTATTTTAATGATTTCTTTAATAACGTTTCTGGGCCGGCAAGTTTCAATCCCTTAGAAGCCTATGGAGGAGTGATGCAGCTCTCAGATTTAATCACAAATATCTTAATTTGTGTTCTGAAGATGAACGAAAGTCTTACGGGGTTGGAACAACATGAGGGTGAATAATTAGTGACAGAATTTTGGGGTGAACTATCCCTTTTAGCGATAATTTTGTTCCAAGAAAAGGAAAGATCTAACGTTAGAGCTACAGATCCTAAACGTCATTGACAAACATATTTTCTTGTAAAATATGTGGTGTAATTGGTAACACCTGCATTGGTACTTCATGGGCTAATTTTCATTTTTGGGTGAACTATCCCATGATTTACGCACCCTTAAGTCATTCTAGGTGTGTATGACATTCTTCTTTCAGACGAATACAATCAGAGTTATTTAAAAAAATGTCCTGGCTCTTCCAAGCTTTATAATGCCAGTGATTGACTGTATATTTTTAAGTCCATAAAAGTGCATCTATCCATGATAAGTGCTCCACGCGGCTCTGGAGGATTAATGAAGGCCTTCTGAAGTAAGGCGATACAATCGTGTAAGAAAAATATCCATATTTAAAATATCTAGCTTCCAGCAGACAAATAAATTAGTTATTTAATTATGCCATTAAAGCTAGGACTTTAATTAGGTCAATCTCAAACTTTAATTTTCAAATTGTTCAGCCATTTTCAGGTTACGTGTTGTGGATCATTCAGATCAAAGACTTTCAGAACTGTACAGTTTTAGATAATTGCAATCTCGAAAGTGATGTTGATGTCTAGCATACATCAAATAGAGCACTTTTTCCCGAACGAGTCCGATACGATACTTTAATTTTTGGTACTCGCCGATATCGAGTACTGATACCAATACCTGTATTTTCACTGCATTTGTAATTTTCAAATGTATTGGGTAGAGAAACCAAAAATAATATATATTATATTAGTTGGCTTAATTTGTTCATCAAGTATATATTTCCTTCAGTTATTTTCATGCTTAAATGTTGTATCAGCGATTGTGGGTGACATCACTTCTGTTTGTGTTTGAAGCGATATCCCAAACAAACCAAGTTAGCTCGCCCCTCCCTCCCGTTTCGTGGATCATCTGTTCATCATAACGTCGCCTACGTTAGCTAGAGCTACCCAAGTTTAGTCAAGCTTCACTCTTTTTTTTTTTTTTCAAGAAGGATATTTTCACACACAGTTCACATCCAAAGAAGTCAGCACTAGCAGCTACTCACCTGTCCAGAAGAAACAGTGCAACCTCGGCGTCCGATTAAAATGTTTTCAGATTCTTTAAGTTCTTTCCACCTTTCAAAAGCCTTCCCGATAACTATTCGTGTCTTGGAATAAACACAATGGTATTCCCTCTCCCTAATCCTCCTCCTCCTCTTGGGGATTGACTCAGGCATGATCAATTTCTCTTGTTCGTTGATAGACGCTGGCTTCTTCTTCAGCTCCAACAACGGCTGCATGAGCGCAAAACCTCACAACACCCCCCCTGTCGGTGATTGGTTGGAGCACTATTTATTTTGGTTTTGAGTGGTTGAAGAAACCAATTGTTTTTGTGTGCAGATCTCAGAGCCTAAGCTGCCTACAGAGACGCGGTTTTTGACGGCCTGCTTGGGGCGAGCAGCTAGCGGATCCTTAGGAAAGATTAGATGAATGTGATCATTTATTTTTGGGCCTTTTTTGGGCCTGAAATTGCTGATACAACCTTTAATCAAGCCTGCTAAAATGCATTGTATGAGCTTCTGTTACTGAACGCTGTTCATTCTATTGCTCTATCATATTTTATCTTTCATTTAATAGCACAGCACATACAGGGGTTGGACAATGAAACTGAAACACCTCTCATTTTAGTGTGGGAGGTTTCATGGCTAAATTGGACCAGCCTGGTGGCCAATCTTGATTAATTGCACATTGAACCAATAAGAGCAGACTGTGAAGGTCCAATTAGCAGGGTAAGAGCACAGTTTTGTGCCGTGTATCAGGATGACAATGCACCAATACACACAGCAAGACTGGTGAAAGATTGGTTTGATGAACATGAAACAGGGTATCCGCGGGGTCTTGAAAAGTATTAAAAGGTGATAAATCAATTTTGGGAAAATTAAGACCCTTAAAAAGTATTAAAAAGTCTTATCACGGGTTTATAAAGTCTTAAATTTTGAAAGTATTTTTTCTGAATTAGCTGTCCAACAGTTTGAGTCCCAAAAACATCGTAAAAGTGTGTGAATTAGTCATTTTTATAAATAAAAAAACGAACACGTACATAAAAAACAAGGCTATTTTGGGTGCGTTCGTAAATTGCCTCTCTGTCATGTCAATCACTGTACTGATTGCCTACACCAAACACTGATCCCTAAACCTACCCGTCACTGTAACCTAAACCAATGAAATCGGTTGCAGAGCGGGATTTCCGCTGAAGTGGTTTGGGGGAAAAAAAAATCACGCGTATTACAACGCACCGAAATGTTTTAAGATAAGGTTGGTGAACGCATGAACAGAATGGGGAAGTGCAAATTTGCAGCGTCCTGGCTGGAAATGCCAGACTTCAAAGAGTTTTAATAAACTTTGCTTTGATTTACTATCCCAGCCGATTTGATTTTTTTTCTATCATAGTGGTCTATAGTCTTTATCACAAACTAAAACTGTTAAGTTTAAAGTATCACTGGTGTAAATGGTTACAGCTTGAAGTGGCGGTGAGGTATTAAAAAATATTGAGAAGGTCTTGAAAAAGTCTTGAAAAGGTATTAAAATTAACTTCAAGATTCCTGCATATACCCTGTGAAAGTGAAGTTGAACATCTCCCATGGCCTGCACAGTCACCAGATCTAAATATTATTGAGCCACTTTGGGGTGTTTTGGAGGAGCGAGTCAGGAAACATTTTCCTCCACCAGCATCACGTCGTGACCTGGCCACTATCCTGCAAGAAGAATGGCTTAAAATCCCTCTGACCACTGTGCAGGACTTGTATATGTCATTCCCAAGACGAATTGACGCTGTATTGGCCGCAAAAGGAGGCCCTACACCAGTGGTTTTCAAACCCTGGGTCGCGACCCTCGGGTGGGTCGCGAGAATTAAAAAATGGGTCGCCAGTGATTTAAAAATTTTTTTTTTAAAAATATTCCGTTTTCTAATAAAATTAATATTAATAATAATGAAACAAACTGAATGCTTCTCCTGACATGCGTGTTGCCCTCTCTTCCTGCGAACCGGTTTGGGACCAGAATGCATTACCCTTCTCATACACAAAGCACGCACTCGTTCGCTCCATCCGCAACACACACACACGTTCACTCAATCGGCAGCAACACACAAACACTCGTCGATCCTTCCTATGGCTGTCAAAATTACTTAAAAATGACCTTTGAATATTCCCTCTAAATAAAACACACATATTCTAACTATTCGAACATCTGGTTGTGCATTTTGTCAATGACGCGCATTACGTCAATAACAGGACAACTCGCACTCGCAGGCACTCTTTCTCTCTCTCGCCCTCACGCTCTCTGCGCATAGCGGTTTAAATGAACAATAACAATAAACAAATGTTGAGTGATGATCAAGAGTTTTGCGCAAGCAATTTAAGGTCGCGACACTTGTCCCAAATAAAGCAGGCTTCATTCAGTGATTGAAACAAATAATATTAACATTAATTGAAGTTTTACATTGAACGCTCCGAGCGAGCTGTGCTGGTGAACATGGAACTTTTCCTTGACATGAAACGGTTAAAATCAAACCAGTGGAAGCATGCAGTGCATGGAACTGCTGTATCTAACCACCTACCTTATTTATGCAATAAATAAGAATAAGAAATAAAAAAACGTTCAGCAGTGCTGTGCCAGTGCGACTCCTGTGACCTGTCCCTGATCAGCGTGTTTTTCCACATTCGAATATTAATTTTCACCTTCGAAATTCTTTTTTTTTTTTAACTATTCGAATATATATTCGAATTTAGAATATTAGTACTGCAATTCGTACCATTCAGCGTAAGCACCGCTCAACTGTGATGTTTCCAAGCACATTTTTGTGCATGTGAAAAGGATGATTTTTTTCCTGTCGATATTGCAACGTGAGTGAAGTTGCTACAAAGCCTATCAAATACATTGCGAATGTTGAAACATTTTGATTCTAATGAGAGAGTTACGTGAGCATATGCCCCTTTTACTTTCGCTTTAAATTATTTCGTTTTGGCTTGTTTATAGTTATTATTTTTTTTATTATTGTTCTGTTCTGTATATAATGAATATTACATTTAAAGAGTTTGTTGTGGAATATGTTGTGTATTTTTTAAGCAAACGGCTAGTAATTGGTTAAAATTCATGTATGTAGGCCTATAGCTTGATCAAATTATTTCAGAATCGACTTTGCGTTGCAATTGTGTCAAGGATCAGCAAGTGCATGTGTATCATCATAAGTGGTTAAAAAAAGTGCTGAGATGATTTTTTTCTGCGCACAAGCCTATGGGTCGCGTCAAAAAAAAAAAAAGGGTCCCTCTTGAAAAAGTTTGAAAACCACTGCCCTACACCATACTAATAAATTATTGTGGTCTAAAACCAGGTGTTTCAGTTTCATTGTCCAACCCCTGTATTTAGAGCAGCTCCAGCAGGGCTCAGTGCTGAGGATAGGCCTATTTCACAAAATGGCGGCCGTGACCGGAAGTAGGATAGCGAAACTTCCGGTCGCACCGCCGCCCGCTATAGCTTTTTCATGTTACCACCATGAATGAAACTAAGAATTGTACATCTTTACAGTGAATTCGACCTAACGTTGCTAGTAGGTCTAATAGGCTAATGAAATTAAGGCAAATAATAAAAAAAAATGGTTAGACTTAAAACATAAATAAAGTGAGAGTGATATTACATGTTTTAAAAAATTATGATGTTACAATATCACATTTTACGGTCTGGGGTCCTCTTATGAAAAGAAAATATATTTCCCATATCAATGGTTTCACAACATATTTGAAAATATACAGAATAATATATGGTGTTAATATATTACAACATATTGAATAATACATAAGGAATCTTCATATATTTAAAAATGTGAGAGACAATGTACTTACTAATATATAGGGTTGGGTATCGTTTGAATTTTAACGATTCTGATTCCAATTCCGATTCCTTGTTTCGATTCCGGTTCCTAACGATTCTCGATTCCGATTCTTTTAAGAGGCAGGGTCAAAAAAGTTTAGGATATTTTAAATGAGCTAGCTAACCAATGGTCTTTCTGAAGGAAATAGTCTGACCTTCTCCATCAATTTTAATTTATCTTTTAACCTTTTACTTTTTATGAACTTATATGAATTTCTCACAGGGCTGTTTTCAACTACAATATAAATATCAAATCTATGAACGTGAATATAAATATTATGGTAACACTTTACAATAAGGTTCATTAGTTAACATTAGTTAATGTATTTACTAACATGAACTAACCATGAGCAATACATTTGTTACTGCATTTGTTCATCTTTGTTAATGTTAGTTCATAAAAATACAGCTGTTCATTGTTTGTTCATGTTAGTTCACGGTGCATTAACTAATGTTAACAAGATTTTAATAAAGTATTAGTAAATGTTGAAATTAACATTAACAAAGATCAATAAATGATGTATATGTGCAGTTCATTATTAGTTCATATTAACTAATGTAGTTAACTAATGTTAACTAACGAACCTTATTGTAAAGTGTTACCAATATTATAAATTATGAATATATTTTCACAAGGGTACACTTTCCTCAAGAGAGCTTTATTTTTGAAAACCTCATGAAAGCACATTTACACATGATGTATGATGCTGCAGGTACTTAAACATGTTACTGTGCTTCCACTGATGGGCTAACCTGGTGCAGAATAGCAAATAAACAATAAGAAACAACTTGTCAAACCTTTGTCATCTGGCGAGGAGAGAGCAACCAGCGAAATAACCGGTGCTCTGTACGGCGTCGAGAGCACTTCTGGAACACATGCCTTGGTTTGATGCTGCGTTCACAGATGCGAATAGTGCGTCTGGCGCGAGTGATTTCAATGTTAAGTCAATGCAAAGACGTGTTACGCGCGTAAACAATTCCCGTGGCGCGAATGGGGACAGGCCTGCTTTTCAGTTTATAATGTCCGTTTATAGACGCGAATACTCCTTTTTTACGCACGTCATTTCGCTCTTGACGCGCGAATGGATTCAAAGTGTTCAAGCGTATAACTAGACGCGGTAGGCGCGAATTTGACGCGCTATTCGCGTCTGGATGTGAACGCAGCATAGGACGACTCTCGAGTTACCTCGCTCGGTTATGCCAACACTTCTGGTGGACGCTTCTTCATTGGTGTTCAGCGGTTTCTTCTTCCGGTCGGCGGAATCGAAACTAGGAATCGAAATTTAAACTTTTGAACGATTCCGGGAAAATCGCAAAGCAAGTCCCGGTTCCAATCGATACTCGATACTCGATACCCAAGCCTACTAATATATAATGTATGTAATTTTATATTCAGTAATACACTTCATAATATACAGGGATTAAAGTTCTCCGTCGCTACGAGAGTCTACGACAGATTTCCGTCAATATCAGGGTTCCCCACTGTCCTTATGTCTTAAATTAACTTTTCAGAATTTTAAGGCCGTAAATATGCTCACATTTCTCAAATGGTGTAATAAATGTCTTAATTTTAGTTTGAATGGGTCCTAAATTAAGGACGAGGTGTTCACCCTGCTTAGGGGGATGTGATCAAAGCCTGGACTGGAGCAAAATCACGTTCCTCTTAGTGTTCTGTTATCACTCCGCTCCTGATCCACTCCGGGTTTTCCAGTCCCACTCACGGGAAAAACTGCTCTGGAGTGTGTCTGGAGTGATTTAACTTCTCCCCAGTTGTTCCATGAAACCCAGCAAAACACGGAAAGCCGTGAAGTGATAAATAGGGTTATTTCTTCTTTGGGTTGAAAAGGTACGCAATAGTCTCTGCATTATTTTTTCCTCTCTAAAAAAAGTATCTCTCTCTCTTTCTCTCTCTCTCTCTCTCTCTCTCTCTCTCTCTCTCTCTCTCTCTCTCTCTCTCTCTCTCTCTCTCTCTCTCTCTCTCTCTCTCTCGTCAGTTAACGTTAATAATAAGCTACATGCCTCGTTCCCTTTATCGAAAAAGGGAACTTCGAGATGCGTCGAAACGCTGCGGGAACGCCTTCTGCGTGATTGCGTCTGAAGCATCTATGCCAACTAGTCCAATGGAAAAAGGGAATGAGCGTCACGGGCGGGTGACGTCATGACCAGGAAAGGATAAGAGCACTTCCGCTGCTCGCCGGCATTAGCTTCTGTGCCTCAGCAAGCGATCTGTGTCTAAACTGTCCCCATCTATTTATTGTTGTCTGTCAATATTGTTGGTATCGAAATGGCGAAACAAATCTACAAACAGTGTGTTCCTCCCTGCCCGCGTTATTTAACGGGTGGGGACACACACGAGCTTTGTGTGATTTGTTTGGGATTTGAGCATGCAGCCTCAGCCTTCGAGGGGGCTGAGTGCCAGCACTGTGAGAAGCTACCGCTTCGCATGCTCAGATCCCGCCTGTCACTCTTTGACAAACAGAGTGGGCAGGCTCGCGATCCTCAGGGATCAGGACCCGCGTCTGCCGAGGCAACGCGGAGAATGCATTCCTAGGGATCGCAATTGGATCTTTCGGAGGGGATCGAGACGGGTCCGAGGGCCCTTTCTCCTTCCTTACCCGGGAGATCCAGCTCTCCTCCCCCGGTGTCAGAAGCACGCTTTGCGGTTTCTTCCGCCCGGGGAGAGAGCCCCTTACTACAATGCTCATCTTCTGAGGAAGTTGACGTTGTGAGTATGGACAGTGATAATGCACACACGGGGGAAAGGGAATTACAATTTATTTCCCCAGCGTATGATGAGCTGGTGGATGTCATGTCACGAGCTGTAGAAAGATTAAATGTTGACTGGCCATCTGAAACTAGAAACACTCGCCCCAAAAGCAGATTAGACGAGCGTTTTCTTTCTTCAGCTACATTATCTCCACCGCGAGGGCTTCCTTTTTTTCCTGATTTGCATGATGAGTTGTCTAAATCATGGAAAAAGCCGTTTTCATCTCGTGTTTTTATCCCTCATTCCAATATATATTCTAAAATAAGAGGGTCTAAAGATTACGGTTATAGTTCGATGCCCCAGGTTGAACAAAATCTAGCGAGTTATCTCGCGCCTGGTCCCGCATCTTCTATTAAAGCCCCAGTTTTGCCCACTAGACCATTAAGAAATACATCTAGTTTAGTGGGCAAAGCTTATTCGGCAGCAGGTCAAGCCGGAGCGTGCCTGCACACTATGGCACTGCTTCAGGCTTATCAGGCTGACCTGCTGGGGGACCTGGATAATAGTGAGGGAATTAGTCATGACGATGTTCGAGAACTTCGTAGGGCTACCGATCTTTCTCTCAGGGCTACTAAAGAGACCGCCAGAGCAATTGGGCGGTCTATGGCAGCTTTGGTAGCCACTGAGAGACATTTATGGCTCAATCTATCTGATATTAAAGAGAAAGATCGTACTTTTTTGTTAGATGCTCCGCTTGAACCTTCTGGTCTCTTTGGTGACGCAGTTCACGCTGTAGTAGAAAGATTCCAGGATGCTAAAAAACAGTCGGACGCTTTTAAAAAGTTTATCCCTCGCCGTGTCCAGCCCCCTGGGGCTGCTGGGCGTGAGCAGCCCCAGCCATCTAGCTCATCATATCGTGTGCAACAGAAAGAGAGTGTTGCGTCTCGTGCTCCTCCACGAAGATACTGGAGACAGACGCAACCCTCTCAACCGAAGTCGCCTAAGCCTAAGCCGGATCTGAGGACCGTTCTTCAGGCGAAGAAAGCTTCGGTTAAAAAAAAAAAAGGTCCTGATGCTTAGGCATCAGGCCTGTGAGGACAGCCCCGACCGGAGTGGAGCGGTGTTCACCTCATTATACGGTGCCCGTTCCACTTCGGGGTCCTCACGAGACCCTCCTGCCAACCCTGCCACCTCTGGTGCTTCAGGGCGCAGTGGTTCCAGCGAGTCGCTGGTGCTATGCTGCGGCACAGCATCGGTTTCGCGCCCTCTGATGGGGGTTTTAGAGCAGTCAGGTCAGGTAGTTCCTGCCGGTATGTTTCAGGCTCCAGATTTGGCTCTCTCAGTAACACCAGAGACCAGCCTCGAGGGGATGGTTCCCTTAGTAAATTTTCTGGCAGCGTGGAAGCTTCTGCCGAATATTTCTCATTGGGTCCTGCAGATTGTAGAGAAAGGATACAGAATCCAGTTTGGCTCTCGTCCTCCTCGTTACAGCGGGGTGCTACCCACAGTGGTACATCCCGAGCAGGCTCTGGTAATGGAGCAAGAAGTAAGGGCCCTGTTAGCAAAAGAGGCTATAGAACAGGTGTACTCACCCGACCGAGAGTCAGGTTTTTACAGCCGTTATTTCATTGTTCCAAAAAAGGATGGAGGGTTGCGTCCCATTTTAGATCTTCGCCTGTTGAATCGGTCAGTTCAGAAACTCAAGTTCAAGATGCTGACCCTCAAGCAGATCGTGACCCAAATCAGATCCGAGGACTGGTTTGTCACGATAGATCTAAAGGATGCATACTTCCATATCTCCATCCTCCCTCAGCACAGGAAGTTCCTAAGGTTTTCTTTCAGGGGCAAAGAATACCAGTATCGGGTTCTTCCTTTCGGCCTAGCTTTGTCACCCCGCACGTTCACGAAATGCATGGATGCAGCTTTAGCCCCTCTCAGGCTTCAGGGCATTCGCATTCTGAATTATATCGACGAATGGCTGATTCTAGCGGAATCAGAGCAGTTGGCGGTTCGGCACCGAGGTGTCGTTCTCGCCCATATGCAGATGTTGGGGTTGAGGCTCAATGCCAAGAAGAGTGTTCTTTCTCCAGTACAGAGAACCACTTTCCTTGGTGTGGTATGGGATTCAGTGACGATGAGGGCCAGCCTATCGCCCGTTCGTGTAGCTGCTATCCTGTCAGCCACCAAAGAGCTAAAGCTAGGTCAGTCACGCACTGTAAAACAGTTCGAGAAACTGTTGGGTCTACTGGCAGCAGCGTCCAACGTGATACCTTTTGGCCTGCTGTACATGAGGCCTTTACAGTGGTGGCTCAGGACCAGAGGGTTCTCCCCGAGGGGAAACCCTTTCCGTATGATCAAGGTTACGCGGCGATGCCTTCGTGCCTTAGAGATATGGAGGAAACACTGGTTCTTAACCCAGGGCCCGGTGTTGGGAGCTCTTTGCCATCGAGCTACTATCTCGACAGATGCTTCCCTCACCGGCTGGGGAGCGGTAATGGAAGGCCGCTCGGTTCAGGGTCTGTGGAAAAGCCATCATCTTTCGTGGCACATCAATTGCCTGGAGATGATGGCCGTCTTCAATGCGTTGAGACATTTCCTTCCGGACCTAAGAGGCCATCATGTGCTCGTTCGAACAGACAACACATCTGTGGTCTCTTATCTGAACCGCCAGGGGGGTCTGAGGTCGCGTCCGCTTTGCAAACTGGCGCACCAGATCCTCCTGTGGTCCCTGGGGAAGGTACTCTCCCTGAGGGCAGTGTATATTCCTGGGGACCGGAATATAGGAGCAGACATCCTGTCGAGGCAGGAGCTGAGGCCAGGGGACTGGAGACTCCACCCCGAGGCGGTGGAGAAAATCTGGGAGGCATATGGCAGAGCAGAGGTGGACCTGTTCGCGTCTCACAACACGACGCACTGTCCCCTCTGGTATTCACTTACTCACCCGGCCCCCCTGGGGCTGGATGCCATGGTGCAGACGTGGCCGAGGCTACGTCTGTACGCCTTTCCCCCTGTTGCTCTGCTCCCAGGAGTTCTGGAGCGGGTCCGTCAGTGTGGGATAAGCCTACTGCTAGTAGCACCACGCTGGCCAAGTTGGATCTGGTTTGCGGACCTGATCCTTCTGCTAGACGGGCCTCCATTGGAGATCCCTTTGAGGAGGGACCTTCTGTCTCAGGCCGGGGGCACAATATTTCACCCTCGGCCAGAGATATGGAATCTTTGGGTTTGGCCTCTGAGGGGGCCCAACTTGTAGATAGTGGTCTTTCAGCTGAGGCTGTTGAGACCATCCTAAGCTCCAGAGCTCCAGCTACGAGGAAACTGTATGCGCTTAAATGGAGAGTTTTCTCCTTATGGTGTCACCGACATCAGTGGGATCCGGTTAATTGTTCTGTCAACACAGTAATCGAGTTCCTGCAGGAGCGCTTTGTGTCAGGTCTATGTCCTTCCACACTAAAAGTTTACGTGGCAGCCATTGGGGCTTACCATACCATGGTGGGAGGTATATCTTTGGGTCGAGACCCCCTGATTACACGTTTCCTTCGTGGCACTTTGAGGCTGAGGCCTGCAACTCGCACTAAGGTGCCAGCTTGGGATTTGACTGTAGTTCTAGAAGGCCTGTCTAGGGCTCCATTCGAGCCCTTAGATTCGGTCTCAGAGAAGTTCCTTACTCTTAAGACCATCTTTCTCCTAGCTATTTCGTCCCTCAAGAGAGTTGGTGACCTTCAGGCTCTGTCGGTCTCCCCCACCTGCCTTGAATTTGCACCGGGGATGGTCAAGGCGTTCCTTTATCCAAAACAGGGATACGTCCCCAAGGTGCCGACCTTGACTCCGAGGCCTATCGTGCTGCAGGCTTTCTGTCCTCCTCCGTTTGCAACTGCGGACCAGGAAAGACTGCACCTGTCGTGTCCAGTGCGAGCATTGGACACATATGTACATCGGACATCCTCAATCAGGAAGTCCGATCAACTATTTATTTGCTTTGGATCACCTAAAAAAGGTCTTCCTGCTTCAAAACAGACAGTCAGTAAGTGGATAGTCGAGGCTATCTCACTTGCTTATGAGTACTCGGGCCAGCCTTGTCCTTTGGTGGTCCGAGCTCATTCGACCAGGAGTATGGCGGCTTCTAAAGCCTTGCTGCATGGGGTTTCTCTCCAAGATGTTTGTGATGCGGCGGGCTTGTCCTCTCCGCTCACATTCGTGAGGTTTTACAGCCTAGACCTGGATGCTGCCCCAGGTTCTCAGGTGCTTAGTGCTTAGCTGAACAGTCTGACACTCAGGTACTTGAATTATGGCGCATTGGGTATTCTCGTTCCCGCAGCGTTTCGACGCATCTCGAAGTTCCCTTTTCGATAAAGGGAACGTCTCAGGTTACTATTGTAACCATAGTTCCCTGAGAACAGGGAACGAGACGATGCGTCCCTCTGCCATACTTCTGGCGTCCCTGCGATCGGCTTGCTTCGGCACTGTCGAAGCTAATGCCGGCGAGCAGCGGAAGTGCTCTTATCCTTTCCTGGTCATGACGTCACCCGCCCGTGACGCTCATTCCCTTTTTCCATTGGACTAGTTGGCATAGATGCTTCAGACGCAATCACGCAGAAGGCGTTCCCGCAGCGTTTCGACGCATCGTCTCGTTCCCTGTTCTCAGGGAACTATGGTTACAATAGTAACCTGAGACGTTTTACTTTCTTTGCCATTGACATCCGACTGAACTACAACGAAAAGGGATGAGCTCGATAAGCTTGCACACCACAGCTATACAGGCCTTACTATATTTCCTTTCATATTCTACTAATTAGATACATTTACTTCATAGACAGCCTTCTTTTTTATCCCATTATACTCTCTGTTGTCAGTGTTTCTTTGTCTGGACACACACACTGTACACACGCTGCCTGGTATCGGTTGCTGGTATCAGAGCATTTTTATGAGTACGAGTACATGAGCTCAGTATCGGTGCATCCCTAATCTCTCTTCCTCTGATTTATTTGCTGATGAAGATGATGTGACTTTACAGAATAAAGAGTTTTCTTTTCTTCTGTCTTATTTTCTGCTCTCTCTCTGCTAATGTAGGTTAAGATGCTGTGATATGACAGATGAAGGTTGTTCTGATGTGACTTCAGCTCTGAAATCAAACCCGTCACACCTGAGAGAGCTGGACCTGAGCGGGAATAAACTAGGAAACACAGGAGTGAAGCACTTATGTGACGTACTGAAGGATTCACACTGTAAACTGGAGAGATTGAGGTCAGTCATATTCACATACAAGAATCAAAATGCTTAAAATCACGTCAACAGTTTAAACTAAAACACTTTATACTCAATATCTCACGATAAGCCTGAGTTCACACTATAGTAAGTCGTACAACTTAGTATTTTGTGATCTGGTGAAATAAAGATGATGATCTCTCTTATGCCTGACTCACACTACAGGAGTTTAATGTGATCAAAGATATCAAAGAGAGATGTAATGAAACAAACTCCTGTAGTGTGAGCCAGGCATTAGGGATGCAGCTAGAGATGTTCCGATACCCTTTTTCCCTTCCCGATTCCGATTCCGATACCTGGGTGTGTACAGTATCTATACAGCTGCAATTCATACTAGCACTGAATGAATTTATAGAATTATTTTATGGTGTGCTTCAGACTTATCCCTTAATTAAACATGAACAAATACATACAGTAAACTAGAGTATTTTTATTATCTGACATACATTTCACAGCAATATATTATTTATCTTTCTTAAGTGAAAAGGAACTTAAAATGCAACCACACATCTAATACTGTAAACTGTTTTAAATATTAGTTTTACAATATAACTGTATAAAAAAAGTGCAACAATAAAATCTAGGAATCTAAAAAATTATATATGAAAAATATAAGAAAATAATCTCTTTATAATTTAAAATCCATAAACAATTTTGTTAAATAAACGGCATTTCAGTTTTGACAGCGGCTGGTCATCCAGAACAATAACCTCAATACATGTTGTCGGTTATATTTATCGCTCGTTGGCTGTCTTTTGAAAACTTTTCTCTTTGTTTGAATGAAGCTTTCAGAGATTGTTGATTCTGGCGCGGCTCATTCTTCTCTGCCCTTGCCTTTGTGTAAATATTGTGTTCTGCGGGGTGACACGTCTTCAAATGCTGAAGTTACTCGTGTTGAAGTTGCTAATACTTGTTCCACCCCTCGAAATTGCAGTATGGCATATGAGACATGTCGCCATTTTACTGGCTGGTCTGTCTAGTCTGAAATACTGCCAAACAGCGCACATACTGCTGCTAGCGCGCGCATTTTCTTCTTCGCTGCTCTAAACAGTGGTTGCTTGTGGCAACAGCACAACTTCCTGTGTTTCCACAAGCAACCACTGTTTAGAGCAGCGAAGAAGAATTGATCTCCGATTTGCAGCGTTAAGCAAAGCTAGCGTGCATCACTAGATATTGTTTAAGAAAGATTGGAACCAAACAGTTTTGAAAGAATGGTATCGGATCGGTACATGGGTAGAAGTACTCGCCGATACCGATGCCAGAATTTTTATTGGTATCGGCGGCGTTTCCGATGCTAGTATCGGAATCGGAACAACTCTAGATGCAGCGAAAGCACTTTTTCCCGGACGAGTCTGATACGATACTTTCATTTTTGGTACTCACCGATACCGAGTACTGATACAAATACCTGTATTTTCAATGCATTCGTAATTATTAAATGTATTGGGTAGAGAAACCAAAAGAATATAAATTGTATTAGTTGGCTTAATTTGTTCATCAAATATATATATATATATATATATATATATATATATATATATATTTTCCTTAAGTTATTTTCATGCTTGATTAGGCCTGCTAAAATGCATTGAATGAGCTTCTGTTACTGAACACTTCATTCTATTGCTCTATCATATTTTATCTTTCATTTAATTATTTTTACATAATATATGTGGGTGCACTGTGTATAATTATTTTATATATATATAAATACACACACATGCTTGTATATATTTAAGAAATATTTTCATGTATATACTGTATATAGATTTATATTTAATTTATATTATATATAAATATAAATATTTTATATATAAATAATATTTTTTTCTTAAATATACATGCATGTGTGCATTTATATATATACAAAATAATTATACACAGTGCACTCACATATATTATGTAAAAAAAACTTTTATTTTGGATGTGATTAATCGTGATTAATCATTTGACAGCCCTAATATAATTGTTTATTGTAGATAATTGTTTGATAATTGCATTCTCGAAAATTATGTTGATGTCTAACATATTAAAGTTTTCTGTGCCTTTTGTTTTCCTCCATATTCAGCTGTCAGTTTTTGCCATTAACTTTCAATGCATTTGTACAAAGAACAAAGTAAAATTCAAGTTTAAGGATTTATATTGTTCAGGTTTAACTGATTAATCAGCTGAATGTTTTCCTCTCTGTTCTAGACTCTCTAACTGCAGTGTAACAGAAGAAGGTTATAAAGCTCTGGCTTCAGCTCTGAGATCAAACCCTTCACACCTGATAGAGCTGGATCTTACAGGAAATGATCCTGGAAAATCAGGAGTGAAGCAGCTCAATGATTTACTACAGGATCCAGACTGTCAACTGAAGACACTGAGGTGAGACAGGATCAAATATTTAACTAAATTAGTTCTATGGAGGCTAAATAGTCATAACTAATATTAGGGATGGGGCCGATCCGATCCAGTATCGGTATCGGGACCGATACCAGCGTAATTCACGTATCGGATTTTACCGATCCAACCTGCGGAGATATCCGATATCCATGAGCCAAGTCTGCGCTTTAACTGAAATGACTTTCAAAAGTGAATGATTCCCGCCGGCTAGTCTGCCAGCTGGCTGCAAACTGTGGAATGGATTTCCTGAGCGGAGTCGTGGCTCAATGAGACATTGAGCCTGTAGGGTTTCCGGTCCATAAGCTCTTTATCAATTTTAAGTTTGGGGATAGATATTCAATAACTATTAATCTATGATCAACAAATTATTGAATACAGTTTGAACCGGGTCCCTACGTTAATAAATTCCCCACAAAGGGGTGTACAGCGTACCC
Organism: Chrosomus eos; assembly: GCA_036326025.1. Classification (NCBI taxonomy): domain Eukaryota; kingdom Metazoa; phylum Chordata; class Actinopteri; order Cypriniformes; family Leuciscidae; genus Chrosomus; species Chrosomus eos. Next base: position 35,103 of record JAZAVI010000171.1, on the reverse strand, counting down.
GTCTGTTCAGGGTAAGTATATAACAATTAAACACAACGAATTATGGTTAATTATTAATATACATCCTACACAGAGGAATGGCTGATCTTCAACAATACCAAAGCATTTGACCCCTCCTCGCTCATTCACACGTCCGCCGTGTAGTCAGGCTAAAGGGTGCAAATGACTTATGGTCTATTTTAGCTTAAATTAACTGACAATGTTTTGTGCACTTAAACGATTATCAGATTGTAGCTAGGATCTTTTATATTAAAGAGGCTTTGTTATACGAGCAACAACCACAGAGTCAATAAAGTATAAAATGAGGTTTAATGAATGAACTAGACTACATGTAACAGGATATAGATTAAACAAAATGAAATAAAACAATAAGAAAAGAAAACACAAGGAAAATACAATTGCTAGCACAGTTTAGAGTAAACCCTTTAGAGACAGCCACAGGAGATATACTTTACAACGTCTAAATTTTGTATTGAACAAGTTTTGCATTCAGACCTGTACGTTTGGTGTGCGGAAGCAACGTGTGGCGTCCCGGAGATGGAGGTCGGGTTTCTTTGGGTCCCAGCGTGGTTGGTTCGCGGGAGATTCAAACGTTCTGGCTTAGTTCTGTATGCGTGAAGAGAGTCTTTTCACCGGAGTGCTGGAAGACTTACGAAACGCACGTGGAGGTCTCAGTCGGGAGACGAGAACACTAAGAACAGACTAGCTATGCGCAAAATGAAACGAAGTTAAAGTAAAACAGGAACATTAAAATAAAATACGAAGATTACAAAGAATACACAGGAACAGGATACACACGGACAGAGAGTGATTGTCTCTGTGTTGGAGAATTTAAAGATGAGCTGGGCACGCCTGGGTAAGGCGCGCCGGCCAATGATAGCATCCCATATCGAGGAGCGCGCACGCCCCCTGATTGGGGTGGAGATCAGCGGTAATATGAATTTATGACCAAGTAGAAAATTAAGCTTACTTTGGTAATAGCATATGCATGTAGTTATACATTTCACGATATGGATATACAGCTTAATAGATGGATCAGATTTGTAGGATTACAACGATATCAAACATTTCACATCACAGACGTACTATTACAGAGTTACATCTGGAGGCACACATTCAGGCATTCATAAGGATCGTACATTCCTGAAAACATTCGTAATACAAGTTTGCACACTTACAGTTCTTTTACATGTATTTAAAACAGCAAATATATTTTAGTAACGATTTACAGATAGGAAATCAGAGTTCATATGTATGTGCGTGTGTGCGGGGACGTGGGTGTGAACGCGTGTTGCGCTCGGCGGGAAACAGACAAAGGAGCATCTGTTTTTGCGCTTCTCCCCCCTGATTTCCGCTGGGAGGGAGAAGATGGCCTGGGTGTTGTCTCGAGCGAAAGAAACCGCTGTTTGGGGAACACTTAAGACAATTTGTCAGCGTAGATGACACCTTTAGGGTGTACTTTCTAGACTTGAAGACGCCAGTTCGGGAGATAGAGGTTCCGAGGGCTGACCACATGGCCTTTTAGGAATGTCTGTTAAAGTTAGGTCCCTTTGTTCTGGATTTAAATTGGTTGCGAGTTCGTGACTCAATAAAAGAGAATTAATGAAAGCTCCGAGTCTCTACAAGCCTGAGCCCCCGCTCAAAAAATCCATTCCGCAGTTTGCAGCCAGCAAGCAGGATAGCATTGAGCAGCCAACATGTTCGCTGTGTGGAAATCCTATGGTGGAAATACTTCACAAGATGTACAAACACCACAGCAGAGCAAGACAGCAAAATGCAATGTTTGCAAAGCCGTATTAATTAAACCATTTGTCTGTGATGCATTTTTGCTATTCGCAGTCCAGAGAGAGATCTCTCACGTGGTGCCACAGCGTGCACAACATGACAGCCCAGCTTAATGAGTGACGACTGAGGTCTCTAACGTTACTGTTTCTAAATTGCGGGACGCTTTCAATAATTAAAAGAGCTATTAAAAGCACAAAAATCTTCGCAAGAGATGCTGATCCCAATGCGGCGCGCGCTCCGAAACAGACCGCAACGAGACAAGCAAATTAGTTATACTTTGGGCTTCATGTGCGCGTCTAAAACGATCAAATGTAGTCTACACAAAAATGTCAATGACCGGCTTGGAGATTCACTTCAAACAGTTTATGTCTAAAATGGACGTATGGAAATAGTTGGGAGAAAATATGTTGCATCAGTAGACTATTAACGTTAGATCTGCACTCGTTCTTAAAGGGGCAGCAGTATCAAACAACAAAAGGCAAAAAGAAATCACTTACAGCTCTTGAATGAATAACTTTAGCTTTAATAAGCATAAATCTATCTATGATAAACTTTGCAGTAGGGCTGTGTATTGGCAAGAATCTGGCGATACGATACGTATCACGATATTTGGGTCACGATTCAATATATTGCAATATATTTCGATACTGTGCATAAGGCGATATATTGCGATTTTTTTTTTTTTTTTAAGTAGGACTATAATTTTAGAAAAAGTATTTTTTTTTTTTTTAAAAAGACATGATGTGCATAAAAGTCAAATAAGTTTACTTTAGGTAAACAATTCAGTACACAGAAAATCAAACTGCCAGTTTGGGGTTGTGGTTCACAGGTTCTTAGTGAGCAAATTTGTATATGCTCAAGTAGGCCATGATAAAAGAAAATACATACCCCCTGTCACAATACATAACACATACACATTATGTGTGATGCTATTCATTATTATAATTGTGTCAATAAAAAAATGCTTGCACTTTTCCTAGTACACAGGGTAGGCTACGTCCAACACGTTTTGTGTTGCAAAAACACGAACACGATTCCTAAAGGAAACATTGAGGAACAAATGTAGCTAAATAGTCAGTTAAAGAAAATACATAGCCCCTGACTGTCTGTGACATCTAGGCTAATACATAACACATAAGGTGCAATCTGAGGTGCAATATGTCATTAAAAAAATGCTTGCACTATTATTAAGGCTACGTCTACATTAATCCGGATAAATTTGAAAACAGAGTTTTTGTTTAAAAACGCCCTCCGTCCACACTAGCGTTTTCAGGCGTTTTTAGACGTTTCAGTGTGGATGAGAAACTTATAAATTCACCTTACTGCGCATGCGTGAAACCTCACAAAAGCTCACTGAGATGATACAGATGGAAAAATAAATAATAAAGGTATCGCGCAATTCTTCTGACATGATAATTTTATTTAGCAAAATATCTCACCATTCACTGATGCGTCCAGGTCGCACTCAGTCACCATATGTTTGGTCTAAAACGCGACTGCTCTCCTGTATTGACGCAGGACAGCAAATGTGAGTACATTGTGGCGGCAGTGGCTCAGTGGTTCATGCAGATTGTCTGCAAACCGAAAGGTTGGTGGTTCAATCCCCGGTTCCACCTGACCAAGTGTCGAGGTGTCCATGAGCAAGACACCTAACCCCAACTGCTCCCGACGAGCTGGATGGCGCCCTGTATGGCAGACACCGCCGTCGGTGTATGAATGAGTGTGTGAATGGGTGAATGTGAGGCAAATGTAAAGCGCTTTGGGGGCCCATTGGGTCTGTGAAAGCGCTATATAAATGCAGTCCATTTACCATTTACCATTTTCTGTCATCTTTGCAGTAGGCTACTGTGATATGAAGAGTGTGGAAAGTAACATATTTTAGCAACATTGTAAAAGTGAATCGCACATAATACCGGTAAACATGAATATCTATTGGAACAACATGGATCACATGACTAAACTTACGTCATCGTTTTCAAATACCTCCGGCTTCACAGTCCACACTACAACGCGAAAACGGAGTTTTCAAATTTATCCACTTTGGAGAGCGTTTTCCAAAAGCTACGTTTTCGTTGACTTAAAACGCCGTTTCAGTGTGGACGGAAGGCCAAAATGGAGAGAAAAATATACGTTTTCAAATGAAAACGTATTAGTGTGGACATAGCCTAATACACAGGGTACATCCAACACAACATACCTTAAAACTTCAAATAATAGCCGAGTCCCAAATAGACGCATGTCTCTTTTACACGCCTGGTGTGGCAACAGGTTTGGGTAAATAAAGGCCGGGTCTGTTTAGTAGTTTCGGGTTGTATTTAATTTTTCTAAAACCCGTCAGATCGTCCGCTTTTTGGCACCGCCAAAGCAAATTTGTGTCCCGCCAAAGCCTTTTTTGATCGGTGAGTGATGTAGAATGACTGCTGCGCAAACGAGCAGAGAGAGAGGGAGAGAGAGCCCCGGCCGCGCGCACTCGCACGTCTTCAAACAACACGCGTGCTGTCTTGCTAATGATTTCTATGGTCTTGCTCTCTCTCCCTCGCGCATATATTAATCAAAATAGGATGACATGACACTAGTGGTGCATCTCAGCATAGCCATCTAGTGGTAGGGATTTAAACACAACATAAACGGGAACCACGGTCCCATGAAAACTTTTGCTTGTAAAAAAAAAAAAAAAAAAAAAAATCGATATTGCGTTTTTGAAAATCAATACAGTATTGCAAAATAAAATATCGCGATACTCAAGTGTATCGATTTTTTCTTACACCCCTACTTTGCAGTGCTATTTTACTTTTGATTACTTTATTATAATTATTTTAGACCATACCTGAATAGTAATGTTAGTAGACCTTCCTGAAATTAAAGCAGTGTGTAGGCCTGTATTTAATTGTCTATCTTTTGTTTATCTATTGTTTAGTATATATATATATATATATATATATATATATATATATATATATATATATATATATATATATATATATAATATATATATAATATTTGGGACATCATAGCTACAGGTCAAAGGCTGCATTTACACTGCAAGTCTTAATGCACAGATCCGATCTTTTGACCATATCAGATTTTTTTGGCCCGTCTGTTTACATTAACTTCAGACAGTGTCCGATATCTGTGTAAGGCTGGAAGCTTACGCTGCAATTCTGAACCAATAATCGGAACAAAAAGCAGTTGAAGGATGGCGTGTATAATTCAAATATTTATCTGACTCCAATATAATTAATCTTACTCCATTAAAGGGTAACTAAACCCTAAAACAACTTTTTTAGTTAATGATCTGTAAGACTGTGGCTTTATTAATGCTGTTCATTGATTCAAGTAATTTCTTTGACATTTGGGTATAAAGAGTTTTAATTCTACAATATATGGTGTAAAAACGTCTTAGTGCTGCCCTCTTCAGGTTAAACGGTGGCTACCGCAGTTGAATTTTCCTATTGGAAGTTGTGGTGCGCTGTGACGTAAGAGGGTACCAGCTAACCACACCCTAGCCTACAGGCTCTGACCAGGGGTTTAGTTACCCTTTAAAGTTGTTGTTATTTTCTTTACCTCTTATTCTTTAAAGGTAAAGGTCTTTATTAGAACTGATTGGAAAAACGTAGGATTTAACCTGAATGTTTAGATAACAAAAGTTATAATCACTTTAGCTTTCAACATCATCAGTGATAAAAGGAAAGATTCTCAAAGCCTTTAAAGCAGGCAAAGTTATTTATGAAGTTACATGTTTAAATATACAGACAGTAGAATGGAACAACATACTGTATAGAAAAAGCCTTATAGCCTTTAAAAGGCTTTTTGAAGTACTAGGGCAGTAAAGAGTTATGCCCATATTTGCTCAGCCCTACATCTGTTTACATTAATTCCCGGCCAAAATTATTTTCTGTGATCGTTTTACTATGCACATGGTAGACCCTTGTTCGATATGGCCGTGCTATTCAAATTATTTATATAATTCATGTCAGGTGGTTATGATTATTTGCCAGCATGGACAAAGAGAGAGAGAGTAACCTAATACTGAAGCTTGTTGGTTTAATTACAGTGAAGTTATCACCTCATTGCTGAGAAATATAATGTATCTTCCAGTAGTGAAGCTGTTTTATTTATAAAAGTCACGGGCAGAGGTTCAACACCAGCTCCTGAATATTTCTGTGTTTGCACAATTTCTTTTCTTTACAAAGATAAATATAAAGTTCCCACCTCTATAAAAAGCTGTGAGCGAGTGCATACAGGCACGTCGGCTCATAATTAAACATTAAAAAGCTATCTTTGTGAATAAACGTGTCATCCTCGTCTAGTGGTGGCTTGGAATTCAAAGGAGAATCGGATATGCGTGTAGACGGAGGTCGGATGTCCAGATATCGGATCTGTATCTGATTTAAATCCACATTTGGAAGCGGCTCAGATCGGATACTTAAAAATCGGTGTATCCGATCGGTGTATCTTTTGTGTCACACGTGTGCAACAAAGTCCGATCTGTGTCAGATGTGAGTAAAAGATTGGATTTTTTGTGCCAGTGTAAATGCAGCCAAATACACATCATGGGTCATTATATGTGCTGCTATTCTGGAGTATACCTTGATAATTAACATGCACAATTTTGTTTTTGTGCACACTTCCCATAGAAAATTCTAGATAACCTTTTAGTGAAATAGTTTTCTGAACACAATAGTTTTCCATCAAGCCCAGATTCACTGCATCTCTCTGTAGCAGGTCTATGAGTCTCCAGATGTTCACAAACATGCAGTTTTACAAGCCAGTTTTCTCTGTGCTGACGTTTCTCACTTCTCCTGCTTAAAAGCCAGAAAGATCTTAATTTCACACTCTGTATTCATAAAGAAAACCATGATCTAGTGAGCTTTTGCCCCTCTGCTCGTGAGACATTTCTATTCTTATGAGTTTGCTTTAGGATATGCTAATATATATATATGTATATTTGTATATTTAAATGTTCCAAGAAAAATGTTACATCTAGATAACTAACTAGAGCTTGTCTTTAGAACAATAATTACGTTTTTTATCAACTGTTGAACTGTTCTGCAGGTTTTTGAGTCCTGCTGCAGAGGAAGCCTGTCAGTATGTGAATAGAGTTGTGGGTATAAACCCGTTACTCCAGAGAAAGCTGAATCTGAGTGGACATAAACTAGGAGACACACAAGTGAATCAGATCGCTGCTCTACTGCAGGATAAACACTGTCAACTCAACACACTGACGTGAGTATTGCTCATTTATTTATAATATTACTTTACTTTTAGTTGTAATGTTAGCTGATGATAATATTTCCAGACAGACAGTTTGATCATAGGTCAATAATTATTTCAGTGACTGTAGAGGCAGTGGTTAAAGCAGGGTTCTCAAGTCTCACGCATTGGCCGTGATACACACGCAATTCAACCAGTTCACACGCTCACACGCCACAACGTGTATTTCTCACGCTTAAAAGGCAATGCCAATCAAGTTGTCCTGCAAGCTATATATAACGTTTTATAATCGTTATCACAAGTTTGAATCCTTTCAATGTAAAAGTCTTCTCTACTGACTGACTCACTCATAAAGACAGTCTTTGCCGCCATCTATTGGTGAAATAATGTATGTAACTTCTGTTGCTGTTTACGGTCAGGGACTATTTTTTCCAGCGGAGGGAAGGCTTTTAGTGAATTTACTTCATGAAAGTTGCATAGATACATATTTTTCAGCTTTAATATTTTTTTTGTGTGGTAACCGTTTTATAAAAGCAATAAGGTACTCAAGGCTAGTGCTGTATCGTGAATAAGTCACGGCTGATGGGGTTGCAGGCACGACGCGAATAAGTGACTTATTCGCGATACAGTACAGCCTCTCGTACCTTATTGCTTACGTATACGAGGCGCAGGCACACAAAGTGAAGTTTCCTGCCGCCGGCACGTATCTCGGCCAGATTGCGTTCATCTAGGCAACATAGATGCGCGAACACACGGAAGTTGACGGAACATTCTCGGCCGCCGTACGTTCGTTACTAGGTAACCAACGACATCGCGCGAACACATGTTGTGGTGGAGAAGGTAAGTTGGAAGAAAGCTCGTCTTACATTTTTAGGCTAGAACATTTAATATATAGCCCATCGTATACATCATTATTGATGCAGTCAAAAACTCTACAACTACTGTAACCAGGCCAGAAGCGTTGGCTCAGTTTGGCTAGCTAACATTATCTGAAACTAAGGGAAATGTTAGTGGGTATGGGAAGGAATGAAGATGTATTTCTTCATTTTATTTCAAATTATATATTATACTGTATTAATAGTCTTTCTAGTTGCATTAAGGCTACATGTATTAAAGCAGAGTGCTCTGGGTAATATTTTATATCCTATCAAAACATACATTAATTTTTTGCATTGCCATTGCATTTGTATTTTTCAAAGATGTCAGGGAAAAAGTAAAAAGATATTTTATCATTCAGGGCACCATGCAAAGGGTAAGCCCCCCTAAAAAAGGAAAATGTCTGGCATCAAGCCACAGTTCTTCAAGTGGGAGCCCCCTACCCCTGTTATCAAGGCATCAAAATGTGCAACAAACACTTACAACACAAAACACATTTCATAAGCTGGAGTGTGTACTCTTGTGTACACACACACTCCTTAATACTCTAATATGTCCATTTTTTCACAATGTCCCACCACACAATAAATCATTATAGCATTCCGACTAGACACATTCAAAATGCAAAAAGATTTGTTTTTCCAAACTGTTTGGAGCAATTTGTTATATTTTTTTAATATAACATTAAATGTGATGAATTGCTCTGTCATTTATCAGATTTACCAATTGTTATAATTAGGGCCCGAGCACCGATGGTGTGAGGACCCTCTTGGAATTGCTCTGTTTATTAGGGCCCGAGCACCGATGGTGTGAGGACCCTCTTGGAATTGCTCTGTTTATTATTATTATTAGGGCCCGAGCACCGATGGTGTGAGGACCCTCTTGGAATTGCTCTGTTTATTAGGGCCCGAGCACCGATGGTGTGAGGACCCTCTTGGAATTGCTCTGTTTATTAGGGCCCAAGCCCAAAGGGCGAAGGCCCTATTGTTTTCCTAAGGATTATTTATTATTATTAGTATTATTATTATTATTATTAGGGCCCAAGCCCAAAGGGCGAAGGCCCTATTGTTTTCCTAAGGATTATTAGGGCCCAAGCCCAAAGGGCGAAGGCCCTATTGTTTTCCTAAGGATTATTTATTATTATTCTTCTTCTAATTCTTTTTTTACTACCTTTTGGACACTTTTGGAGGCCTTAACATGCTCAAAAACTCCTGAAACTTTGCACACATGTCAGAACCTGCGGCCATCAGGGCCGGGCAGAAGATGGTACCCGGGCGTGGCAGGGGGCTCGACAGCGCCCCCTGGAACGGGGTCCGAAAACATGGTCCATAAATCAAACACGCTTGCATGTAATAATATGAAACTCGGTACACATGTAGATCTCATCGTTTCATATATACTTCGCACTCTAACTTTTTACCCCAGCCCAACAGGAAGTCGGCTATTTAGGCTTGTTTGGAAAACGCATGCAAAGGAATGTGAAACACTCCTCCTAGAGAATTCAAACACACGGCACGAAACTCGGTCAGCGTGAAGTCAAGACATTGAGGATGAAAGTTTGCGAGGGGATTTTTGATATCTCGAACGGTTTGGCCGTGGCGAGGAAACGAAATTATGGCGAGAAACGTGAAACAGGAAGTGTGTCATAACTACTGCATACATTAACTAATCTTGATGAAACTTCAGCAGTGTGTTCGTTGTAAGAGCCCGATCACATGGATGTGACTATTGTGATTCAAAGTTATAGCGCCACCAACTGGCAGCAGGAAGTGTGTCACTTTCAAAATGCTTTTAAATCACCCTCTTATTTTTACCCGATTTGCTTCAAACTTCATGTGCATAATGTAGACACATGCCAGATGTAGACCTGTGAAAGGATTATTGATATCTTAGACACTGTTGCCATGGCAATGCATCAAACATTAATATTCCTTTTTTTAAGCTTTTTCATGCTTTTTTATGCTTTCGGGCACTTTTGGGGTTCTTAACGTGCTCGAAAACTCTTGAAACTTTGCACACAGGACAAAAACCGCGGCCATCAGGGCCAGGCTGAAGCTGGTACCCGGGCGTGGCAGGGGGGCTCGACAGCGCCCCCTTGAACGGGTCCGACAATTTGGTCCATATATCCAACACGCTTGACCCTATTTGCTTCAAACTTGATGTGTATAATGTAGACACAAGCCAGATGTAGACCTGTGAAAGGATTGTTGATATCTTAGATGCTGTTGCCGTGACAACGCATCAAACTTTAATATTCTTTTTGGATACTTTTGAGATTCTTAGCGCACTTTTGGGGCCCTTAACATGCTCAAAAACTCTTGAAACTTTGCACACGGGTCAGAAACCGCGGCCATCAGGGCCGGGCTGAAGATGGTACCCGGGCGTGGCAGGGGGGCTCGACAGCGCCCCCTGGAACGGGGTCCGAAAACTTGGTCCATAAATCAAACAGGCTTTACCCGATTTGCTTCAAACTTGATGTGTATAATGTAGACACACGCCAGATGTAGACCTGTGAAAGGATTGTTGATATCTTAGATGCTGTTGCCGTGACAACGCATCAAACTTTAATATTCTTTTTGGATACTTTTGAGATTCTTAGCGCACTTTTGGGGCCCTTAACATGCTCAAAAACTCTTGAAACTTTGCACACGGGTCAGAAAACGCGGCCATCAGGGCCGGGCTGAAGCTGGTACCCGGGCGTGGCAGGGGGGCTCGACAGCGCCCCCTGGAACGGGGTCCGAAAACTTGGTCCATAAATCAAACACGCTTGCATGTAATAATATGAAACTCGCTACACATATAGATCTCATCGGTTCATATATCCTTTGTACTTTTACTTTTTACCCCAGCCCAACAGGAAGTCGGCTATTATCGTTTGTTTGGAAGCGTATGCCCCTGGAATTCGATATACTAATCCTAGAGAATTCAACCAATCGCCACGAAACTCGGTGTGCACGAAGTCAAGACATTGAGGATGAAAAATTGCCAGGGGATTTTTGATATCTCGAACGGTTTGGCCGTGGCGAGGAAACGAATTTATGGCGAATAATGGAAACAGGAAGTGTGTTATAACTTCAGCATACATTAACTGATCTCGATGAAACTTCAGCAGTGTGTTCGCTGTAAGAGTCCGATCACATGGATGTGACTATTGTGAGTCAAAGTTATAGCGCCACCAACTGGCAGCAGGAAGTGTGTCACTTCCTAAAGGCTTTGAAATCACCCTCTTATTTTTACCCGATTTGCTTCAAACTTCATCTGTATAATGTAAATACACTGCAGATGAAGACCTGTGAAGGGATTCTTGATATCTTTGAAACTGTTGCAGTGGCAACGCATCAAACTTTAATATTCTTGTTTGATGCTTTTGATGCTCTGAGTCAATATGGCAAGCCGTTTTAACATTTAATCATTTTAACCTACTAGTCTCTTTTTTCATGCTACTAGTACTTATTTTTTAGATACTAGTATCTATTCCATTAAGTAATAGTACTTATTCATTAGCGACTAGTGCTTATTCTTTAGTACTAGTGCCTATTCCTTAGATAGTAGTGCTTATTCTTTAGATATTCTTTTGAATACGTATTAGTAGCTAATGAATAAGTACTGGTATCTATTTAATAGGTACTAGTATGTAATGACTTAGAACTAGTATTTATTGAATAAATACTAGTATCTATTAATAGGTACTATTATCTAAAATGTCATTTTCTCTCTCTCTCTCTCTGAGCCAATATGGCAAGCCGTTTTAACATTTAATCATTTTAACATACTAGTCTCTATTTTCATGCTACTAGTACTTATTTTTTAGATATTAGTATCTATTCCATTAAGTACTAGTACTTATTCATTAGCGACTAATGCTTATTCTGTTTAGAATATTCAAAGTGCTTATTCAATTTGTATGCTTATTTATATTTTCAGAGCAGAAAATCAGATTTTTCTGCTTATTCAATATTGCATCTAAAAAGTGACTTGACGTGTGTGTGTGTGTGTGTGTGTGTGTGTGTGTGTGTGTGTGTGTGTGTGTGTGTGTGGTGTGTGTGTGTGTGTGTGTGTGTGTTTGTGTGTGTGTGTGTGTGTTTGAGAGAGAGATTGTGTCTGTTACAGTGACAAGAGTTTTTAAGCCTTGTCTTTTTGGATATATATATATTTTTTATAAAAAAAAAATGTGCATACAACCCATGTATTTTTAATGTATAGTTTGCTTTAAATTAAATTAAGATTGTATGTTTGGTAATTGAACCTAAATAAATGTAAAATGAATGTGCTATATTTCAGATCAATATATTTGTTTTCCTTCATTTTAATCAACACTAACTTTATTCTCATCTGAATTATAAATAACTTATTTCTGTATAAAATAAAAAATCCCGAATAATCCAGACCAACCAGAGCACACTATTTCTACAACATCATCAGTGCTGAAGCGGGACTACCAGAGCCGTTCGGCAGATAGCGAGCAGATATTTTGTGTCACGTCGTGCACAATAACCCTAAAGGCACCAGGGTGGTGATGCCACCGGCTTTATTTATATATATATATATATATATATATATATATATATATATATATATATATATATATATATATATATATATATATATATAAATAAATATAGCTGCGAGCAGCGATGAAGGGCCAAAGCCGGCGGTACCGCCACCCTGGTGCACCAGGGTTGCGGTGCCACCGGCTTGGGCCCGTAATCGCTGCTCGCAGCTATATTTTATTATTATTCTTCTTCTAATTCTTTTTTTACTACCTTTTGGACACTTTTGGAGGCCTTAACATGCTCAAAAACTCCTGAAACTTTGCACACATGTCAGAACCTGCGGCCATCAGGGCCGGGCAGAAGATGGTACCCGGGCGTGGCAGGGGGGCTCGACAGCGCCCCCTGGAACGGGGTCCGAAAACATGGTCCATAAATCAAACACGCTTGCATGTAATAATATGAAACTCGGTACACATGTAGATCTCATCGTTTCATATATACTTCGCACTCTAACTTTTTACCCCAGCCCAACAGGAAGTCGGCTATTTAGGCTTGTTTGGAAAACGCATGCAAAGGAATGTGAAACACTCCTCCTAGAGAATTCAAACACACGGCACGAAACTCGGTCAGCGTGAAGTCAAGACATTGAGGATGAAAGTTTGCGAGGGGATTTTTGATATCTCGAACGGTTTGGCCGTGGCGAGGAAACGAAATTATGGCGAGAAACGTGAAACAGGAAGTGTGTCATAACTACTGCATACATTAACTAATCTTGATGAAACTTCAGCAGTGTGTTCGTTGTAAGAGCCCGATCACATGGATGTGACTATTGTGATTCAAAGTTATAGCGCCACCAACTGGCAGCAGGAAGTGTGTCACTTTCAAAATGCTTTTAAATCACCCTCTTATTTTTACCCGATTTGCTTCAAACTTCATGTGCATAATGTAGACACATGCCAGATGTAGACCTGTGAAAGGATTATTGATATCTTAGACACTGTTGCCATGGCAATGCATCAAACATTAATATTCCTTTTTTTAAGCTTTTTCATGCTTTTTTATGCTTTCGGGCACTTTTGGGGTTCTTAACGTGCTCGAAAACTCTTGAAACTTTGCACACAGGACAAAAACCGCGGCCATCAGGGCCAGGCTGAAGCTGGTACCCGGGCGTGGCAGGGGGCTCGACAGCGCCCCCTTGAACGGGTCCGACAATTTGGTCCATATATCCAACACGCTTGACCCTATTTGCTTCAAACTTGATGTGTATAATGTAGACACAAGCCAGATGTAGACCTGTGAAAGGATTGTTGATATCTTAGATGCTGTTGCCGTGACAACGCATCAAACTTTAATATTCTTTTTGGATACTTTTGAGATTCTTAGCGCACTTTTGGGGCCCTTAACATGCTCAAAAACTCTTGAAACTTTGCACACGGGTCAGAAACCGCGGCCATCAGGGCCGGGCTGAAGATGGTACCCGGGCGTGGCAGGGGGGCTCGACAGCGCCCCCTGGAACGGGGTCCGAAAACTTGGTCCATAAATCAAACAGGCTTTACCCGATTTGCTTCAAACTTGATGTGTATAATGTAGACACACGCCAGATGTAGACCTGTGAAAGGATTGTTGATATCTTAGATGCTGTTGCCGTGACAACGCATCAAACTTTAATATTCTTTTTGGATACTTTTGAGATTCTTAGCGCACTTTTGGGGCCCTTAACATGCTCAAAAACTCTTGAAACTTTGCACACGGGTCAGAAAACGCGGCCATCAGGGCCGGGCTGAAGCTGGTACCCGGGCGTGGCAGGGGGGCTCGACAGCGCCCCCTGGAACGGGGTCCGAAAACTTGGTCCATAAATCAAACACGCTTGCATGTAATAATATGAAACTCGCTACACATATAGATCTCATCGGTTCATATATCCTTTGTACTTTTACTTTTTACCCCAGCCCAACAGGAAGTCGGCTATTATCGTTTGTTTGGAAGCGTATGCCCCTGGAATTCGATATACTAATCCTAGAGAATTCAACCAATCGCCACGAAACTCGGTGTGCACGAAGTCAAGACATTGAGGATGAAAAATTGCCAGGGGATTTTTGATATCTCGAACGGTTTTGGCCGTGGCGAGGAAACGAATTTATGGCGAATAATGGAAACAGGAAGTGTGTTATAACTTCAGCATACATTAACTGATCTCGATGAAACTTCAGCAGTGTGTTCGCTGTAAGAGTCCGATCACATGGATGTGACTATTGTGAGTCAAAGTTATAGCGCCACCAACTGGCAGCAGGAAGTGTGTCACTTCCTAAAGGCTTTGAAATCACCCTCTTATTTTTACCCGATTTGCTTCAAACTTCATCTGTATAATGTAAATACACTGCAGATGAAGACCTGTGAAGGGATTCTTGATATCTTTGAAACTGTTGCAGTGGCAACGCATCAAACTTTAATATTCTTGTTTGATGCTTTTGATGCTCTGAGTCAATATGGCAAGCCGTTTTAACATTTAATCATTTTAACCTACTAGTCTCTTTTTTCATGCTACTAGTACTTATTTTTTAGATACTAGTATCTATTCCATTAAGTAATAGTACTTATTCATTAGCGACTAGTGCTTATTCTTTAGTACTAGTGCCTATTCCTTAGATAGTAGTGCTTATTCTTTAGATATTCTTTTGAATACGTATTAGTAGCTAATGAATAAGTACTGGTATCTATTTAATAGGTACTAGTATGTAATGACTTAGAACTAGTATTTATTGAATAAATACTAGTATCTATTAATAGGTACTATTATCTAAAATGTCATTTTCTCTCTCTCTCTCTCTGAGCCAATATGGCAAGCCGTTTAACATTTAATCATTTTAACATACTAGTCTCTATTTTCATGCTACTAGTACTTATTTTTTAGATATTAGTATCTATTCCATTAAGTACTAGTACTTATTCATTAGCGACTAATGCTTATTCTGTTTAGAATATTCAAAGTGCTTATTCAATTGTATGCTTATTTATATTTTCAGAGCAGAAAATCAGATTTTTCTGCTTATTCAATATTGCATCTAAAAAGTGACTTGACGTGTGTGTGTGTGTGTGTGTGTGTGTGTGTGTGTGTGTGTGTGTGTGTGTGTGTGTGTGTGTGTGTGTGTGTGTGTGTGTGTGTGTGTGTGTGTGTGTGTGTGTTTGTGTGTGTGTTTGAGAGAGAGATTGTGTCTGTTACAGTGACAAGAGTTTTTAAGCCTTGTCTTTTTGGATATATATATATTTTTTATAAAAAAAAAATGTGCATACAACCCATGTATTTTTAATGTATAGTTTGCTTTAAATTAAATTAAGATTGTATGTTTGGTAATTGAACCTAAATAAATGTAAAATGAATGTGCTATATTTCAGATCAATATATTTGTTTTCCTTCATTTTAATCAACACTAACTTTATTCTCATCTGAATTATAAATAACTTATTTCTGTATAAAATAAAAAATCCCGAATAATCCAGACCAACCAGAGCACACTATTTCTACAACATCATCAGTGCTGAAGCGGACTACCAGAGCCGTTCGGCAGATAGCGAGCAGATATTTTGTGTCACGTCGTGCACAATAACCCTAAAGGCACCAGGGTGGTGATGCCACCGGCTTTATTTATATATATATATATATATATATATATATATATTATATATATATATATATATATATATATATATATATATATAAATATAGCTGCGAGCAGCGATGAAGGGCCAAAGCCGGCGGTACCGCCACCCTGGTGCACCAGGGTTGCGGTGCCACCGGCTTGGGCCCGTAATCGCTGCTCGCAGCTATATTTATATATATATATATTTTATTATTATTATTATTAATATATTTTTCTTCTACCTTTTGGACACTTTTGGAGGCCTTAACATGCTCAAAAACTCCTGAAACTTTGCACACATGTCAGAACCCGCGGCCATCAGGGCCGGGCTGAAGATGGTACCCGGGCGTGGCAGGGGGGCTCGACAGCGCCCCCTGGAACGGGGTCCGAAAACATGGTCCATAAATCAAACACGCTTGCATGTAATAATATGAAACTCGGTACACATGTAGATCTCATCGTTTCATATATACTTCGCACTCTAACTTTTTACCCCAGCCCAACAGGAAGTCGGCTATTTAGGCTTGTTTGGAAAACGCATGCAAAGGAATGTGAAACACTCCTCCTAGAGAATTCAAACACACGGCACGAAACTCGGTCAGCGTGAAGTCAAGACACTGAGGATGAAAAATTGCCAGGGGATTTTTGATATCTCGAACGGTTTGGCCGTGGCGAGGAAACGAAATTATGGCGAGAAACGTGAAACAGGAAGTGTGTTATAACTACTGCATACATTAACTAATCTTGATGAAACTTCAGCAGTGTGTTCGTTGTAAGAGCCCGATCACATGGATGTGACTATTGTGAGTCAAAGTTATAGCGCCACCAACTGGCAGCAGGAAGTGTGTCACTTCCAAAATGCTTTTAAATCACCCTCTTATTTTTACCCGATTTGCTTCAAACTTCATGTGCATAATGTAGACACATGCCAGATGTAGACCTGTGAAAGGATTATTGATATCTTAGACACTGTTGCCATGGCAATGCATCAAACATTAATATTCCTTTTTTAAGCTTTTTCATGCTTTTTTATGCTTTCGGGCACTTTTGGGGTTCTTAACGTGCTCGAAAACTCTTGAAACTTTGCACACAGGACAAAACCCGCGGCCATCAGGGCCAGGCTGAAGCTGGTACCCCGGGCGTGGCAGGGGGCTCGACAGCGCCCCCTTGAACGGGTCCGACAATTTGGTCCATATATCCAACACGCTTGACCCTATTTGCTTCAAACTTGATGTGTATAATGTAGACACAAGCCAGATGTAGACCTGTGAAAGGATTGTTGATATCTTAGATGCTGTTGCCGTGACAACGCATCAAACTTTAATATTCTTTTTGGATACTTTTGAGATTCTTAGCGCACTTTTGGGGCCCTTAACAGGCTCAAAAACTCTTGAAACTTTGCACACGGGTCAGAAACCGCGGCCATCAGGGCCGGGCTGAAGCTGGTACCCGGGCGTGGCAGGGGGGCTCGACAGCGCCCCCTGGAACGGGGTCCGAAAACTTGGTCCATAAATCAAACAGGCTTTACCCGATTTGCTTCAAACTTGATGTGTATAATGTAGACACACGCCAGATGTAGACCTGTGAAAGGATTGTTGATATCTTAGATGCTGTTGCCGTGACAACGCATCAAACTTTAATATTCTTTTTGGATACTTTTGAGATTCTTAGCGCACTTTTGGGGCCCTTAACATGCTCAAAAACTCTTGAAACTTTGCACACGGGTCAGAAAACGCGGCCATCAGGGCCGGGCTGAAGCTGGTACCCGGGCGTGGCAGGGGGGCTCGACAGCGCCCCCTGGAACGGGGTCCGAAAACTTGGTCCATAAATCAAACACGCTTGCATGTAATAATATGAAACTCGCTACACATATAGATCTCATCGGTTCATATATCCTTTGTACTTTTACTTTTTACCCCAGCCCAACAGGAAGTCGGCTATTATCGTTTGTTTGGAAGCGTATGCCCCTGGAATTCGATATACTACTCCTAGAGAATTCAACCAATCGCCACGAAACTCAGTCAGCATGAAGTCAAGACATTGAGGATGAAAAATTGCCAGGGATTTTTGATATCTCGAACGGTTTGGCCGTGGCGAGGAAACGAATTTATGGCGAATAATGGAAACAGGAAGTGTGTTATAACTTCTGCATACATTAACTGATCTTGATGAAACTTCAGCAGTGTGTTCGCTGTAAGAGTCCGATCACATGGATGTGACTATTGTGAGTCAAAGTTATAGCGCCACCAACTGGCAGCAGGAAGTGTGTCACTTCCTAAAGGCTTTGAAATCACCCTCTTATTTTTACCCGATTTGCTTCAAACTTCATCTGTATAATGTAAATACACTGCAGATGAAGACCTGTGAAGGGATTCTTGATATCTTTGAAACTGTTGCTGTGGCAATGCATCAAACTTTAATATTCTTGTTTGATGCTCTGAGTCAATATGGCAAGCCGTTTTAACATTTAATCATTTTAACCTAGTAGTCTCTTTTTTCATGCTACTAGTACTTATTTTTTAGATACTAGTATCTATTCCATTAAGTAATAGTACTTATTCATTAGCGACTAGTGCTTATTCTTTAGTACTAGTGCCTATTCTTTAGATAGTAGTGCTTATTCTTTAGATATTCTTTTGAATACGTATTAGTAGCTAATGAATAAGTACTGGTATCTATTTAATAGGTACTAGTATGTAATGACTTAGAACTAGTATTTATTGAATAAATACTAGTATCTATTAATAGGTGCTATTATCTAAAATGTCATTTTCTCTCTCTCTCTCTCTGAGCCAATATGGCAAGCCGTTTTAACATTTAATCATTTTAACATACTAGTCTCTATTTTCATGCTACTAGTACTTATTTTTTAGATATTAGTATCTATTCCATTAAGTACTAGTACTTATTCATTAGCGACTAATGCTTATTCTGTTTAGAATATTCAAAGTGCTTATTCAATTTGTATGCTTATTTATATTTTCAGAGCAGAAAATCCGATTTTTCTGCTTATTCAATATTGCATCTAAAATGTGACTTGACGTGTGTGTGTGTGTGTGTGTGTGTGTGTGTGTGTGTGTGTGTGTGTGTGTGTGTGTGTGTGTGTGTGTGTGTGTGTGTGTGTGTGTGTTTGTGTGTGTGTGTGTGTGTGTGTGTGTGTGAGAGAGAGATTGTGTCTGTTACAGTGACAAGAGTTTTTAAGCCTTGTCTTTTTGGATATATATATATTTTTTATAAAAAAAAAATGTGCATACAACCCATGTATTTCAAATGTATTGTTTGCTTTAAATTAAATTAAGATTGTATGTTTGGTAATTGAACCTAAATAAATGTAAAATGAATGTGCTATATTTCAGATCAATATATTTGTTTTCCTTCATTTTAATCAACACTAACTTTATTCTCATCTGAATTATAAATAACTTATTTCTGTATAAAATAAAAAATCCCGAATAATCCAGACCAACCAGAGCACACTATTTCTACAACATCATCAGTGCTGAAGCGGGACTACCAGAGCCGTTCGGCAGATAGCGAGCAGATATTTTGTGTCACGTCGTGCACAATAACCCTAAAGGCACCAGGGTGGCGATGCCACCGGCTTTATATATATATATATATATATATATATATATATATATATATATATATATATATATATATATATATATATAATATATAAATAAATATAGCTGCGAGCAGCGATGAAGGGCCAAAGCCGGCGGTACCGCCACCCTGGTGCACCAGGGTTGCGGTGCCACCGGCTTGGGCCCGTAATCGCTGCTCGCAGCTATATTTATTATTATTCTTCTTCTCCGCAATGAATCGCATTTTTGAGGGCCTAAACATGCACGATAACTCACGAAAATTTGCACACGCGTCAGAACTGGCGAAAATTTACATCTGATATGCGTTTCAAAATTGGGCGGGGCAAAATGGCTCGATAGCGCCACCTATAAAGGTTCAACGGAGTGCGCCTCGCGTTACGTTTCACGTACGTGTACGAAATTCGGTACATACATGTAATGGCCCAATACCTACAAAAAAGTCTCTTGGAGCGTAGCCCTAAACACAACAGGAAGTCAGCCATTTTGAACTTCCTCTCAGATTTTTGTGCAGTTTTTGCCATTTTCAGGCCTCGTACTTTAACGAACTCCTCCTACAGTTTTAATCTGATCATCTTCAAATTTGTGAGTGTAATCTTAAGGCCTTTGCGACGTTAAATTGCGAAGATCTTGAGTTTTCGTCGAAGGGCGTGTCCTCGGCGGCCTGACAAATTTCGATGTTTCGCCATGAAACAGGAAGTTGCTGTAACTCAGGCAAACAATGTCCAATCTGCCCCAAACTTCACACGTTTGATAAGACACCTGTCCCGAACACATATCCATCCTCAAATTCAGTTACAGTCATAGCGCCACCTGCTGGCAACAGGAAGTGACATGTTTAACACTGTTGTGGACTACTAATAACATATAAAAAAGTGCCAGCAAGTGTTAAACATGCTAACAACATACTTGAAACATGCTAAAACATGCTAGCAAACACTTAGCTAAGTGCTAAAGCATGCTATTACTGCAATTCAATAGGAATTTGCTGTAACTCAGGTATGGAATGTCCAATCTGCCCCAAACTTCACACGTTTGATAAGACACCTGTCCCGAACACATATCCATCCTCAAATTCAGTTACAGTCATAGCGCCACCTGCTGGCAACAGGAAGTGACATGTTTAACACTGTTGTGGACTACTAATAACATATAAAAAAGTGCCAGCAAGTGTTAAACATGCTAACAACATACTTGAAACATGCTAAAACATGCTAGCAAACACTTAGCTAAGTGCTAAAGCATGCTATTACTGCAATTAAATAGTAATTTGCTGTAACTTCGAACCCCGAAACCCCGAAACTTCACAAATTTGATAAGAGTCCTGCCCTGAACACATCTACATGAGAATATTCAGTTATAGTAATAGCGCCACCTACTAACAACAGGAAGTGACATGTTTAACACTGTGATGCAGTACTAGCAACATATTAAATATGCCATTGAATTATAAAAATGTTATAAACATGTTAAAACATGCTAGTAATTCTTAGCTAAGTGCTAAAGCATGCTAATGAAATGAAACATGAAGTTGTTGTTACTTAAGAAGACAATGTCCAAACTGCCCCAAACTTCACACATTTGATAAGAGTCCTGCCCTGAACACATCTACATTACAATTTTCAGCTATAGTAATAGCGCCACCTTCTGGCAACAGGAAGTGACATGTTTAACAGTGTGATGCAGTACTGGCAACATAGTAAATATGCCATTGAGTTATAAACATGTTATAAACATGTTAAAACATGCTAGCAATTCTTAGCTAAGTGCTAAAGCATGCTAATGAAATGAAACAGGAAGTTGTTGTTACTTAAGAAGACAATG
The DNA here is from genome assembly GCA_036326025.1 of Chrosomus eos. NCBI lineage: Eukaryota > Metazoa > Chordata > Actinopteri > Cypriniformes > Leuciscidae > Chrosomus > Chrosomus eos. The sequence goes on along the minus strand of JAZAVI010000171.1, from coordinate 13,668 downwards.
TCCAATCTGCCCCAAACTTCACACATTTGATAAGAGTCCTGCCCTGAACACATCTACATTACAATTTTCAGCTATAGTAATAGCGCCACCTACTGGCAACAGGAAGTGACATGTTTAACAGTGTGATGCAGTACTGGCAACATAGTAAATATGCCATTGAGTTATAAACATGTTATAAACATGTTAAAACATGCTAGCAATTCTTAGCTAAGTGCTAAAGCATGCTAATGAAATGAAACAGGAAGTTGTTGTTACTTAAGAAGGCAATGTCCAATCTGCCCCAAACTTCACACATTTGATAAGAGTCCTGCCCTGAACACATCTACATTACAATTTTCAGCTATAGTAATAGCGCCACCTACTGGCAACAGGAAGTGACATGTTTAACAGTGTGATGCAGTACTGGCAACATAGTAAATATGCCATTGAGTTATAAACATGTTATAAACATGTTAAACATGCTAGCAATTCTTAGCTAAGTGCTAAAGCATGCTAATGAAATGAAACAGGAAGTTGTTGTTTCTTAAGAAGGCAATGTCCAATCTGCCCCAAACTTCACACATTTGATAAGAGTCCTGCCCTGAACACATCTACATGACAATATTCAGTTATAGTAATAGCGCCACCTACTGGCAACAGGAAGTGACATGTTTAACAGTGTGATGCAGTACTGGCAACATAGTAAATATGCCATTGAGTTATAAACATGTTATAAACATGTTAAACATGCTAGCAATTCTTAGCTAAGTGCTAAAGCATGCTAATGCTATGAAACAGGAAGTTGTTTTTACTTAAGAAGGCAAAGTTCAATCTGCCCCAAACTTCACATGTTTGATAAGAGTTCTGTCCTGAACACATGTGCATGCTCATCTTCAGTTACAGTCATAGCGCCACCTGCTGGCAACAGGAAGTGACATGTTTAACAGCATGCTATTATACCCATAATAAAGACATTTTTGTAACTGACTTTGACATACTCCCACTATATTTATCTACTTAAATGCACATTGCCCACCGTGGTCTGTCTTCCTAAAGCCACCGGGTGGCGATGGCACGGGTGCGAGGGCCCTTTCAATGCTGCTTGCAGCTTTAATTAGGGCCCGAGCACCGATGGTGTGAGGACCCTCTTGGAATTGCTCTGTTTATTATTCTTCTTCTTCTTCTTCTTCTTCTCCGCAATGAATCGCATTTTTGAGGGCCTAAACATGCACGAAAACTCACGAAAATTTGCACACGCGTCAGAACTGGCGAAAATTTACATCTGATATGCGTTTCAAAATTGGGCGGGGCAAAATGGCTCGATAGCGCCACCTATAAAGGTTCAACGGAGTGCGCCTCGCGTTACGTTTCACGTACGTGTACGAAATTCGGTACATACATGTAATGGCCCAATACCTACAAAAAAGTCTCTTGGAGCGTAGCCCTAAACACAACAGGAAGTCAGCCATTTTGAACTTCCTCTCAGATTTTTGTGCAGTTTTTGCCATTTTCAGGCCTCGTACTTTAACGAACTCCTCCTACAGTTTTAATCTGATCATCTTCAAATTTGGTGAGTGTAATCTTAAGGCCTTTGCGATGTTAAATTGCGAAGATCTTGAGTTTTCGTCGAAGGGTGTGTCCTCGGCAGCCTGACAAATTTTGATGTTTCGCCATGAAACAGGAAGTTGCTGTAACTCAGGCAAACAATGTCCAATCTGCCCCAAACTTCACACGTTTGATAAGAGTTCTGTCCTGAACACATGTCCATGCTGATATTAAGTTACAGTCATAGTGCCACCTGCTGGCAACAGGAAGTGACATGTTTAACACTGTTGTGGACTCCTGATAACATATAAAAAAGTGCCAGCAAGTGTTAAACATCCTAACAACATACTTGAAACATGCTAAAACATGCTAGCAAGCACTTAGCTAAGTGCTAAAGCATGCTATTACTGCAATTCAATAGGAATTTGCTGTAACTCAGGTATGGAATGTCCAATCTGCCCCAAACTTCACACGTTTGATAAGAGTTCTGTCCTGAACACATGTCCATGCTGATATTCAGTTACAGTCATAGTGCCACCTGCTGGCAAATGGAAGTGACATGTTTAACACTTTTGTGGACTCCTAATAACATATAAAAAAGTGCCAGCAAGTGCTAAACATGCTATCAACATACTTGAAACATGCTAAAACATGCTAGCAAACACTTAGCTAAGTGCTAAAGCATGCTATTACTGCAATTAAATAGTAATTTGCTGTAACTTCGAACCCCAAAACCCCGAAACTTCACACATTTGATAAGAGTCCTGCCCTGAACACATCTACATGAGAATATTCAGTTATAGTAATAGCGCCACCTACTGGCAACAGGAAGTGACATGTTTAACACTGTGATGCAGTACTAGCAACATATTAAATATGCCATTGAATTATAAACATGTTATAAACATGTTAAAACATGCTAGTAATTCTTAGCTAAGTGCTAAAGCATGCTAATGAAATGAAACAGGAAGTTGTTGTTACTTAAGAAGACAATGTCCAAACTGCCCCAAACTTCACACATTTGATAAGAGTCCTGCCCTGAACACATCTACGTTACAATTTTCAGCTATAGTAATAGCGCCACCTACTGGCAACAGGAAGTGACATGTTTAACAGTGTGATGCAGTACTGGCAACATAGTAAATATGCCATTGAGTTATAAACATGTTATAAACATGTTAAAACATGCTAGCAATTCTTAGCTAAGTGCTAAAGCATGCTAATGAAATGAAACAGGAAGTTGTTGTTACTTAAGAAGACAATGTCCAATCTGCCCCAAACTTCACACATTTGATAAGAGTCCTGCCCTGAACACATCTACATTACAATTTTCAGCTATAGTAATAGCGCCACCTACTGGCAACAGGAAGTGACATGTTTAACAGTGTGATGCAGTACTGGCAACATAGTAAATATGCCATTGAGTTATAAACATGTTATAAACATGTTAAAACATGCTAGCAATTCTTAGCTAAGTGCTAAAGCATGCTAATGAAATGAAACAGGAAGTTGTTTTTTACTTAAGAAGACAATGTCCAATCTGCCCCAAACTTCACACATTTGATAAGAGTCCTGCCCTGAACACATCTACATTACAATTTTCAGCTATAGTAATAGCGCCACCTACTGGCAACAGGAAGTGACATGTTTAACAGTGTGATGCAGTACTGGCAACATAGTAAATATGCCATTGAGTTATAAACATGTTATAAACATGTTAAACATGCTAGCACTTCTTAGCTAAGTGCTAAAGCATGCTAATGAAATGAAACAGGAAGTTGTTGTTACTTAAGAAGGCAATGTCCAATCTGCCCCAAACTTCACACATTTGATAAGAGTCCTGCCCTGAACACATCTACATGACAATATTCAGTTATAGTAATAGCGCCACCTACTGGCAACAGGAAGTGACATGTTTAACAGTGTGATGCAGTACTGGCAACATAGTAAATATGCCATTGAGTTATAAACATGTTATAAACATGTTAAAACATGCTAGCAATTCTTAGCTAAGTGCTAAAGCATGCTAATGCTATGAAACACGAAGTTGTTTTTACTTAAGAAGGCAAAGTTCAATCTGCCCCAAACTTCACATGTTTGATAAGAGTTCTGTCCTGAACACATGTGCATGCTCATATTCAGTTACAGTCATAGCGTCACCTGCTGGCAACAGGAAGTGACATGTTTAACAGCATGCTATTATACCCATAATAAAGGACATTTTTGTAACTGACTTTGACATACTCCCACTATATTTATCTACTTAAATGCACATTGCCCACCGTGGTCTGTCTTCCTAAAGCCACCGGGTGGCGATGGCACGGGTGCGAGGGCCCTTTCAATGCTGCTTGCAGCTTTAATTAGGGCCCAAGCCCTAAGGGCGAAGGCCCTATTGTTTTCCTAAGGATTATTTATTAGGGCCCAAGCCCTAAGGGCGAAGGCCCTATTGTTTTCCTAAGGATTATTTATTATTCTTCTAATTATTTTTTTACTACCTTTTGGACACTTTTGGAGGCCTTAACATGCTCAAAAACTCCTGAAACTTTGCACACATGTCAGAACCCGCGGCCATCAGGGCCGGGCTGAAGATGGTACCCGGGCGTGGCAGGGGGGCTCGACAGCGCCCCCTGGAACGGGTTCCGAAAACATGGTCCATAAATCAAACACGCTTGCATGTAATAATATGAAACTCGGTACACATGTAGATCTCATCGTTTCATATATACTTCGCACTCTAACTTTTTACCCCAGCCCAACAGGAAGTCGGCTATTTAGGCTTGTTTGGAAAACGCATGCAATGGAATGTGAAACACTCCTCCTAGAGAATTCAAACACACGGCACGAAACTCGGTCAGCGTGAAGTCAAGACATTGAGGATGAAAGTTTGCGAGGGGATTTTTGATATCTCGAACGGTTTGGCCGTGGCGAGAAAACGAAATTATGGCGAGAAACGTGAAACAGGAAGTGTGTCATAACTACTGCATACATTAACTAATCTTGATGAAACTTCAGCAGTGTGTTCGTTGTAAGAGCCCGATCACATGGATGTGACTATTGTGAGTCAAAGTTATAGCGCCACCAACTGGCAGCAGGAAGCGTGTCACTTTCAAAATGCTTTTAAATCACCCTCTTATTTTTACCCGATTTGCTTCAAACTTCATGTGCATAAGGTAGACACATGCCAGATGTAGACCTGTGAAAGGAATTTTGATATCTTAGACACTGTTGCCATGGCAATGCATCAAACATTAATATTCCTTTTTTTAAGCTTTTTCATGCTTTTTTATGCTTTCGGGCACTTTTGGGGTTCTTAACGTGCTCGAAAACTCTTGAAACTTTGCACACAGGACAAAACCCGCGGCCATCAGGGCCAGGCTGAAGCTGGTACCCGGGCGTGGCAGGGGGCTCGACAGCGCCCCCTTGAACGGGTCCGACAATTTGGTCCATATATCCAACACGCTTTACCCTATTTGCTTCAAACTTGATGTGTATAATGTAGACACAAGCCAGATGTAGACCTGTGAAAGGATTGTTGATATCTTAGATGCTGTTGCCGTGACAACGCATCAAACTTTAATATTCTTTTTGGATACTTTTGAGATTCTTAGCACACTTTTGGGGCCCTTAACATGCTCAAAAACTCTTGAAACTTTGCACACGGGTCAGAAACCGCGGCCATCAGGGCCGGGCTGAAGCTGGTACCCGGGCGTGGCAGGGGGCTCGACAGCGCCCCCTGGAACGGGGTCCGAAAACTTGGTCCATAAATCAAACAGGCTTTACCCAATTTGCTTCAAACTTGATTTGTATAATGTAGACACATGCCAGATGTAGACCTGTGAAAGGATTGTTGATATCTTAGATGCTGTTGCCGTGACAACGCATCAAACTTTAATATTCTTTTTGGATACTTTTGAGATTCTTAGCACACTTTTGGGGCCCTTAACATGCTCAAAAACTCTTGAAACTTTGCACACGGTCAGAAACCGCGGCCATCAGGGCCGGGCTGAAGCTGGTACCCGGGCGTGGCAGGGGGGCTCGACAGCGCCCCCTGGAACGGGGTCCGAAAACTTGGTCCATAAATCAAACACGCTTGCATGTAATAATATGAAACTTGGTACACATATAGATCTCATAGATTCATATATCCTTTGTACTTTTACTTTTTACCCCAGCCCAACAGGAAGTCGGCTATTATGGTTTGTTTGAAAGCGTATGCCCCGGGAATTCGATATACTACTCCTAGAGAATTCAACCAATCGCCACGAAACTCAGTCAGCCTGAAGTCAAGACATTGAGGATGAAAAATTGCCAGGGGATTTTTGATATCTCGAACGGTTTGGCCGTGGCGAGGAAACGAATTTATGGCGAATAATGGAAACAGGAAGTGTGTTATAACTTCTGCATACATTAACTGATCTTGATGAAACTTCAGCAGTGTGTTCGCTGTAAGAGTCCGATCACATGGATGTGACTATTGTGAGTCAAAGTTATAGCGCCACCAACTGGCAGCAGGAAGTGTGTCACTTCCTAAAGGCTTTGAAATCACCCTCTTATTTTTACCCGATTTGCTTCAAACTTCATCTGTATAATGTAAATACACTGCAGATGAAGACCTGTGAAGGGATTCTTGATATCTTTGAAACTGTTGCTGTGGCAACGCATCAAACTTTAATATTCTTGTTTGATGCTTTTGATGCTCTGAGTCAATATGGCAAGCCGTTTTAACATTTAATCATTTTAACCTAGTAGTCTCTTTTTTCATGCTACTAGTACTTATTTTTTAGATACTAGTATCTATTCCATTAAGTAATAGTACTTATTCATTAGCGACTAGTGCTTATTCTTTAGTAAAAGTGCCTATTCTTTAGATAGTAGTGCTTATTCTTTAGATATTCTTTTGAATACGTATTAGTAGCTAATGAATAAGTACTGGTATCTATTTAATAGGTACTAGTATGTAATGACTTAGAACTAGTATTTATTGAATAAATACTAGTATCTATTAATAGGTGCTATTATCTAAAATGTCATTTTCTCTCTCTCTCTCTCTGAGCCAATATGGCAAGCCGTTTTAACATTTAATAATTTTAACATACTAGTCTCTATTTTCATGCTACTAGTACTTATTTTTTAGATATTAGTATCTATTCCATTAAGTACTAGTACTTATTCATTAGCGACTAATGCTTATTCTGTTTAGAATATTCAAAGTGCTTATTCAATTTGTATGCTTATTTATATTTTCAGAGCAGAAAATCCGATTTTTCTGCTTATTCAATATTGCATCTAAAATGTGACTTGACGTGTGTGTGTGTGTGTGTGTGTGTGTGTGTGTGTGTGTGTGTGTGTGTGTGTGTGTGTGTGTGTGTGTGTGTGTGCGTGTGTGTGTGTTTGTGTGTGTGTGTGTGTGTGTGTGTGAGAGAGAGATTGTGTCTGTTACAGTGACAAGAGTTTTTAAGCCTTGTCTTTTTGGATATATATATATATATATATATATATATATATATATATATATATATATATATATATATATATATATATTATTAAAAAAAAATGTGCATACAACCCATGTATTTCAAATGTATTGTTTGCTTTAAATTAAATTAAGATTGTATGTTTGGTAATTGAACCTAAATAAATGTAAAATGAATGTGCTATATTTCAGATCAATATATTTGTTTTCCTTCATTTTAATCAACACTAACTTTATTCTCATCTGAATTATAAATAACTTATTTCTGTATAAAATAAAAAATCCCGAATAATCCAGACCAACCAGAGCACACTATTTCTACAACATCATCAGTGCTGAAGCGGGACTACCAGAGCCGTTCGGCAGATAGCGAGCAGATATTTGTGTCACGTCGTGCACAATAACCCTAAAGGCACCAGGGTGGCGATGCCACCGGCTTTATATATATATATATATATATATATATATATATATATATATATATATATATATATATATATATATAAATAAATATAGCTGCGAGCAGCGATGAAGGGCCAAAGCCGGCGGTACCGCCACCCTGGTGCACCAGGGTTGCGGTGCCACCGGCTTGGGCCCGTAATCACTGCTCGCAGCTATATTTATTATTATTATTATTATTATTATTATTATTATTATTCTAATTATTTTTTTACTACCTTTTGGACACTTTTGGAGGCCTTAACATGCTCAAAAACTCCTGAAACTTTGCACACATGTCAGAACCCGCGGCCATCAGGGCCGGGCAGAAGATGGTACCCGGGCGTGGCAGGGGGGCTCGACAGCGCCCCCTGGAACGGGGTCCGAAAACATGGTCCATAAATCAAACACGCTTGCATGTAATAATATGAAACTCGGTACACATGTAGATCTCATCGTTTCATATATACTTCGCACTCTAACTTTTATACCCCAGCCCAACAGGAAGTCGGCTATTTAGGCTTGTTTGGAAAACGCATGCAAAGGAATGTGAAACACTCCTCCTAGAGAATTCAAACACACGGCACGAAACTCGGTCAGCGTGAAGTCAAGACATTGAGGATGAAAGTTTGCGAGGGGATTTTTGATATCTCGAACGGTTTGGCCGTGGCGAGGAAACGAAATTATGGCGAGAAACGTGAAACAGGAAGTGTGTCATAACTACTGCATACATTAACTAATCTTGATGAAACTTCAGCAGTGTGTTCGCTGTAAGAGCCCGATCACATGGATGTGACTATTGTGAGTCAAAGTTATAGCGCCACCAACTGGCAGCAGGAAGTGTGTCACTTTCAAAATGCTTTTAAATCACCCTCTTATTTTTACCCGATATGCTTCAAACTTCATGTGCATAATGTAGACACATGCCAGATGTAGACCTGTGAAAGGATTATTGATATCTTAGACACTGTTGCCATGGCAATGCATCAAACATTAATATTCCTTTTTTTAAGCTTTTTCATGCTTTTTTATGCTTTCGGGCACTTTTGGGGTTCTTAACGTGCTCGAAAACTCTTGAAACTTTGCACACGGGACAAAACCCGCGGCCATCAGGGCCAGACTGAAGCTGGTACCCGGGCGTGGCAGGGGGGCTCGACAGCGCCCCCTTGAACGGGTCCGACAATTTGGTCCATATATCCAACACGCTTTACCCTATTTGCTTCAAACTTGATGTGTATAATGTAGACACAAGCCAGATGTAGACCTGTGAAAGGATTGTTGATATCTTAGATGCTGTTGCCGTGACAACGCATCAAACTTTAATATTCTTTTTGGATACTTTTGAGATTCTTAGCGCACTTTTGGGGCCCTTAACATGCTCAAAAACTCTTGAAACTTTGCACACGGGTCAGAAACTGCGGCCATCAGGGCCGGGCTGAAGCTGGTACCCGGCGTGGCAGGGGGGCTCGACAGCGCCCCCTGGAACGGGTCCGAAAACTTGGTCCATAAATCAAACAGGCTTTACCCGATTTGCTTCAAACTTGATGTGTATAATGTAGACACATGCCAGATGTAGACCTGTGAAAGGATTGTTGATATCTTAGATGCTGTTGCCGTGACAACGCATCAAACTTTAATATTCTTTTTGGATACTTTTGAGATTCTTAGCACACTTTTGGGGCCCTTAACATGCTCAAAAACTCTTGAAACTTTGCACACGGGTCAGAAACCGCGGCCATCAGGGCCGGGCTGAAGCTGGTACCCGGGCGTGGCAGGGGGGCTCGACAGCGCCCCCTGGAACGGGGTCCGAAAACTTGGTCCATAAATCAAACACGCTTGCATGTAATAATATGAAACTTGGTACACATATAGATCTCATCGATTCATATATCCTTTGTACTTTTACTTTTTACCCCAGCCCAACAGGAAGTCGGCTCTTATGGTTTGTTTGAAAGCGTATGCCCCTGGAATTCGATATACTACTCCTAGAGAATTCAACCAATCGCCACGAAACTCAGTCAGCATGAAGTCAAGACATTGAGGATGAAAAATTGCCAGGGGATTTTTGTTATCTCGAACGGTTTGGCCGTGGCGAGGAAACGAATTTATGGCGAATAATGGAAACAGGAAGTGTGTTATAACTTCTGCATACATTAACTGATCTTGATGAAACTTCAGCAGTGTGTTCGCTGTAAGAGTCCGATCACATGGATGTGACTATTTTGAGTCAAAGTTATAGCGCCACCAACTGGCAGCAGGAAGTGTGTCACTTCCTAAAGGCTTTGAAATCACCCTCTTATTTTTACCCGATTTGCTTCAAACTTCATCTGTATAATGTAAATACACTGCAGATGAAGACCTGTGAAGGGATTCTTGATATCTTTGAAACTGTTGCTGTGGCAACGCATCAAACTTTAATATTCTTGTTTGATGCTTTTGATGCTCTGAGTCAATATGGCAAGCCGTTTTAACATTTAATCATTTTAACCTAGTAGTCTCTTTTTTCATGCTACTAGTACTTATTTTTTAGATACTAGTATCTATTCCATTAAGTAATAGTACTTATTCATTAGCGACTAGTGCTTATTCTTTAGTACTAGTGCCTATTCTTTAGATAGTAGTGCTTATTCTTTAGATATTCTTTTGAATACGTATTAGTAGCTAATGAATAAGTACTGGTATCTATTTAATAGGTACTAGTATGTAATGACTTAGAACTAGTATTTATTGAATAAATACTAGTATCTATTAATAGGTGCTATTATCTAAAATGTCATTTTCTCTCTCTCTCTCTCTGAGCCAATATGGCAAGCCGTTTTAACATTTAATCATTTTAACATACTAGTCTCTATTTTCATGCTACTAGTACTTATTTTTTAGATATTAGTATCTATTCCATTAAGTACTAGTACTCATTCATTAGCGACTAATGCTTATTCTGTTTAGAATATTCAAAGTGCTTATTCAATTTGTATGCTCATTTATATTTTCAGAGCAGAAAATCAGATTTTTCTGCTTATTCAATATTGCATCTAAAATGTGACTTGACGTGGTGTGTGTGTGTGTGTGTGTGTGTGTGTGTGTGTGTGTGTGTGTGTGTGTGTGTGTGTGTGTGTGTGTGCGCGTTGTGTGTGTGTTTGTGTATGTGTGTGTGTGTGTGTGTGTGTGAGAGAGAGATTGTGTCTGTTACAGTGACAAGAGTTTTTAAGCCTTGTCTTTTTGGATATATATATATTTTTTATAAAAAAAAATGTGCATACAACCCATGTATTTCAAATGTATTGTTTGCTTTAAATTAAATTAAGATTGTATGTTTGGTAATTGAACCTAAATAAATGTAAAATGAATGTGCTATATTTCAGATCAATATATTTGTTTTCCTTCATTTTAATCAACACTAACTTTATTCTCATCTGAATTATAAATAACTTATTTCTGTATAAAATAAAAAATCCCGAATAATCCAGACCAACCAGAGCACACTATTTCTACAACATCATCAGTGTTGAAGCGGGACTACCAGAGCCGTTCGGCAGATAGCGAGCAGATATTTTGTGTCACGTCGTGCACAATAACCCTAAAGGCACCAGGGTGGCGATGCCACCGGCTTTATATATATATATATATATATATATATATATATATATATATATAATATATATATATATATATATATATATATATATAAATAAATATAGCTGCGAGCAGCGATGAAGGGCCAAAGCCGGCGGAACCGCCACCCTGGTGCACCAGGGTTGCGGTGCCACCGGCTTGGGCCCGTAATCGCTGCTCGCAGCTATATTTATTATTATTCTTCTTCTTCTCCGCAATGAATCGCATTTTTGAGGGCCTAAACATGCACGAAAACTCACGAAAATTTGCACACGCGTCAGAACTGGCGAAAATTTACATCTGATATGCGTTTCAAAATTGGGCGGGCCAAAATGGCTCGATAGCGCCACCTATAAAGGTTCAACGGAGTGCGCCTCGCGTTACGTTTCACGTACGTGTACGAAATTCGGTACATACATGTAATGGCCCAATACCTACAAAAAAGTCTCTTGGAGCGTAGCCCTAAACACAACAGGAAGTCAGCCATTTTGAACTTCCTCTCAGATTTTTGTGCAGTTTTTGCCATTTTCAGGCCTCGTACTTTAACGAACTCCTCCTACAGTTTTAATCTGATCATCTTCAAATTTGGTGAGTGTAATCTTAAGGCCTTTGCGACGTTAAATTGCGAAGATCTTGAGTTTTCGTCGAAGGGCGTGTCCTCGGCGGCCTGACAAATTTTGATGTTTCGCCATGAAACAGGAAGTTGCTGTAACTCAGGCAAACAATGTCCAATCTGCCCCAAACTTCACATGTTTGATAAGAGTTCTGTCCTGAACACATGTCCATGCTCATATTCAGTTACAGTCATAGCGCCACCTGCTGGCAACAGGAAGTGACATGTTTAACACTGTTGTGGACTCCTGATAACATATAAAAAAGTGCCAGCAAGTGTTAAACATGCTAACAACATACTTGAAACATGCTAAAACATGCTAGCAAGCACTTAGCTAAGTGCTAAAGCATGCTATTACTGCAATTCAATAAGAATTTGCTGTAACTCAGGTATGGAATGTCCAATCTGCCCCAAACTTCACACGTTTGATAAGAGTTCTGTCCTGAACACATGTCCATGCTCATATTCAGTTATAGTCATAGCGCCACCTGCTGGCAACAGGAAGTGACATGTTTAACACTTTGTGGACTCCTAATAACATATAAAAAAGTGCCAGCAAGTGCTAAACATGCTATCAACATACTTGAAACATGCTAAAACATGCTAGCAAACACTTAGCTAAGTGCTAAAGCATGCTATTACTGCAATTAAATAGTAATTTGCTATAACTCAGGCATGGAATGTCCAATCTGCCCCAAACTTCACACATTTGATAAGAGTCCTGCCCTGAACACATCTACATGAGAATATTCAGTTATAGTAATAGCGCCACCTACTGGCAACACAAAGTGATATGTTTAACACTGTGATGCAGTACTAGCAACATATTAAATATGCCATTGAATTATAAACATGTTATAAACATGTTAAAACATGCTAGCAATTCTTAGCTAAGTGCTAAAGCATGCTAATGAAATGAAACAGGAAGTTGTTGTTACTTAAGAAGACAATGTCCAATCTGCCCCAAATTTCACACATTTGATAAGAGTCCTGCCCTGAACACATCTACATGACAATTTTCAGTTAAAGTAATAGCGCCACCTACTGGCAACACGAAGTGACATGTTTAACAGTGTGATGCAGTTCTGGCAACATAGTAAATATGCCATTGAGTTATAAACATGTTATAAACATGTTAAAACATGCCAACTATTCTTAGCTAAGTGCTAAAGCATGCTAATGAAATGAAACAGGAAGTCGTGTTACTTAAGAAGGCAATGTCCAATCTGCCCCAAACTTCACACATTTGATAAGAGTCCTGCCCTGAACACATCTACATGAGAATATTCAGTTATAGTAATAGCGCCACCTACTGGCAACACAAAGTGACATGTTTAACACTGTGATGCAGTACTAGCAACATATTAAATATGCCATTGAATTATAAACATGTTATAAACATGTTAAAACATGCTAGCAATTCTTAGCTAAGTGCTAAAGCATGCTAATGAAATGAAACAGGAAGTTGTTGTTACTTAAGAAGACAATGTCCAATCTGCCCCAAACTTCACACATTTGATAAGAGTCCTGCCCTGAACACATCTACATGACAATTTTCAGTTAAAGTAATAGCGCCACCTACTGGCAACACGAAGTGACATGTTTAACAGTGTGATGCAGTTCTGGCAACATAGTAAATATGCCATTGAGTTATAAACATGTTATAAACATGTTAAAACATGCCAACTATTCTTAGCTAAGTGCTAAAGCATGCTAATGAAATGAAACAGGAAGTTGTTGTTACTTAAGAAGGCAATGTCCAATCTGCCCCAAACTTACACATTTGATAAGAGTCCTGCCCTAAACACATCTACATGACAATATTCAGTTATAGTAATAGCGCCACCTACTGGCTACAGGAAGTGACATGTTTAACAGTGTGATGCAGTACTGGCAACATAGTAAATATGCCATTGAGTTATAAACATGTTATAAACATGTTAAAAGATGCTAGCAATTCTTAGCTAAGTGCTAAAGCATGCTAATGCTATAGAACAGGAAGTTGTTT